>CM061131.1:83895122-83920121 GCA_030789695.1 Scilla litardierei | reverse complement strand
GGATATAAGCTGCAATCAAAATAACTGAATTCCCAATTGTTAATTCTATCTTTATAACACATGTACTTGAATGCAGGAATTCTATAAATGAAGAAATATTTTCAAATAAATTTAGATTACGATGAACTTTTAAAGAACCAGAATAAACCAATTTTGAATCATGAGACAACCAAAATTTACATTCATAATTGAACAATGATAACCGAATCTGTTCAAAATAGAAATGGAAATCCAAATTCCGTTAAAACGGTACATAATAGTCTCATTAAAACTTCAACTGCAATCTAGACTTTAAAAATAATCTAAATTTTATTTGATTCTAGTTGAACCAACTTGCCATTGCCCATATCGATGTATCTTTCATCATTATTCGGCTCTTGGCATCTTAGGCAACCTGCATAGAAACAATGATGTGAGTGGTTATACCAGTATCTTTCCATCATGTGTCTATAAGTACAAAAGTTTACAAAAAAGAAATTAACTTTAGACTTAAACCAAATTAAAGAAGCATACCTTTTTTAGCACGCCAAACGTGATAATTTGTGCAATGCTTTTTTATATGCCCTTCAGCTCTATAGAAGAAACAACCATTACCTTCTGAACTTCTCAGTTCCCTTTGTTGTTTCTTTTGAGAAGTGTATCTGCAGCTTTAATATCCTTCTTCCTTTTGTTGAAGGTGGAGGTCAGACGAGTGCTTTCTGTCATCTCTTGCTTAAGCCTTTCCTCTTTCTTGACACAGTATGAGATGAGCTTATGCAGAGACCATGTCTCTTCCTTTAGATTGTAGCTCACCTTAAACTGGCTAAACTATGATGGAAGAGATATTAGAACCAAATGCACTAGCATGTCCTCAGAGAGGTCTAGCTTAAGTGCTTTCAACCTTGAAGCAAGATCAGACATCTTTAATATGTGCTCCCTGATGTTCCCATTACCTTCATATTTCATTGAAGTTAGGTTTGTCAAGAGTGTACTAATCTCACCCTTTTCATTCTTGACAAACATATTTTCAAGCTCACTAAGGAACCATTTAGATGTGGCAATTTTGTTTGAAATAGTGCCCCTGAGATTTTCTGGAATGGCATTCTTCACAAGATTAGGCACATGAGATTTGATCTCTTCCACTCTTCCATCTCCCTCTTTTCATCAGAGGTACTCTCTTCAGGAGTGGTGGAGGACTATGAGTCCTTAATGTCAGATCAAGATCCATGACTTCGAGGATTATCAAAAGATTCTCCTTCTATGCCTTGATGTTAGAGCCATTAAGTATTGGAATAGATTTGATGTGGGCAGAAATTTTTTTAGGAATGATAGCTGAAAAGAGAACAAGAAAATAATTGCAACATGTTTATATGACTACTAAATAAAACAACACCAAATTCAAATTAATGCTATTTTCCCATCTCAAGACATCATGTACTAGCTCAACATTTATCTTTGGATAATCTATTGACTAGTTATTGATATCTTGTTATAGCAATCAGACAATGACAATAATAACATGACAAAAAATAAAACTTCCTTTGGGCCGAATTAAATTTTGCATACATTGTCTCAATAATCATCACCTTGTCTATTGCCACATGTGTGCATAAAATAATATTGTGTATCAACCTTCCTTTGGGCCAATTAATACACATACGATAATAAGCACATAATCCTTTTATAATTTTGAAATCAAATTAACGCAGACAAGAGAGCCCACTTTGGTGGGGTGATGTATACATCAACTCATTTCAAAAGTATAAACCTTTGCAAAATTTGAATATGAGTAGCATTTTTAATACATGAATTTATACTTTAAGTGGAAATCTTCAATTTTTCTTTTATGTCCACATTTATTTAAAATCAAATTTAAGGCAATCAAAATTATCAAACAAAATTATGTATTGAACTTGTTATATTTCGAAATTAAAACTAATCTTTATTCGAAATATGTAATTAATTAAGCCAAAAAAATTGAATTTTAAACTTAACTGAATTTAACATAAAATTCTTTCTTTAAGTGTAAATATTTCCACCCTTTAAACCATTATTTTGAGTTAAATAAAATCCATCGTTTCAACACAATTTTTTTCTTTAAAATGGGGTATATAAGTGTACTAATGTGTATATGAACATATATATATAACTTTATATATGTAAATATACACGCTATCCCATTTTACATATAACTTTAAAATGTGTCAAATTTCATTAAGGCCATTTACTTGATGGGATTTACCAAAGAATTAACACAGAATTCCTTTTAAGTAGAAAATATCTTTAATTTTAGGCCTTTTATTTCCTCCCGATGAAACAAAACTTGAATTTTATGCTTAGATTTAAATCCAAATCAAGGCAAATTGAATTTTCATACTAAGTTATTGTCACGCCCCGCTTCCTAAGTATGGAAGGCGAGACGCGAAGAGGTCCGTTCAGACTTGAAGATGTGAAGCAACAGTCTGATAAGCGTCTGTGTGTTCATCCATTCACAGGTTCTTGCATTGCAATGAAACAACAACAATAATAATAATTGAAAGCAGTTAAAGATTAACCAACATTCAACAACATCCATTTTATTAATCCAAACGTCTACAGATATAATCTAAAATAAAGGTACAAGAGTCTGAAAATGAAAGGCGCCAAGCATGGCCAAAACTAAAACATAAAGAAGGTGCTACGCACCGAACAACCTAATAGCATCTACTAGGAAACAACAACAACTAAGAGAAAGTCACCAGCTGAAACTAGGGCAGATCTCTGGTATCATCAAATTGAACATCAGCAACAGGTCGTCCTCAGCAACTAACTCAGGCTCAAACCTAACACACGACACCCAAAGAGAAAAGGGCGTATGTCAGCAAAAATCTCCAAAAAGGGAAGGGAGCCTTTTATGTAAGGAAACATAAATGCAAAAGAGTACAACTAGCAGTTCTTAAATAATGACGATGACATGGCCTGATATTTTTAATGAATGCAGCAGTTTACACATGAACATGATATGACACGTCGTAGCAAAAGCTACTAAACAATATTTCATTAAAAGCGGTAAAACATGGTTCGCGTCGTGCACATGTTTTACATCTTGCAGCTGAAGTTGCTGATTGGGCACACTTCTACGTTGAGTGACCGCTTAACCCTACCCCTCCACATGTGTATGGACCGGCGCCCATCTTCTGGATCACGAGCCAGGAAGTGTTTATAGCAAAGGTTGACCTAGCCTCAATACATGATGTTGGAGTCAAAATTCTACTCGCATTTCAATAGTAGCGTGTGCTACACACGACCAAACATTCAATGCATGATATGACATGATATGCAGCATGATAAAAGTTATTGAATTGCGTACAGTTATATCAAAATAAACGTGACATGTGATATGCATGAATCATAGCATAACAAGGGTGTCGGATCTAGCTTCGTTGTCAAGCTAGATCAAGTATGGTGTCGGATCTAGCTTTGTTGTCAAGCTAGATCAAATATGGGCGTCTAAGCAACTATAATTTCACCGCCCAGTGTCTTTTACACAAATATTCAGAATAGCCTAAAATATGGCTTTAACAATATTCTGAGCAAGTTTCACTTGCCTGAAACGATGTACGTAATCCTCAGTTCAACGTTCCAGCATCTCCTATCTGCTCAAATCATCAATCACCAATCACCAACCTACAGTCCCATATTAATTAATCTTCAATTAGTTATTTAACAAAGGCAAGGAAATTACGATTTTTATCTTGTTAAACATACAGGTGCGTGTTCCTACGGTTCAGGTATACCTTAAACGATGTGAGAGCTACACTGACGTTGGGTAGCGACATCAGGGATTGGATTTCAGTAGCGTGCAAGGTATGGAGACAACTAGAGACAATGGTAGCACCACGCACGAATGGCAACGCGCAAGGGAAGTTGCGGCCTGTTGCGATTGGGCGCGGATCCGGGGGTCGACAGGGGTGTGGCCTGGAGAAATGGTCGCTGGTCGAAAGCACGGAAAAACTATGCAGAAACTGGGGAGAGTGAGATCGGCATATTTTTGAGAGGAGAGGGGCTATTTTGAGTGTTTCAGCCAAGTGGGTTACGGCCAAGGGAAGATGGGATGCGGCCTAGGGCTTACAGTAGGTAAGGGGCCGGCTGTGGAGGGTGGTGCAGCCGCGTGACAGGAGGAGGAGGAGCTGGCTGTGGGTCCTTGAGGGGCAATAGCTGTTTTGATGTGGAGGGGTAGTTTTGGGCTTGGGGATGAGCAATTCGGCAGGTGGGGGATTTTTTTGTATGTGGGGGGTGGAGCGAGGCTAGGGTAGGAGGAGGAGCAGTTGGCCAGCAATGGGGGTCGACCGGAGTGGTCATCCGTGGGGTAGGAGGGGTCTCAAAGGCTGATGTGTGGTAGTTGGGTTTGGCAGTTTTCTTAGGGGAGCTCTGGCGGGTTTTGGCTGGTTTGGTGTGGTTGCCACGTGGAGGAGATGGGGTGGCCGGAACTGGATGGCCGGTGGTAGGGGCTAGCAAGGGAAGAGAGGGAGGCCGGTGCAAGGAGATGTTTAAGGTGGCGGCTGCGTTTTGTGACCTAGGGTTTGGGTTTGCGTGAGTTTAGTTGATGGGAGAGGGTTTTGCTAAATGGGTTAGAAAATGGGGTAGATTTTAGGTGATTGGAGAGAGTGTGTGAGAGGAGAGGGTGCAACTAGTGTGACCTATAACTAGGGAAATCACATGAGATACATAAGAATACCTATAGATTTGATTAGGTTTTAATTTAATTAGGGTTAAGTCTAGGCTAATTAGAGGTTGAAAGATAATTAGGTTGATAGGTCAGTCTAACGGTGTCCGATAATTATAAGAAAAATACCGGAACGACCGTGTCGACGAGAGGGTAAGACTAAAATGATCGGTCACGTGCTAGGCTAACGAAAAATGGAACTAAAATAAAAAGATCAAACGTCGAAGTCTAAAGTTATGACACCCCTTCAAACAAAGCTGTTTTGTTGAAGAATGAGCCGTGAAATGACGTTCAAAAAAAATTCCACAAGCAAGTATTCTCTCATAGGGTCACAACGACGTATAACTTCATGTGTTCGGGATACGAGAGGATGTAACAAAAATACGTGTACGAACAAGAAGGTACGCACACGAAGAACATACGTTCGAAAATCGATCGTGACATCCTACCCACCTTAGAATAAAGTCCGTCCTCGGACTTTCTAACTAAAATATATCTAGTCATTCTAGTAACTACCACAATCATATCACACTATAATACAAACCATGTATAGGTACTACTAGTGCTTATATATGCACTAGGTAGTCAAACATTAATACTACAAACATATATATATATATATATAATTTCCCATGAGCGATTCACGGAGAGGTGAGCGAGGCAATTCCAGACTTCCTTCTAGGTCGTTCGTCAAGACGGCGGCCAACCATGGCACCGGTTCGGGAGCGGCAAACATTGGATCGGGGGCGGTCAACCATGGCACTGGATCTTCGGAGGTAGAGGACGATCATTGGCAGGTGGTCCAAAGGCACAAGAGAGATCGGAACATTCACCCTGTGCGGGGGCCTCCTCGTCCACATGCTTTCATTCATCGACGACCTTCGGTGGATCTTGGGTCAGAAAAATTGAGGCGATTTGGTAACGTTAACTTTAAGTTTGGGTCTGGGATTCAAAACTCAGAAGGTGCAGATATGGTGTTTGATGATTTACCAAGGAGGCCTGCGACTCTTCCTCATCAAATTTCGATTAACCCTGCGGGTACAAAGCTCAGTTGGTCCGAGGTTTGCTCCAATAAATGCACTTATGGTGATAATATTGGTATGAAATTTGTCCAACCTATGATCAGAGGCGATGGTACTTGCGTTGCTCGTGTCCCTAATGTTCTCCTTGAAAAGGGAGCTGAACATTGGAAATCCACTCTGGTATGATATGTACTTGGTGACATCCCAGCATATGGGCAGATCAAGGCTTGGATGGAGAGGCTCTGGAAGCCCAAGAAGAGGGTTCAGTTATTTGGCAAGGATAACGACTTCTTCTACTTCAGGTTTGAGTCCAAGGAGGAATGTGAAAGGATTCTCCACAGTGGCCCGTGGATATTTGATGGGCATTTGGTAGTGCTCAAGCTATGGAATTCTGGTCTTCGTCATGACCGTGACATCCTATCTTCTGTTCCCGTTTGGGTGCAGATGCATGGGTTGCCTGTTAATATGTGGAATATGGAGGCACTCAATATCCTGGCCTCTGTTGTGGGAAACCCTTTGTGCCTGGATCGAGCCACTGCGAAAATGGAGAGAATCACCTACGCGAGATGTTTGGTAGAGGTTGATGCGAAGAAGGCGTTACCTAAAATAGTTGAAGCCGAACTTGATGATGGGTCTTTATTAACATTTGAGGCAAAATATGAAGTTGAAACCCCTCGTTGCAGTCAGTGTGTTTGCTTTGGACATTCTGACTCACAATGCCCGAAGCTCAATAAACAATTGATTACACTAGACAAGGGGAAGGGGCCTATGCATATTATTCAGCGTAGCAAGGAAGCATCAACCTCTAAGCTTGTTAATGGCGTAGAACCCCTCCAGGATACCAATCTATATGAACCCCCTCAGCTAATGACCAATATGGCCGATGCCTCTTTAGGCTCGTCTGAAGGGAGTAAGTCGCAACAGGCGGGTTCTCTTTCATCAGGTTTAGACAGCTTGTCTGTAGAGGGTAATTTGCATCAGGCAGGATTAGTGCCTAGATTCCGTAAGCTTGTCAATGCCCTGAGGTGCATACACTTACTGAATTCTTCACCGCAGACATCAGCAACTCAGAAGATTGGGAGCTGCTACAATGATGCTGCATTACATCCTACTTCTGCTGCCAGGTAGTGTGATGTTTGTCATGATGCTTGATCTATTGAGGCTCTACCCCAAGACCCCTTGATTGATAATCCAGAGTGGGTTGAGGAGTGACTAGAGCTGCTTAATGAGGCTGATTCATTAAAAAAGAGGAAGCAGGGAGCTCTCAGTGCTGGCCCAGCAACCAGGCGTAGCAGCAGGCTGAAGTAAGGAGTTCATCTTTACCCCATAACCCATCTTTTATATGTCTATGTTGATTTGGAATACACGCGGTTTAAACAATGCTGTGAGGCGTAGGGACCTTCGGGACAGAATTAAGTTCCTGAACCCTTCGATTATTGTTCTTTTGGAGACTATATTAAGAGTGGATAATATCAGTAGTAATTCGTGCATCCCAAAGAATTGGAAGATGGTGGATAACTTCACGGTTCATGGAGGAGGACGTATATTGCTGGGTTTTAATCCATTGGTGTGGCAAATGAATGTGCTCTCTTTGTCTATGCAACATGTTACTGTTCGGTGTGTCAATACTGGGGGTTTCTCTTTTGCCCTTTCTGTGGTCTATGGAAGCAACTTCTCTAATGAAAGGAAGCAACTCTGGAATCATCTAAAGGGGGATGCGTCTATCTTGTGCAATGAGGCGTGGCTTGTAGGAGGAGATTTTAATTGTATTTTGTCTTCCAAAGAAAAAATTGGAGGGCGTAGGGTGGAGCCCAGCACTGTTTATGATTTCAATAATTGTCTAATTGACTGTCGATTGCAGACTCTCAAACACAGTGGTTCACAACTTAGTTGGTGTAATAAACGTATGGGTTTGAGGCGTATTTCTGCTTAGTTGGATCGGGTCCTTTGCAATGAGGTGTGTATTAACAAGCTCCCAGACTCTTTCTATGTTTATTTGGACCCTCATACCAGTGATCATGCCCCCATGGTTGTCAATCTTCATCCTCAGGTACTCACTGATCCAAAGCCGTTTAAATTCTTTAATCACTGGATTAAGTTGACGGGCTTTTATGATGTTATTAATTCTTCCTGGGAGCAAATAATCCGTGGGTCCAGTATGTACCATCTGACTAGTAAATTGCGACGGGTTAAAATGGAGCTCAAGTTCTGGGCAAGAGTTCACCAAGCAAACAATTCTATTCACAATTGCCGCACTCAGCTGGAGGCTATTAGGTGTGAGACTTCTCTTCCCTATGATTGTAGCCTTCATGAAAGAGAGCATAAATTGGCCAATGAAATTGCTACTCTTTTGGGAAGGGAAGAAGAGATGTACCGTCAGAGAAGCAGACAGGATTAGTTGGACCTTGGTGACAGAGATACTAGTTTCTTCTACAATGCTATGAAAGCTCGACAATGTCGAAATAACTTAATACACTTGGTGGATATAAATGGTGTTCAGAGTAAAACTTATGAAGACATTAAATCTGATGCGGCTAACTTCTATGAGTCCCTATACAATCAAAGCAACTATTGGAATGTCTTTTCGAAGCTTGTGCCCAAGAAGAAGATCAAACAGGAAACTGCTAAGTGGCTTGAAAGAAATGTGAGTGCTGATGAAATCAAAGAAGCGGTTTTCAGTATTGGCGCATCCAAAGCACCTGGTCCAGATGGGTTCAATGGTTTTTTCTATCAACATAATTGGAACATTATTGGTTCTGATGTAGTTACCGCAGTACAATCTTTCTTCAGATCGAGTTCTATGTTGAGGCAGGTAAATCATATGTTCCTTACTTTGGTCCCAAAAAGCACTAATGCTACTTCCCTGGGTGATTACAGACAGATCGCCTGTTGCAATGTTATCTATAAGGTTATTAGCAAAATCATTTGCAATAGGCTGCAGAGATTTATTCATGATCTTGTTTCCCCGAATCAATCAGCTTTCTTACATGGGAGATTGATTTCTGACTGTGCTCTCTTGGCTCATGAGTAAATCAGAGATTTTAGCAATCCAATGGGGGCCAGAGCGTGCTTAAAACTAGATCTCAGAAAGGCGTTTGACGGTGTAAACATGGACTTTGTGTATTTCATCTTACATCAGATGGGGTTTGGACATAAGTTCATCGGTTGGATCAAGGAATGCATCTCCACAGCCTCCTTCTCCGTTATGGTCAATGGATCTCCAGTGGGACACTTTGGAGGTAACAGAGGGCTCAGGCAAGGTGATCCCCTCTCTCTATACCTTTTTGTCATTATTATGGAATGCTTCACTCTTCTGCTTGCCAAGGCCCTAACTAAAGGGAGCATTCAGCCTATGCGACGGACGGGTTCTATTTCTCATCTGCTTTTTGCTAACGATTTATTGGTTTTCTGCCGTGCTAACCAGAAATCTTTCAGGGGCATTAAAATACTGCTAGAAGAATTCCAGAGCTTTACAGGTCTTCAAATCAATTGGGATAAGAGTACTTCTATGTTTAGCAAAGGAGTTAAAAATCCGGGTGATCTTGCTAATTATCTCGGATCTAGACATGGGCATGCTATCACTACTTACTTGGGTCTCCCCTTGTCTCCCAAATACCCCAAGGCTCAAATGTATTGCAGGCTTATTGATAAGTGCAGAAAGCGGATGAGTGGTTGGACTTCTGCTACTCTTTCGATTGTTGGGCAAATTGAGTTGGTTAAAACTGTTATTTATGGCATGATAATGTTTTAGGTACAAGTGTATAGATTTCCTAATTCTGTTTTGCGTACCCTAACTTCTATGTGTAGAAAGTTCATCTGGGGCCCTACAAAATCTTGGGCTTGGAGCGACTCTTACTGACCAAAATAGGAAGGGGGAATTGGACTAAGATTACTGGCAGACCTGAATCATGCGGCTGGTATTAAGCTTACATGGAGACTACTCAGGTGTAGAGGGCTTTGGGCGGCGTACATGCGGGACAAATATAAGGATTCCTCAACTTTCTATGAAGCTAAAGGATATGCAACACAATCGGGCACTTGGAAGTTTTTACTTCATTGCAGAGGCTTTTCGTAGAAAATAATTGTGAGAAAGGTTGGAGATGGGAAAGATACCCTATTTTGGCATGATAACTGGCTCCCGTGTGGACCACTAAAATTGCAATACAATATACCTGATGGCGCCAGCAAAAAACGAGTCTCCGACTATTGGGACAGAGCTAGGTGGATCGATTGCCCCGACATCCAAAATCTCAGACCTCATCTACAGTATACGATGTTATCGGCAGGTGCTGATTATTGGGCTTGGAAAAATGATGGAACTTTTCGGTTTAAGGACGCCTAGGACGCTGTGCGAATCAAAATTTCCACATTCACTTTTCACAGCCTCATTTGGTACAGCAAGCACACCCCAAAATTCTCGTTAACCCTCTTGCGTGCCTTCAAGGACAAACTCCCAACCAAAGTGCGAATGGAGAAATGGCTGGATTTGGCTTCAAATAGTTGCGAACTGTGTTTGGGAGAGCCAGAAACTTCAGAACACTTATATTTTAAATGTCCTTACTCTCATTATGTCATGCACAGGGCGTTTCTCAAACTCGGGTACAGGGGACCGGCAGATCTCACGTTGCCTAATGTTGGAAGTTTTTATATGGAGAAATTCAAGAAAAATGGGCCACTAGGTATCCTTGCCAGAACAGTACTTGCATCGGTGGTTTGGCATCTTTGGCGTGAGCGCAACAGACGGGTGTTTGAGAATAAGAGTAAACCAAAGACTGCTCTATTCGATGACCTCGCTGCGGATGTACGACTAATACTGCGATATTCTGAGGAGATTAGTTCTGAGGCCGCAGATATCTTTGCTAACTGGGATATCTGTGGTATTGGTTGATTTTGCCTCTACATTATGATCCACCTGTTAGCTTGTATCTTGTCTTGTTTCCTATTATGTTCTTGTGGTTCTGGGAATGGATTCTAGGCCATTTGATCTAGGGTGACGACGCTTGTGACCTCTCCCCTAGTCACTTAGCCCAGAATTTTGGTACTAGACCACTTTGTAAATATTTTACATTCTATATAAATTCATACTTACCTTGCATATATATATATATATATATATATGCACATTCTATACGTATACCTATCATAGACAGTCAAATTCATACACGTACTTCAATCATTCATATAGTCACGTACCTCCCTTATATAACTATCACTCACTTATCACATAACCATGGTACAGATACATGCACAAAAAAATAGTTCACACCAGCACATACAATCGTAGTACTTCACGTATAGATAACTACCTATGAACAAAACAACGTGGATATACTACTCCATTATATCTTCTAGTATATATTCAACACCAAACATATCAACACATGCAATCACACCATACAATATTAAATCATGTTCGTTATATCTAATACACATTCACCCCTACTATAATTACACAATTATATAGTTATTCAACTACATACAGATACTTCATCATATATACACATCACATACAATCTAATAACTATATTCAAGACATAACACACATACCATAATCACAACTTCTATAGCTAAGCATATACTTACCCGTGTATGGTGCACGCCCACACACGCTAATATACCATTCATACATGCCATATATACCATTATATACTTAGCACATTCTACACACCTAGTTTAGCTAGCATATAAACATTTAAACATGAAAACCTTAGTAAATAACTTTACTATAAGACCAACTCCTATAACTATATAATGGTATAGCCACCCACAACCATGTGCGTAACGTAACCATGTACAACCAAACCTATCACTATACACACATCATTTATTACTATGTTCATAGCACTATACACAAACCACAGACAAATATAACAATACACCTAGAGTGTACCCACTCAAGCATGAGTGAGACTCAAAGATCCATACAAGAACCAGAATACTTATATTCATAACACGATATTTATACCTATACCAACACACCACTCTTATATATATACCAACGTAATCATATCAGTCGTCACACTATACAGGTAAAACACATGCTATCATATACACACAATAATATCAATCACACTTTATATTTAGTCAAGTAACACCCCCATAATGCAATCACTTTACATACTATAATAATATTACAAACATCAGCACACGTATACAATCAAAATACACTATCCCATATATGCATACATCGTATAGTCACATACATATAATATATTCACACCATAGTAATTTACATATAATTAGTATGCTACTGCATATACCAATCCATACATAGTTATGACATACAATAATCGTGTATACCTCATGGTACACACGTACACACACAACATCCCGTAAAGGTAAGCAATACTATAAAAAATTATAACTCTATTACCATACGTATATCACGCATATTCATACAGTATGTATATATCTATCTATGACTAAGCACATTCATATCTACGTATGAGTATACGCTCATACGTGCTAACACATAGATCATATAATAGGTCTACACACTTAGCTATAAGTACACCTATTATTATTATACCTTACATGCACATGAATTTACTAGTATAATATTTCAAGCATTTACAAGTACCTTCATACTACATACACCACTAGTAGATATTCTAACACAAATTCTAATATACACAGACATCCCTAAAGTGGTATTGCTATCCACACACATATTTATGAATACTATCATTCATAAAACTTCATATATATCATCAATAAAACTGAGTATGCATATATAACATGATCACTCCATATTTTACACCTTTTTTCTGCATGTTTGCATGCCATTTTGATCGCTCAAATCATGTTTTTCGCGTTTATTCGACAATATTGCGATGCTTTTCATGATTTGTTGTTTTTGTCGTATTTCAGGAGATTTGGAGTGATTTGGAGTGATTCTGAGATGCACCCACTCCGGAGTGTCACCGACGACTCTCTTGGGGGTATTTTGCTGTTGGAGAGGAGTGGAAGGAGAAAGAACGTCGTAGGAGCGACGAGGAGGCGAAGATATGAAGTTTGGGCATTTTTAGCACTTCACTCGGCCGAGTGAATGAGTCACTCGGTCGACCATAGGAAGCCCGCTCGGCCGGCCAGATCGGACACGCAACAGGCGTGCACTCGGCCAAGCATCGCCATGCCACTCGGCCGAGCACCGAGTCACCCATCGCCCGAGTGGAGCCAAGACGAAGGCATCAAAAATCACCAACTCTCTGTTTTTCGTCAGTCTGCTCCAATAACCCACTCGGCCGAGTGGAGAAATACGGCCGCCCGAGTGACTCAAGGCCGTCCGCCCGAGTGACCTCCGAGGAGACGACCCCCGAGACCCCCCAACTCTCTGTTTTTGTACAAGATCGTCACTCGGCCGAGTGACATTTGTCACTCGGCCGAGTGAGCCGCGCTGCCTGTAGCGAAAACTGTGGATTTGAGGCTGCGCAGGGGCATTTTCGTCAGGTTTTTTGGGTGATTTTGGGGGGTATTTAACCCCAGTTTTTAACCTAGTTTTGGAGAGCTTTTTCAGAACTTTTTGCAGCTTTTTAGATTAAGTTTTTAGGGATTAGATTAAGCTTTAAGGGAGGAGAGAAAAGTGAGATTTTGTTGGATGCTAGCTTGTTCTTCATTGGTTTGTATCTCTCTCCCTCAAAAAAACTCAATTTTTATTGATCTATTGAATTTTGCTATGAATTCCATTGATTTTATTTGTGAATTTCTATTGCATTCTATTATGGATTGTGAGTAGTTCATCGTCTTAGGGTGTAGGGATGAACCCTACGAGTCCAATTTCGAAATTGTGACGAATTGGCGAAACTATTGCTAGGATTGATTAGGGTTAGTTTAGGATTGCTATAATACGAATAGCTAGGGATTCAAATAGATTGGGATTTGCAAGAGATTGGATCCCAATTCGATAGGAAGCCCTAGATATCCGAATTGGGTTGCAATCGAATTCCTCCGGAATCGGTTTGCAAGAGATTGGACCGAAACTAGGGTTTTTCGATTGCAATTCTATACCAATACCCATTTGCAAGAGATTGGACGGGTAGGAACTATCCCAACCTAGGTCGTGTCTCGAGTTTGCACGAGAGTGGGCTCGAGATACGATTGAACGATGACGTTGTTCTTCACGCTAGTTTGCTTAGGTTAGGGTTTGCAAGAGATTGGAACCTACCCTATGTTGGTTATAGACCGGCAATAGCGCGAGAGCGTGAGCTTGGTTCACATTTAGTTGCAACTAGTTCACCCAATTTTCAAGCCTAGCAATTGTGAAACCTACGTGTCACAATGATGAGATACGGCAAGTAGCGGGGATTCCCTATCCCATAAGCGTCTTTATTAAATTGTTAATTCTTCTATACATTTGAACGACTGTGACCGCACATTTGCAAACATTTCCCGACCTTTCCTATAGCCAGGTGATTCGAAGAAGACACTGTTATTAGGCCTCCCTGTGTTCGATACCCGCTCGCTGCTACACCGTGCGCTTGCGGTAAGACTACGATCGTCGCCGCTCCGGGACGTGTATCCGGGGCGCGATCAAGTTTTTGGCGCCGTTGCCGGGGAGGCAATAGTGTTTGATTCCTATAACCTAGCTATTTTTCTTTTTGTTTTATTATTTTCATTTTTATCCTTCCGTTGTGCTAACTATTTCTTTGGAACTCTGTTTTCCCTTGCATGTACACGAGATCCTCGGCGAACCCCGAAGAGATACTATACGATCCGGAGATCGAGCGTACATTGAGGAGGATCCAAGCGGAGAGGAGACCCGATACGGAAGGAAATTTTATGACCCATCCTGAGACCCCCGAAGAATTAGCAACGCAAATGGAGAGGATTTTTTCCATAAGAGATAGGCTTCGGCCTAAGACTTCTTCCACGACCTTGTCCATAGCCATGCCGGAGTTGGCGGACGACAAGAATTTTGAGTTGAAGACCGGATTGGTGGTTCTTATGCAACAAGATCCTTTTCATGGGAACTCCCATGAAAACCCTCACTACCACATCCAGCTCTTCCTATCAAAGTGCGCCACCTTCCAAATGCCGGGCGTCTCCGTGGATGCTATCAGACTGCGCCTCTTCCCTTTCACACTAAAGGACAAGGCATTATATTGGTTGAGGACGCAAGCTGAAGGGATCTTCACCACTTGGGATGAGTTGGCGAGTGCATTCGTCGACAAATTTTACCCGCCCTCCAAGACGGTGAAGATTAGAAGTGCTCTCATGTCCTTCAAGCAAGGACCTCAAAAGACTCTCTACGAAGCATGGGAGAGTTTCAAGGACTTGTAACATCAGTGCCCTCATCATAGCATTGAGGATTGGGAGCTTGTCCATAGCTTTTACAATAGACTCCAACCGGGGACAAAGCAGATTATTGATGCCACGGCAAATGGAGCCATTTTGTCGAAGACTCCCAATGAAGCTATGGCCTTGCTTGAGGAGATGGCCTCGAACAACCAATAATGGGGGGACGAGCGAGGACATTCTTCGTCCTCCTAGAAGCCCACAAGTATCTATGAGGCCAAGGTCGTGGCGGAGCTTTCTAGCAACTTTGACTCTCTCCACAAGGTTATGGAGAGATTGGAGAAATTCATTACGGAGCCTCAAGGAGCCCCTTCTACATCCATGCCGAAAAATCATATGAGTGATTGGCAAGACCAATCCCAACACATATATGCGGGAGGAGAGCAAGGAGAAGGAGCTTTGGAGCAAGTTCAATACGCCGCGGGGAACTCTGGATATTGGGCCAATCCGGCCGCTAGAAACCATCCGGGTTTCTCATATGCCAATAATGATGGAGCATTGAACCCCCCGCCACAACAACCTCCTCAAGCTCGGGCTCCACCACCACCACAACTGAATTATCCACAAAGGGGGCCACCGCAACAAAATTTCCCACCGAGGCAACAAGTGGGACCTTATAGGCCGCCCGGATACAATCAAGGGTGGAGGAATCCCAACCCACCACAAGCTCAACAACGCTCAGATTTTAAAGCAAAGGTGGATGAGTTTATGGCGGAACAACGAAAGATCAATGCCACATTAAAGGTGGGACAAGATTCCCTCGCCACCGTCGTAGCTCAAATCGGGGAGCAACTTGCATTGCTCAACAAAAACCATCAACAATTGCCGGCTCAACCCGAGCCGAATCCACGGGGCAACACCAGCCATATTAATGCGGTCGTTGCAGTTACTACAAGAGGAGGGAAGGATACCACCCCCCCCATGACTCAAGTCAAGGAGCCCGTGGTGGAGATTATACAAGAAAGTGAGCCGGCAATTGAAGTTGAGAAAGATAATGAGTTGCAAGGAGAAGCAAAATCTAGAACGGAGGAGCTTATCGATGAGCGCCGATTTATGCCACCGGTGCCCTTCCCTCAGCAGCTAGCTAGAGCCAAGATGGAGAAACGGCTAGCCAAGTTTCTCGAGTATTTGAGAGGGGTGAGCCTCAATATCCCCTTCCTCGACGCTTTAGTGGAAATCCCATCTTATGCCAAGTTCTTAAAAGACTTAATCACTGGAAGGAAGAGGAAGGAGAAGATAATGCTCGCGGAGGAAGGGACTTGGTGCACAAAGAGGGAAAAGGAGCCCGCCAAGCTTAAAGATCCGGGAAGTTTTCGGATTCCTTGCACTCTAGGCTGTGTCCCCCTACAAAAGGCATTAGTAGAATTGGGGGCTAGTGTTAGCCTCATGCCCCTCTCCATGTTCCGGAGGTTGAATACCGGCACGGATTTGAAGCCTACCGACATGCGGATTCAACTAGCGGACGGGAGGATTACAAGACCGGTTGGGATAGCGGAGGACATCCCACTCCAAGTTCCGGGGGGCATATGTTTGCCATGCGATTTCGTGATAATGGACATCAAGGAGGAGGGCGATACATCACTCATACTCGGACGCCCGTTCCTTGCCACCGCCGGTGTCATCGTCGATGTGCGGGAGGGGACCCTCACCTTGAACGTCGGCAACATCGAAGTGGAGCTTCATATACCAAAGGCAATGAAGCACATGCCTTGTCACGAGGAGCTTGATTACATGGACCTCCTTGATGAGGTCATTGAAGAGGCGATACCCCATTCCATCGGTGCACCCCATGAAGATAGCTTTGAAGAAGGCCTAGACTTGGCCGAAGAAGAGAAGATGGAGCACTCCCCCGATATCTCCATGGCAATTGATGACGGTGACGCTGATGTCGCAAGAATACGGGAGCTCTACAAGCTCTCGAAGTTGAGGACTCCAAAGAAAGCTCCACCGATACGAAAATCGGTGTCACCGGTGAAGAGGAAGACCGGAGCAAGCTCTAGCTTGGGGGAGCCACCCCCCAACATTGCCCATGACGAAGGGGCGCTGAGGAAGACAACACCACACCATGATCCAAATCCGAGTGGTCTTCCAAGCAAGTTCGATGGGTGCATCTCATATGCACCCAACATTAAGCGTTAATTGAAAATCAATATGGGTCGAGCTCAATACCTAAAACGAGCGCTTGTCGGGAGGCAACCCGACGGTTATCGCATTTTTTCTACTTTGGTATTTATTTTTGTTTTAGACTTTATTAGTGTTTTTGAGTCGTTCGCCCGAAAAATTTTGATAACGGGTCCTATTTTCTTGACAGGAGAGGAGAACGGGATATCTATCATATGGTGGATGACTAAGGCAAAGAAGAGCGCTCCAGGAATGCGCTCAAGGCTTAGGAGAAGGAAGAAATCAAATGGAGAAAGAAAAACAGAGACTAGAGCCAAAACAGATCATCACAGCAGAAAACAGGGCCTCACTCGGCCGAGTACCATAGCCACTCGGCCGAGCCACCAACATCGTCCGCCCGAGTGGCGCACCAATGAGGGAAGTCTACCGAACCCAACTCTCTGTTATTTTTTCGATTTCAGAATGAATTGCCACTCGGCCGAGTATATATCTTCACTCAGTCGAGTGAAACTGATACGCTCCTAGGGCAAAAATTGTCGAGTAGCTTGTGCCACTCGGCCGAATGGACTCTTTCCACTCGGCCGAGGGTGGCAAAGCCACTCGACCGAGTCGTAAGCAGCGATGAGTTTTTAAAATAATTTCGTTACGATCACTCGGCCGAGTGACTTAGCCACTCGGCCGAGTCGTAACTAATCCTATATAAGCGGACGCGGGCTCGGCGCGGAATACGAAGAGTCACATTTCTCCGATCGCCCGAACCCGCGCCCGATCGCCCTCGCTCACCCGCTGCCGCTTCCCACTCGCCCGACCGCCGCCTCGACCGCCCGACCGCCGGCGGTCGAGCGCCGACCGTCGACCGCCCGAGTGCCCCGACCGTCGGCGACTCCCTCGCCGCCGGCCGACCTTCGGTAACCCCTATTTCGCCTATTTTCTCCATTTTCTCCTATATTTTGATGATCCGTGCACCTATCAAGCCCCTACCCCAAATTAATCTCTTTATCTATCTATTATACCCCTAACCCCCCATGTATTTTGAATTTTACACGCTGATATCGTTGTTTGATGTGTAGGCAATCTTGGGGAGCTTAGGGGAGCTTAGGGGAGCCTCCGGGACGCGCTTTTGGCTTAGAGGAGGCGGCGTCTTCGCATGCATCCGCTGTTTTGCTCTCGCGGCGTGTTCAGGTACCATCATTCTATTTATTTTTGCACGCCACGTTTTACTTGTTGGGTGAGCACTCGGGGCGCACATGCCGCCCCGCACACGACCACGCACTCGGGGAGCTTCCGCCAAGCGAAAGCGGCCGGATGAGCCTGGCCCCTTCCACGAGGTGGAGGACTCTCCACCGCCTACACCACCTCAACCCACACAGCCACAGCCTACCGATCCAGCACACCCACAGCCACCTCCAGTCGTGCCCCTACACCCACAGCCACCACAAACTCCTATCGTCGGGCCGCTGGGTATTACTTTCTGAGACGACGCACATCGCGTCGCTTTTGAGCGTATCGCCCAGCGCTTGATAGTGCCCTCCAGGTTCACACACCTTGCTGACCTAGACCGCCTGGGGGTACTTGAGGGCATGCTCACGTTGTACGACAACGTGGGTTGGCGAGACTTTCTTTCTGTGTCGGCGGACACCTATGTCCGTCCGACACTCGAGGTGCTCAGCTCGATCGCCCGGACCGCTAAGGGATGCTCATTCCGACTCATGGATCGAGAGTGTCAGATCACTCTCGATATGCTTCGAGCGTTCTTTCAATGGCCCGCTGTCCCCACACCCGACCGAGCCTACGCCCCCACACACATCCCTCCCCCATCCTTCGACTCACACGCCTTCTGGGCCAGGATCACAGGTTTACCACCGGCCTTCGACCCTAGTAGGGCCAAGGCCTTGGCCATAGTCCACCCCTGCCTCCCCATAGCACAGCGCCTTATGGCGACCACCTTTCTGGCGAGGTACGAGCCTGGGACGATGTCGATGCCTGAGCTCTATATGCTCTACACGATGACTCGCCCCAGAGTTCTTGATAGGGATGGAGTTACGTTGGTCCCTGCCATTGAGATAGACGTCGCTAGCTGGTTTTTGGACCGCATCATCGTATCGGTGGGCGCTCGCTCTCCGATATGTTACGGCGGCCTGATCACCATGCTAGCCCTGATGACCGGCGGGGACCTTCCGGCTGACCTGCGATGAGCCCCGGGCCCCACTGCACTTTCGATTGACGTCATGGCCCGGATGAAGATGCTTCGTCCGCACGGCCAGCGGCACTGGGTTTGGTTGCACGGTCCGTACAGTGCTGACTACATGATCCGTCCGAGCCCCGCTCGGACACACTTAGGACCAGCACACGACGACTGGCTTCCAGCGATGGATCTCTTGATCCCCGCCGCCTACGTGCTAGAGGCCGAGGGAGCTGAGCCTACACCACCTGTACACCCTGCACCGCCAGCTGACCCTTTGTTCCTTCAGCCTGAGCCTGCACTTTCTGCCGCTCCCGACACTTCTGTCCCCACTTCTGCCAGTGTCAGGAGTACACTTGCTGAGCCTACGCCCACCACGTCTACCACTGCCACCACCACTGCTGTGCCCTTATCGGTTGAGCCACTCACCTCTCTGCTACCCGTGCGTCCACCCACCATACTTGAAAGCGGCGAGCCTTCTTTCGCTGTTGTCGTGGAGACCATGGCCAGTATGATCTCCGCTGTGATTTCACCTTTTGAACCCCACACTTCCTCCCCAGCGGTCGACACTTCTGTCTCCATCGTAGCCGTTCTATCTGAGAGTGTCGTGACGTCTGTCCCCATTTCTGTCTCACTGACCTCTCTTGTCGCCTCGTCACCGATTTTGTCTTCCACTCCCACTGCTGCTGCTTCCACCTCACACCAGCCTGCGTCCCAGCCTCGCACCGAGGCTGGGCGTCCACTAGTGAGCACAGCACCCGTACCACCCATGCATGCTGGCCCGATCACCTACACCGCCCGTATTAGACAGCCCCGACCAGCTCAGCCTAGACATGTCCGTCCCTCCGCTCCACCACCCCCTAACGCATTAGTTCAGAGCGTTCGCGCTCTTGAGGGGGGTTGAGTGGACTCCGGGGCGATTTTAGGGCTTTGTCTTCCACCGTCACCGCCATGCAGCACCGCCTCGAGCTACTTCCCAGCATTCACTATTGCTTGACCCAGATCCTCGAGCGACTGCCACGACCACCACCCACCCAGCAGACTGTTCCACGTCCACCACCACCACCCCCCACCTCCACCTCAGGACGGAGATGGCGCAGCACCACCAGCTTAGGCACACCCTTGATGCCTCCGATTTTTTGACGATATGCTGCCCATTCTCTGCTTGGTCCTGTTGCTTTTTGCCCACCCCCTCCTCCCCTCACTATTTCTGTCCACATTTTGATCATCTCATTCTATATCCTTTTTCCGGGAGTGAGGGAGAGTATTTTTGGTGGCACGCACATTTTTGCATCACTCCTGTCCTTGCATGCATCACATTCGCATCATATTTTTCATTTTGTTATTTTTATTTCTTTTTATCATGCATGCATACCCACCCCCCTCCCATTACACGTCTCTCGGTGTGCCACACGTCGCACATTGAGGACACTGTGCACTTTAGCTTGGGGGAGTGAGTTCTCACGCTTTTTGCTTTTGTCACCCTTTTTTTAGTTTTCCCACGTTTTTCCACTTTATCACTCACTTTTTCATCACTTTTTCATTTTTTTTTACCATGCATCACGTTTTTCTTATTTTTCTTGTGTGTTGCATTGTAAATAGTTTTTATTTTCGTTTATCTTTATTTATTTCATCTTTTGCTATAGATGACTTTTCTGTGATGATGATGACGTGGTGTTAGCTTGTCTCTATATGCATGTTATATTTGTCATGTCATAGCCTCTTATTTCTGATATCATATGCTATGTTCTGCTTTGCATTTAGAAATAGTAACCCACTCTCTTTTGGTGTATGAAAATGGATGAAATTCTATTGTTAGCTGATGTCTGATGATTTATATGTATGCTATCGTAGAAAGCACACCAAGATTCACGCATTGATGCTTATATCTGGAGTACTGGTTTCCTTTCTCTCATATCACTTCTTATTGCATGACTTGTACTTTTCACTTCGGGTTGATTGAATTGTTGCTAGCAATGATAAATCTGGATTAGTTTACTTTTTGAGATTAAACAGAATAGATTATATTACCCTGCTGAAGTTGTCATGCACGTCCTATAGAGTGAACTGAGAGATACATTTATTTCTTTCTCCACATATCTTGAACATTATTTCTCTATTTTAAATTCATTGGTGAATCTCCCCTTAGCGATTCTATTACTGGCATTCCCACGTTATCAAAATCACATGCTCCAAATTCCCCAAAATTCAAAGAATAAAAACACTTGTATATCCTTCTCTTTGATTTGGGATCATTGTGTATTTATGCTATTGAAAAAAAAGTGAAGAAAAAAAAAGAGAAAAAGAAAAAAGATTTGAGAATAAGAAAAGAAAAGAGAAAAGTAGTTCGAAAACGATCCCATCTCATATACTTTGTCTCTTTCTTCCCTCTTTTGTTTTATTTTTGACTTTTGGAGCTTCATAAAAATGGGGATGTAAATATCGTTTTATATATGCCACCACGCTTATAGATAAGCTTGGGGGAGAGAATCCAATGATGTGTGAGAGAGTGACTACTTGACGGTGCATGACGACCTAAGCTAAGTAATATTTTATACTTGGTGAAATTGCTTAAGTTTCACGAAATCCGGAAATCAACGCTTAGCATTCACTTCATGAAAACCGCATTTTTTCTATTCTTACTACTCTATCGTGTGATATCTCTTATACTCCTTATAGAAAGCATTCAATTGAAAAGTGTGTGATCTACGATATTGTATACCGCTTTAGATGCTTCAGACGATGTTAATCTTAGAATTATTCCATTTTTCATGCTATATCGATATTCTTGGGTTTTCTATTTCAAATGCATCATTATACTATGGTATCAAAATAAAAGACTTTGACATGTGTTTTACATTCGATGCATGCTATATGAGTAAGCAAAACCCACGTCCTGAGAAAAACGTTCTAGCAACTTCCCTCTTCGTTTTCTATTTTGTTTTTCGTTTCCGTTTTCCACCTTTCCGCCGTTTTCTTTATCTTTATCCACCTGGTTCGCTTTTTTACTTATCTTCCTCGAGGACGAGTAAGAGGTAAGCTTGGGGGATTTTGATCACTCCATATTTTACACCTTTTTTCTGCATGTTTGCATGCCATTTTGATCGCTCAAATCGTGTTTTTCGCGTTTATTCGACAATATTGCGATGCTTTTCATGATTTGTTGTTTTTGTCGTATTTCAGGAGATTTGGAGCGATTTGGAGTGATTCTGATATGCACCCACTCCGGAGTGTCACCGACGACTCTCTTGGGGGGTATTTTGCTGTTGGAGAGGAGTGGAAGGACAAAGAACGTCGTAGGAGCGACGAGGAGGCGAAGATATGAAGTTTGGGCATTTTTAGCACTTCACTCGGCCGAGTGAATGAGTCACTCGGCCGACCATAGGAAGCCCGCTCGGTCGGCCAGATCGGACACGCAACAGGCGTGCACTCGGCCGAGCATCGCCATGCCACTCGACCGAGCACCGAGTCACCCATCGCCCGAGTGGAGCCAAGACAACGGCATCAAAAATCACCAACTCTCTGTTTTCCGTCAGTCTGCTCCAATAACCCACTCGGCCGAGTGGAGAAATACGGCCGCCCGAGTGACTGAAGGCCGTCCGCCCGAGTGACCTCCGAGGAGACGACCCCCGAGACCCCCAACTCTCTGTTTTTGTACAGTGGTTTGTCACTCGGTCGAGTGACATTTGTCACTCGGCCGAGTGAGCCGCACTGCCTGTAGCGAAAACTGCGGATTTGAGGCTGCGCAGGGGCATTTTCGTCAGGGTTTTTTGGGCGATTTTGGGGGGTATTTAACCCTAGTTTTTAACCTAGTTTTGGAGAGCTTTTTCAGAACTTTTTGCAGCTTTTTAGATTAAGTTTTTAGGGATTAGATTAAGCTTTAAGGGAGGAGAGAAAAATGAGATTTTGTTGGATGCTAGCTTGTTCTTCATTGGTTTGTATCTCTCTCCCTCAAAAAAACTCAATTTTTATTGATCTATTGAATTTTGCTATGAATTCCATTGATTTTATTTGTGAATTTCTATTGCATTTTATTATGGATTGTGAGTAGTTCATCGTCTTAGGGCGTAGGGATGAACCATACGAGCCCAATTTCGAAATTGTGACGAATTGGCGAAACTATTGCTAGGATTGATTAGGGTTAGTTTGGGATTCCTATAATACGAATAGCTAGGGATTCAAATCGATTGGGATTTGCAAGAGATTGGATCTCAATTCGATAGGAAGCCCTAGATATCCGAATTGGGTTGCAATCGAATTCCTCCGGAATCGGTTTGCAAGAGATTGGACCGAAACTAGGGTTTTTCGATTGCAATTCTATACCAATACCCGTTTGCAAGAGATTGGACGGGTAGGAACTATCCCAACCTAGGTTGTGTCTCGAGTTTGCACGAGAGTGGGCTCGAGATACGATTGAACGATGACGTTGTTCTTCACGCTAGTTTGCCTAGGTTAGGGTTTGCAAGAGATAAGACCCTACCCTAAGTTGGCTATAGACCGGCAATAGCGCGAGAGCGTGAGCTTGGTTCACATTTAGTTGCAACTAGTTCACCCAATTTTCAAGCCTAGCAATTGTGAAACCTACGTGTCACAATGATGAGATACGGCAAGTAGCGGAGATTCCCTATCCCCTAAGCGTCTTTATTAAATTGTTAATTCTTCTATACATTTGAACGAATGTGACCGCACATTTGCGAACATTTCCCGACCTTTCCTATAGCCAGGTGATTCGAAGAAGACACTGTTATTAGGCCTCCCTGTGTTCGATACCCGCTCGCCGCTACATCGTGCGCTTGCGGTAAGACTACGATCGTCGCCGCTCCGGGACGTGTATCCGGGGCGCGATCATAACACAAGAGACAATCATTAATATACTAAGGGCTGCAACTCATACATGAGCGGTACGCATGGGTTCACACACACGGTTCCACACACTCTACCTATATACATGCATAATGATGACATCACAATAATACTAATGGGCCCACCAAACTAAACTAAGGTTGACATAGGCAACGGCAAGCACTAGTATGATGACTAAGCAATGGTAAGGGAACCAAAATTAAATAGTGTAACGAAACAAGATCAGGATGAACGGGTTCAGACAAGGCGAGGATAAGGAGATATCTTGGTTAGGTGAAACAGAGATATAATTGTGAATATTTAAGTAAGGAAAAGAGAGATATAATAATATCCTTATAAAATACAGGAGAATAGTCTGTAGATGATATAAGTTAAATACGAAGTAGGGATTAGACAAAAGAATCTAAAAATGGACACTTGAAAAGTTGGAGTTCTTTTTCGAAGAAAAAAATATTTAGATGTCAGTGCAATGAGTCGTTTGAAATAAGTTTGAGTAGTGTACACATATAGTAAGAGAAGAAATGGTATAGGTTAGAAAATATCATAAGGTAGTAATTAAAAGATTTCGGCGAAAAAAATTTGAAATTCAAAGAATGAATTTAAGTCAACTGAAGGTTAGGAAGTCTAAGCTCATTCTAAATGTTTTCAAAGAATTTAAATTGGAAGAGGAATTTAAAATAAATAATATTGAAAATATTTTTCGAATGATTAGGATGGTAATGGGAAGATTCAACGATTGATGTCGAACGACACGAAGGAATTACGTGAAATGAAAGGAAAGAAGTGAATCAAGTATTCAAAGTGTAACTACAATTGGGAAATAACTTAGTGAA
>CM061131.1:83191092-83241092 GCA_030789695.1 Scilla litardierei | reverse complement strand
TTCTCAATGTCACAGCATCTTTGGATTTCATGTATCAAGTGAAACTTCCTCATAAGTATAGATTTCTTTTGAGATCTAGGTTCCCCGGCCAAAGAAAATACCATATTGTTATCACAATACAAAGGTATATGATTAATAATCAAAGGAACTGTTGAGATATTGAGTCTCAGCCGGTGTTATTTTGAAGATGAACAAATGTTGCATCAAGCATCTTTGATTGCAAGAGCTTAAAGAACATAAAATAAAGCACTCAATGAATTATGAATAAGCTAAATAAGGCCCTGGACATATTAAAGCAATACAAAGAGCTAGGGAAGTAAGAATGCATCAATCGGACTTCATTGTAATAATGTATTTGATGTATTTTTTTTCTTTTGTCTTATCTTGGTAAGGCCTTGCTAGAAACTCGCACACACATAGAAACACTTTTAACATGATTTCAATTTTTTTCTAAAATGTTGTCATAAGTTTTTAAAATACTTTACCATGTATCTGTTAGATAGTCCACTACTCCTTGAATAGGCGCGCCTACTTTTTATTGGAAACTCACCGTCACATGAAATAGTCGACTACGGTTGTTTTGGGAGTCGACTACGGTTGTTTTGGGAGTCGACTACGGTTGTTTGGGGACTTGTATAGTAGTCGACTATCATCAGCCTAACAGACAGAAAACATAGTTCTGCGATAAATGTAACGCTGTCTTTCCCTCCAATGGTGGGGTGTTTTCGGAAACGATTTTCAACAGTTTTCACCCATATATATGATGAGTTTGTTGTGGCTTTTAGCAAGAAATTCATGAGCAAAAATTAAGTTCTGAAAAGTATTTCTAAAGCTATATCAAAAGCCTTCAAGTTTTCTTGGCTTATGTTTTAAAAAGAGATTTTCAAAATCTTTATTGGCCAATATTTCTTGATCTCCCATAGATTTCAACTTCATCATCCTTTGGAGATAAACATTATAGCCATCATAATCGATAGAATAGCTTCAAAGCAAGGAAATAGGTATAAGTGTATTCATTCTTCAAGTTTAAGTGAAAATTCTCAAGTGTGGAGGTGGTAAGTTTTTCTCTTATGAAGAGAATTGTTGTAAGAAATTTCTCTTGGGAAGAGGTGTTGTAACTATTTGGAAAATAGTGGATTTAGCCGAGTATGACTCATGCGGTTGGATGTAGGATATGCCGAGTGAAACTTGGGTATCTGAACCAGTGTAATTCTTGTGTTTGCACTTGCTCGCTATTTTCCGTGTTGTAATTATTTATCTCTTGCTCATTCAACTCCACTGCATACGCTATTGCTTGCAATATTTTTCTTGATTAAGTTTTATTTAGGTAACTCCGTCTGTAAACTTATGTAGATTATCACAAGGAATTTTTATACACTAATCACCCTCCACTAGGGTTTACTTACCATCCACAGAGACATACCAACACATGGTATCAGAGCCAAGTTAAAGGATGGTGTCGACAAATAATAATGACATTTACAAGGAAGGCCAACCTATCAATTGACAACCTCTCCTCACTGGATCAAACTACGAGACTTGAAAGAATTGCATCTACATCTGTTTTAGGTCCATCTCCTATAACATATGGACATTTGTGGAGAATAAATTGTTAGTGATTATGCCTTAGGCCAAATATTTGGATATTTATGTTATGTCACTTTTCATTTATAAAATGTTTCTCTTAATGTTATTGTTATATTGCTTGCATGTTTCATTATAATAATGTTTGAATAGCTATTTTATGTTATTCTAAGCATCCCTAGTCATTCATCGTTAAAGGTATAATGATGAATTAAGACTAGTATGAGTTTGGTTGATAATTATGAGATAATTATATATATGGTAATACACATCAAACTTATAGGTACTTGTTGGAGAACAAGTTATTGGATAGACTCGCTATGAGATCATTACATAGATTAGTGTCATAAATGATCTCATGATAGCTATGTCATAGAATCTTTAGACCTGAGATCATCACAGTTTCCTACACGAGGAACATCGTGTTTTTACATAACCAAACGTTGTCTTTAATCAGATAATTATAAAGGTTATGATTGAACATGATGTGAATTATGCAGAGGGAAGTGAATGAACAAGATGGAATTTGTCCCTCTCTTATGCGAGAGATATCTAATGGGCCCCTCGATAAGTAGAAATGAGAAATGCATGGACGTGCTCAAATGAATGTCATTTGATTTTATCAGTTTACTTTGTAATTGAGAAATTAAATATTGAAAAATATAAGTATGACACTGTCTATAACTTATGTTCAAATCAGATATAGTGTGATAAAAGGATTATGGCATGTTCTATTAGTTATGTTAATATCGGACTAACGATATTCATATTAATTGGGTAGTCGTAATGTCTTGCTAGAGACCAATTATGACTTGTGGGATTTTAATGGGATTAGACTCACTACAAATTTGGTATGAGCCTAGTGGATCACACATAAAGAGCGTAATGGATGTGATATGGTTTAAACAAGATTTTAATTCTCATTTGAAATTCAAAATAAGGCTAAATATCTTAACTTGTCAAATATTATATCTCGTTAAGATAATATCCATAAGATATCGTTGTGTAACTAAAACACGTTAAAGAGTTAACAGATAATATGTATTGTTACGATACTATCCCTAAAGATATCAATGCGTAACTGAAACTATTAAAGAGTTAACGTGGTATTCTATATATGTTATAAAGAGGATTTTCTGTATTTTTACACATTCAATCTATCTCTCCCATTTTTTAGAAAAGCGAAGAGCGAGAGAGAAACCCTAGTTGCGGAGAAGGAGCTAGGACCCTCGCAATTCCTGTTTGTGACGTTTGCGTATGGATACTGATAGAGGGTGGTCGTTTGTAGAGCAACGCCTACAGTCCGATACATTCGAATCGTCAACAAAGGTTAGTAATATGATCAAATCAATTTGAAAATGCATGGATCTTTGTAGGTTTCTATTTTTCCGCTGCATATAAACATGTTATGCATGATAGAAATCCTAACATAAATATGTAGAGCCAATGAACCCACCAAATAAATAGCCCAAGGCTGAGAAAGAGAAGGATGCATTGAGCTTCAAGGCGACGAACACACTTTTTTATGCTCTTAACAACACTGAAGTCAACCGAGTAGCTTGTGCAACCTCAACTCATGAAATTTGAAAAATCATCGAGGTAACGTATGAAGGTAATTCTAAAGTTAAATATTCAAAAGTTTTTCTCAATGTTAACATGTATGAAAACTTTGAAATGAAGCCAGGAGAATCAATTTATGTTCACCCACTTCACCGATATAATCAACACTCTTGCAAGTCTTGGCAAGAAGTACACCCAAGAAGACCATGTCATCAAGCTACTTGAATGTTTCATACCTGAGTGGGAAAGAAACGTCACTTCCATAGAAGAAGGGAACGCCACTTCCAAACTCACATTGGAAGAATTGATTGCAAATCTCACAACATACGAGAACCGCCTCCAACAAAAGAAATACAAGGAGGAAGCCAATAAGAAAAAGAGTATAGCCCTCAAAGACAGATCGGAAAAAGAGTAATTCGAAGATGAGATCGAGGAGCAACTAGCTCTCATTTCCAATGGTTTTCGAAAAATTATAAAGGCATATACATTTCGAAACCGAAAACCCAATTATCTCATGATTATATTTGTTTGGAATGCAATAAGCTAAGGCATTTAAAGAGACATTGCCCACTAGCAAAAAGAAACGGAAAACACAAGATGAAAGTCAAAAAAGCCAAAGAGGAAGGCCTTTGACACGTGGGATAGGAGTGATAAAAATGGAAGCTCCAATTCTTCATCTTCATCCTCATCTGAAGAAGAAAAGGAAGAGAGTACATGTATGTGCTTCATGACCAAGGATGACAAAGAGGTAAAATATAATGACTCACACCCTAGTAGTAGTGATTCTAGCGATGATGAGTGTGATTGGGAGGAAGAGTATCATAAGATTTATGCTGAGTATGAGAGAAAACTAAGAGAACTTATTACTCTATTAAAACACATAAAGGTTGTAATGCTAGTTCTTCTAATCGTGATTTAAAAAAAGATTAGGAAAGAAAATGTAAAATTGGCTAGAAATTATAAGGAATTAGAAGAATTGAATATGAAGCTTAGTGTACAGTATAAAGACCTTAGTGATAGGTTAAGTGACTTAGAAAACACTTTGACCTCCATTACTGCCAACCATGAAGATTTGTGTAGGAATGTTACTAGATTTAACAAGGGTAAAGAAAAATTAGGTGATCTAATTAGATTACAAATATCCTCAAATAGCAAACATGGCCTACGATATAAGACACATTAAAATGTTAAGGCAAATTCATCATCCTAGGGTTCGTAAAACCACAAATGGATTCATCAAAGTTTGGATACACAAGAGAGTGACCATCTACATGAAGGACGAATACGTTTATGGGTTTATGAATGATGAGTGGTTTATATATATATATATATATATATATATATATATATATATATATTATTATTATTATTATTATTTGGACTGTTAGTGAGCATCTTTTTGAATTTCAAAAATGGTACAATGTACATAGAATACTAGGCTGCAAATGGAGGGAGGAGGAAGTCAGAGAGAGGAGAGGGCACACGCGTCGTCACTTTCTACCAACTACCCCCTCCTCCACAACCTAAATATACATACATAAAAGAATCCCCAAAAAATTGTGCTCGGCCCATAAGGGCGTCTCGTAGAACAAAGAACTCAACCTGCATCTCTAAACGCACAGTTCATCGCGTGTGAAGCTTCCAGATCATTAGGATCTTGATCTCTTAGAATAGTTCTGATATCAGTTGATATGTCTTCAAATAGAATGAACTTTGACTTAATCTTGCCTCTAAAAATTCTTCTATTTCGTTCCTTCCACACATGCCACACTAGGGCTGATAAGACGATCTTTGTAAGCATGCTTAATAAATTCTTTTTTTTGAAATGAATCAAATAGTAATCCCCCGCCTTATGAAGAAAAGGGTCAATGGGGTCTGATACACCCAATTTGAGAAGCTCCTGCTTAGAATATATCGAGTATAACAACATTCAAAATAAAGATGGTTTATGGTTTCAGTATCCCCCGAATCACAAAGCACATAGTGAGTGTCGAAATTAACATCCCATTTAGAACGCAACTCCTTAGTCAATAACTTATCATGGAATGCTCTAAGAAGTGTTAGAGACATTTTTGGAACATTATTAGTGTACTAGACAATATTCTTATAGGGAAATTTCATACCCACATGACGCGTGCCCTCCCATGCATCTTTATATTGAAAATCCGCTCCAGGCTTCCACTCCCAACCGTCCTCATGTGAAGAGAAGCTCATATGCGGCAATAAGTGCTGCACTTCATTGATTTCAAGCGAATCCGCCCAGGTGGCCGATGTCCAATACCCCCTTACCATTTTCAAGCTCGAATCTGGATGAATATCATATAAATCACTCAAAGGACCACAATCCAACCAATTATCATGCCAGAATAGAGTAGAGCACCCATTGTGAATTTGCCTCCATATCAGCTTTTTGGTAATATGTCTACAATTTAACATGAACTTCCATGTCCCAGAGTTGGATTCTTTGCGGAAAAATAATAATGCATAGTCCCTGTAATTATTACGCATATAGTTTGCCCATAGACCATATGTTGCTAACATCCTCCATGTCAGTCTCACACCTGAAGCCATGTTAAGACCAGCTAGTAATCTCATACCAACTCCCCCCTCTTCTTTAGGGGTGCATATGTTTTTCCTGGCCCATACTCGAGAGGATCCTTAAGTAAAATTCTTACAAGCAGTTGTTATAGCCCGCAAAACAGATTTTGGGATTTGGTAGACTTGCATCCAGAAAGAAATCATACCATAAATAACTGATCTGACTAGCTCTATGTGCCCTTAGATAGATAACAAAGACGAAGTCCACCCCATGAGTCTCTTCTTGCAATTGTCCACAAGCCTGTTGAACATAGATGGCTTGGGGTATCTGGTGGATAGAGGCAGCCCAAGATAAGAAGTGATAGATGTGCCCATCTTAATACCAAGAAGATTAGCAAGAGATATATGGCTCTTTGTACCCTTACTAAAAATAGTGATACTTTTGCCCCAGTTTATATCCAACCCTGTCAGATTATTGAAATCCAATAATATGGACTTTAGGTCATTACAAGAATGCCTGTTAGCACGGCAGAATAAAAGAAGATCATCTGTGAATAGTAGATGCGAGATTGTACTAGAACGTTTCATAGGATGTATTTGACGTGAACCAATGGCCAAATCAATAAGTAAAGAGAACACCTCCATGGTGATAACAAATAGATATGGAGAAAGAGGGTCCCCTTGCCTAAGCCCTTTGTTTCCTTCAAAATAACCAACTGGAGTACAATTCACCATAACAGAAAAAGTAAGAGATGAAATGCATTCTCTGATCCAAGAAAGGAATTTCCTTATAAAACACATACGATGAAGGATGTAATAAATGAACTCGCAGTTCACACTATCAAAGGCCTTACTCAAATCTAATCTTAGACATGCTTTAGCACCCATGGGGTTGCTAAAATCACGAATCTGTTCGTGTGCAAGCAGGGCGCTGTCAGATAACAATTGCACTTTTAGAAAAGCTGATTGGTTCGGTGAGATGAGCTCATGAATGGCCATTTTTAGCCTATTACAAATAATTTTGATTATCGCCATATACATCACATTACAGCATGCAATGGGTCTGTAATCACCCAGCCTAGTAGTGTTTGAGTTCTTAGGAATTAAGGTGAGATTAGTGTGATTAAACGGATGCATAAGCGAGCCAGAGTGAAAAGAAGAGAGAATAGCATCAGTGATATCTTTACCTATCGTGCTCCAACTATTTTGGAAGAAGAGTCCACTAAAACCATCTAGACCAGGGGATTTATCCACCCCTATTTGAAACACACATCCTTGATCTCCTCATTAGAAACTCCTCTTTCCAACTAGGCAGCAGCTTCTGGGGTTAGAATACACTTTGTAACAATCTTTGGAAACACATTCCAGTAGGAATCTTGATTATATAAAGCCTCATAGAATTTAAGAGCACTCTTTCTCAGATCCCCATACGAGTTGTTAGAATTCCCATGCGCGTCAACTAAATGACTCAAATTATTATGGCATTGCCTAGCCTTAACGGTTGTATAAAAGAATCTAGAATTTTTATCTCCCAAGCTAAGCCATTCATGTCTGCATTTTTGCCGTAACATAGCCTCTTCCATACCCAATAACCTGGCTAGATTGGTAGCCATCTTATCTGCTTTCTTTTGTAAAGTGTAGTTTGCATTTAGGGATGGCATCATGCGGATTTCTTGAAGGCCTTTCCTACAGGCCGAAATATCACTAACAGAGTTGTGCTCAGCTGCCCAATGCCGCAATGCATGTTTTAGATTTTTCAATTTAATGTATACTCTATGCATTGCAGTACCTTTAACATGTTGACTCCAGACTCTCTCCAGAAGTTCTTGATATCCCGCCCATTGCATCCATATATTGAAGAACTTAAAAGGCTTAGGGTAAGATTTTACCTTAGAATGCAATTTAATCAGCATAGGAGAGTGATCACTGGTGTGGGTAAATACTCCACAAAACTTACAGGAAGCATTGTAAGCCATTGAGAGCTACCAAGAGCCCTGTCCAGTTTAGCTGAAATTCTTCCTGCACCAGTCCTCCAATTGCACCAGCTAAATGACCTCCCAATGCTTTTGAGGTCTATCACGGAACAGTTGCTCAAACAATTTTTAATTTCATCCAACATCTGTGCATCACATCGACGACCTCCAATCTTCTCATACGAATACCGAATACAATTAAAATCCCCTCCAATGAACCACGCATTCCTACCTATCTGGGCTGTATCAGCTTCAAGATTACTCCAAAGAATACTGCGCTCTGATCTAAGATTAGAACCATAAATAGCTGAGATGAATACCTCACGCCCCCCATCATTCCTACAGTGGAGAGTGATATGTTGACTAGAGATGGAATGCATCGTTGCCTGCTAAGTTGTGCCATCCAACCCAACAACAATTTGGCCACCCAATTGAAGTTGGATATTGTTAAACATAACCCAATTCTTGGGGAGACAGGATCTCCTTTTATCATACCTCTGTTTCAACTTGGTTTCCAACAGAATTACCACTGTCTGCTTGATCTTTAATAGTCTATCACGAAGCTCTCGTCTCCTGATTGAGTTATTAAGACCTCGAGTATTCCACACAAAAATACATATTAATTGAGTGTATGGTTTGGCCTTCCTGAGGCCCCCTCCTTTAGACGTGTACTTTTCCATGTTCCTCCTACCGTAGCTTCCTGGACCGAGGCCTTCATTTTGGGACGTTCATTATTTACCACCATTGTTTACCCCCTTTTGCTTATGAATATCCAACTCAAACTCCCATTCTTGGTTCAAAATAGATAGAGCTTCTGGTAATATATCAGGATTAGGAGAAGGAGGGGGAATTGCCTCAACATCCCCTTGATCGATCCTATTGACACGATCTGTGCGTGGCCGTTCCAAATTGTCACCGTCTATGTCTGTCGGTTCCCCATTGCCTGCTGTATCTGTCCCAAGAGGTCCCCTACTAAATTCCACAGCTCCTATGATTTTTAGCCGCCAATTCTACTAGAGCACATGCAGCCTTTGTCGGACCTACAACTAGCTCCACATCAGTAGCCAACCCATACTCAGCCAAGACATTAGAAGGATCCGCTACCATCGACCCAGCATTATTGCACCCTACAGCCAATGTCGAATCATTAATTACTCTCCCTGCATCATCTGCTGCCAAATTCATATGGGGGTGGTTGCTTCCACCGACGAACGTGCATAACCTTCAAGTGTCGACCCCGTAATATTTCCCCTACTCTCCACTGGCGACTCATCCTCCACACCAATCTTTGTTGAGACAACAACAAAAGGGTTCAAGTCATCAATTTCTGATGCCATACCAGCTTGAGCCTTGCCCGAAGCATCATTTCCCAAACCCCATGTCCCGAACAAGTCTCAATGCCACCCCCTACTTTAGCCGGTTTCAAAACATCCCCCTGCTGGACCCCTGTTGGCCCCTCTGGGCTCCCCTCATTAGATGATGATCCCAATATGTCTCATCCTGACCCATCCCTTCCCAATCCTCCCCCAGGCAGTCCTTCTGCATTTTAGATTCAAGAGAGCTTAGAATAAGGGCATTGTGAGTCTGAATGCCTAAAGTAGACGCAGTGGTTGCATCTAGGTGGTTCTCCTTCATACTTCGTGTCGATGGTTAAAATGACTCCATTGTCCAACTCAAGGCTCACCTTCTTGGGAAGGGGTTTCTTAGCATCAACTTCTACGAGGCATCTAGCATAAGCAAGTCTCTCAAGCTTGGCAGTAGCTCTGTCGATAAAAATAGGTATACTAACTACAGATGCGGGAATATTGAGGATGTCCAGCGTCCACATATCTAGGGGCATACCATGAAATTGGACCCAAACTGGAACAGTGGATACGATGTCCCAGTCATGATGCTGAGCTGGGTTCCATCTTTGCAGCACTGTAAGCCTTCCATCAAAGAGCCATGGTCCGCCATGTAAAATCTTCTCACACTCCTCATCGCTTTCGAACCTAAAGTAAAAGAATCCATTTTCACGATTGAAAATTTGAATTCCCTTCTTTATCTTCCACAAACGGTCAACCAAAGCTTTAATTTGCCCATAGTATGGTACATCCCCGAGGACATAGCCCACCAAAGTATTCTTCCAACGCTCAGCCCCCTTTTCACGCAATGATCCCCTAACTCTTCCAACACAATTACCATCCAGTTTGATTAAAGGCGGAACAAAGGACATAGTCAAGGACTCATCATATGATCTATTTGCACAAACTTCAGACCAAGATAGCTTAACACAAGTGGTTTTATTTTTAGAGAAATATTAGGCCTCACCAACATTCTATCAAGCACTTTGTGGCCGCCTTTGAAATTGTTCCTTTGCAAAGGGATTGGGTTTGGCTGTCTAATCCCCCTACGTGGAGGACCTCTGAAAACATCCTGCCATTGTTGATTGCTCCATCGCCCCTTCTAGGGCCTACATTGCCACCAGGGACTGATTGATTCCCCCTAATCTTCTTCTTAACTATTTATCAACCTCCATCAGATCCATTTGATTGTCGCATATCATCTCCTTTCGAATGATCATCATTACAGCAGATCTTGCCTTCCTTCCCAAGCGCACCAGTTTGAACATTAGCCTTCGAGACTAGAGGATCATCTACGAATGGCCTCTTACCTTTCTCCCCCAAGGATTGCTTGTCGGAAAGAGCAACGCCTTCACTCCACGAAAATCGGAAACCCTTATTATATATATATATATATTTTGGCGAGTACAAAGTTACTTTATTAAAGACTAAAAAACATTACAACACAATACACCCCTATGGGGGACTAGAAAGGGGGATGTAGAAAGAGAGGAGATAGGTCACAAGCACCGTCACCCACTACAAGATATCTCCCCCCCAGACGACCCCATATGAAAAAATATGTACAAAAGGTCCCAAAACACATCTATACATAGAGTCAAATATCAGGAAATCCCCAGTTTGCAAAGGGGGCAACCGCAGAAGGATGGTCTCTATCTATGTCATGCAAGGCTATACTAACATCCGCCACAATAGCCTCAAATAGATTTACTTTTCCCACCACAGTTCCTTCAAAAACTCTGCTGTTGCACTGCTTCCAAATGTGCCACACCATACATGCCAGTGCTGTTTTAGCTAAGATGCCCACACTATCCTTCTTACTATAAAGTGAGGGAATAAGGTCTCCCATCCCAGGAAGGAAAGATGGTGCTGGATCCGTAATATTAAGCTTAAGGAGGCTCCTGCATAGAATATAACGGCTGTAGGTGCACTCAAAGAATAGGTGATTAATAATCTCTATTGCACCATCATCACATAATACGCAATTCTGACAAGAAGTGAGCCCCCACTTGTGAAGAATGTCTCTAGTTAAGAGCTTACCATGAAAAGCATGAAGGAGGGTATGTGCCCATTTATGGGTATGCTTGCTATGTCATACAACATTATAGTAGGCAAAAGGAGTACCTCGAGAACAAGAACCATCCCAAGCATCACGAAAGGAGCAAGAAGCACCAGGAATCCATTCCCAAGTGTCGGGACCAGGTGTAATGCGGACTGACTGCAGCTTGGGAAGGAGAGAGTGAATGTGGGGAACATCCTTCCAGCCATCTGCAGTCCACTAGGAGCTAACCAATGCCTTTGCATCACCTAAAGGGACTTCCTGGAGGATGCTTTGAGGCCCACATGGAAACCAGTTATCATACCCGAAAGAAGTAGCAGTACTATCTCTAACAACATGCTTAATTAACTTCTGGGATGTGCTACGATTACAGAGAAGGAATTTCCAGGTAACCAGAGCCAGCTGTGGAAGATTGCTCACTGAATAAGCTATTCGTCCCAGGTATATAATGTTGTCTCATGTAACAGGCCCACTGTCCATCAGAGGATAACATCCTCCAAGTAAGCCTAACTCCCGAGGCCACATTGAGATCAGAAAGCAATCTCAGTCCCACCCCACCCTCTTCCTTGGGGGTGCATAAATCCCTCCAAGCCCATATGTGCTGTTTACCCCATATGAACCTCCTACAGGACGAAGTAATAGTGTGTAGAATGGACGGTGGGATGCGGTAGGCGTAAATCCAAAAAGAAACCATGCCATATATTACCGTCCGCACCAATTCTATCCTTCCTGAAATGGACAGAAGTGAAGAAGACCACCATTGTATCCTCTTTTTGCATTTGTCAACCAGACGAGCATACATGGACGGTTTAGGATATTTAGAAGATAAAGGCAATCCAAGATAAACAGAGAGAGAGAGAGAGAGGATACCTTCTTAATTCCTAAAGTAGAAGCAAGGCTGCTGGGATCATGGGTTCCTTTACTAAAGATGGCAGTGCTCTTATCCTAATTTACATGGAGACCTGTAAGCTGATGGAATTTAACTAGAATATCATAGATGCCCACGAAAGAGAAAGAATTTGCTCGATAAAAGACAAGGAGGGTCATCAGCAAATAATAAGTGCGAGAGTGAACCTGATCTCCTCATAGGATGAATGGTGCGAGAAGCTTCAGCTCTGGCCATGAGAAGTGAGAATGTTTTCGTCACAAGCACGAACAGGTAGGGGGAAAGTGGGTCGCCCTGTCTTAGCCCTCTATTCGACTTAAAGTACGCCGTAGGGGAACCATCAACCAGAACTGAAAAGGTGGTCGTGGATATGCATTCAGTGATCCATCCAATAAATTTTAGATTGAACCCCATTTGATGCATCATAAAATGAATGAGTTCTTTATTAACGCTATCAAAAGCCTTTCTAAGATCCAATTTCAAACAAGCCCTAGATCCCATGTGGTTACTAAAATCACGTATTTGTTCATGGGTGAGGAGAGCACAATCTAAAGGAGGCGACCTTTAAGAAACACCGCTTGATTTGACGAGATAAGATCATTAATAACCAACTTCAGCCTGCGGTAAATAATTTTGCTGATGATCTTATCAATGACATTGCAACAGGCAATGGGCCTGTAATCACCTAAACTTGAGGCACTGGAATTTTTGGGGACCAAAGTGAGGAAAATATGATTAATCTGATGCAGCCTCTTACCAGTATTGAAAAAAGTGGCAACAGCCAGGCATACATCATTACCAATGATATCCCAGTTTTCCTGATAAAAATGGCCTTCATCGCCTCAATAGCCATGCAACAGCCATGCATACATTGTAGTGCCCTAGGAAGCCACTGCACATGTACTAGAGGGGGGGTGAATAGTACTTTTAAATAATAGGGAGAGTTATTCCTAATTATCATGCAATTAACAAACAACAATGTGGAATATACAATAATCAAGACATAATGCAAACGCAAACAATATGGTTTAATGGGTTCGGATCCACCTAAGTCTCCCCGGCTTGTTCTCGGTGATCCTACGTCCCAACCACCCGGATCCCTTCCGGATACTTGAGTTAGAAAACCTCTAACCCAAGATTTTCGATATGCCCACTTGCGGAAACCCCACAAGTGCAATCGACCTACAATCGATGTCCGTGATTCCCACAACCCGGGATCACGCAAACTCTCATAACCGAGAGTATACAATTCAAATATAACTGAAATGAAATGCTTACCAACAAAATACCTATGCCTTGAGATTTCTTACCAAATTAGGGCAAAGAGGATTTTGATGGAGGAAGAGTCACCAAACCCTAGCTTCAAGAAGATGACCAACAATGGAAGCCTAGGGATGAGATGATGACCTAGAATCAAGCCATTGGCTTGGAAGGCTCACAACCAATGAATCTCTCTTGAGGAATAAGAGTGAGGGAGAGATTCTTGAGAATGGGAGAGCTTGAAGATGAGAGTTGAAAGCTTCTCTTTTAATCAATAGAACTCTGGAAATAGCAGCCTTAGATCCTATGAAATAACCCCTCCAGGTATTTAAAGGATCAAGGGAAAAGAGAGAAAGAAACGTCGCTTTCAAATCTCCAACGGAACTAAATCTGAAGCAGACTAGTCGGTCAAAGAACAACCACTGACCGACTAGTTCATCAACTAGTCGGTCGGTGAAACAACATGAACCGACTAAGAGGAGAACAATGAAAAGATGAAGATTTCAGACCTAGATAACTAGTCGGTCCAAGAAGACTTTCTGACCGACTAGTTTCACAACTAGTCGGTCGGTCAGTAAACTTAGACCGACTAAGAGTCAAAAACTAATAATCTGAATACAAATGATTTAGTCGGTCCAAGAACAAATGTTGACTGACTAGATCAACAACTAGTCGGTCGCCAAACGTTAATAGACCGACTAACGATAAACAGTAAGTTGGCATGAATTTGGAAAGCTCAACTAGTCGGTCCAAGAAGGATCACTGACCGACTAGTTCACCAACTAGTCGGTCGGTGAGTCAACGTAGACCGACTAACTGTAAACAGTAAAGAGCTTAGAATAGAGAAGGCAAACTAGTCGGTCCAAGAAGCTTTGCCGACCGACTAGATCACCATCTAGTCAGTTGGTTCTTCTTCTTGAACCAACTAACATGCACTAGAAGTCCCGAATCGAAGCGCGATGCTTCGGAAAAGATCGAACGGACTTCTACTAAGATCCTAGCTCTAAGATGGGAGCGATATGAAGATAGAAATGTAAGAATTACTCAAGGCTTAACATTCTATAGATCGAAGCTAAAAGACTATAAATAAAACCTTAAGGAACGGTCTTCGAGAGCTTCGATCAAATCTTCATGATTTCCAAAATGGTCCAAAAGCTTCAACGAAGCTTTAGGAATTGAGTATGTGCTTTGAGAAGTCTTAAGATGTCGCTTTAAGTGTTCTCGTGAATTTGGCGACGATCTCCATAATTGCGCTCACAAATTGTTAGTTCATGATATATTTATGTTTGCTCATCATCCAAAACCAAATCCGGGGAGTCCAATACTCAACATTCTCCCCTTTTTGGTGATGACAAACCAACATAAATAATAATAAAAAATAATGAACTAAATGGAATATACTTACTCCCCCTGCATTGATGACACATTAGTTCCATATGAAATAATAAGCACATACATCAAGCAGACGAGGAAAGCAAAAATTCAAATCCAATATTTGAAATTTAGGTATTGAAATCCATTTTTATATCTTAACTCCCCCTAAATCTAACATATCAAATTAGATTCATGGTAAATTATCATTTAGCACATGCCATTATTATATCTCTCCCCTTTTGGCATAATCCAAAAAGAGCGGGAGGAAGTCAATGACAATAGATCATGGCCAAATAATTCATCAAGCATGGGAGTCTAAGAATACGACCACGTTTCATATGACACCAAAGTAAAATTCGAATAAAATCAAAGCGTGTCAATGAGACCATAGTCGAAAATCGAAAACTTAAATCATCAAAATATCAAATGTAAATTCACTTATTGATGAAATGAATTTACTCTCCAATATCAACATTTATAGCTATTTTAGTGCATGGAAAACAATTCTATGTTTTCATACAACTAAAGCTATTGAATCAAAATAAATCGTCGAGCGACGAAATCAATATCAGAGACATACATAAAATGTGCACAAAGGAATGAACCATCAGAAGAGTGGTGCACATCATAGAATATCAAATGTCACAATATCGATCGAAAATGAACATAAAGTAAAAGCACATCAAAACCAAGTGAAGTGTGCGATGAGAAGTGACAAGGTGATAAAAGTAATACGAAAATCATCATAATAACTTTTAAAACATGTCATGCCAAAAATAGATATGAATTTCAAAGCATTTATGGCATTCACAATTCTTTCATGCTAGGAGAAACAAAATGATACCAATGTAAAGAAATAGATTCTAACCAAGCATGCATTCAACCCTCATGGATACCAAATGTAATATCATACTTACAACATTAAGCTCCCCCTACATTGGTGCATTACCTAAGCACCATCAACTCCGTTTGAATGAAATTCTTCGCAAATCGAGGAGTTGGTAGGGTTGGTATCCCACGGTGGATTGAACCTAGAAAACTTCATTTTGGTATCCAAAAACCCTTTTGGATCCAATGGGTTAGACAACAAATTTGAAATACGAAGTTAAAATAATTGTAACCCATGAGTTAATGTAATCAAAATCAATTTTATAATCAAATGCATTGGTACCCATAACATGATCATAAACTTATGGTACCAAGCATTGAAGAGTTAAAGGAACTAACCCTTCGGAAACCAAGTCCAAGAGGAACTTGACTTTCCAACATAATCATCATTCAAAATAACATCATTAATATAGGATTGCACATAAATATTCATATCATGATTGCTAGTGTTCTTGGGACCCCAAATAGTGTAAATTTTGGGAATCCTCTTCCTAGTGGTTGCATGCACAAAAGGTTGATTTCTATGTGGTGCATGTGGCCTAGGAGCATGAGATCTAGCAATAGCATTATGATGAGTATGAGATCCATGATGTGGTGTAGCATACATACGTGGATAAGCATGAGGTGTGTATGCATGAGGATGATTATGAGAGAAGGCATTCACATGTGGATTAGATGTGTGAACATAAGCATTAGGATGTGCATGAGCATGATTACGTGCATGTGGGTGTCTCATATGAGTGTTTGCACGTGCTCGTGGGTGCGGAGCATAAAAATCATTATTAGCATGCACCGGTGGAGTAGGATGTGTGTTCCTACGTGGCATAGCATGTGAGTACAAAAATGCATGACCCCTCTTTGGAGGTCTACCCAAAGTGGGTTTCTTTCCAATCGGGTGTGTGTACGAAGTGGAAGCACTATTGGTAGGAGAACTACCAATGGGGTGTTTGCTCCCACTCGTCGAGGCATCGGATGTCGGCCTAACAAAGGTGGTAGGCGATTTGGATGAGTCTCCCATCTTATACCCCAAGCCAATGTGGTGTTTGGCCGGAAGTAAGTCATTTAGGATATTATCCAAATGGCCCTTACCTTTATTGAAATCATTGATACGGCCTAACGTGCAATCATACTTCTCTTTGAGAGAATGCAAAGAAGCATCCAAAGTGGATACTTGCGATGTGAGTGCATAAACACGTGATTTGAGATTCTTATTCTCAATACTCAAAGTTGAGTTTTGAGACGTCAAATCCGCTATCACATGTTCATCCGAATCCTCAACAAGAACATGCTCAAGTTGAGATTTGAGGGACTTCACCTCATTTCTCAACAAGCCATTATGAGTAAGCAAACTTGCTTTCTCATTGGCGAGTGTCTCAACAATGGTGTCATTGTTGGTGATGGTAGACTTAGGAGAGGTTTGGAGGCTAACAAGTTCATCTTTGGTCTTATTATATCTATATACTAATTTAGTAAATTTAGACCAAATTTCTTGGTTTGCTAACCTCATTTCATCAATAGTAGGTTCTCCGCTTTCATCCTCGCTACCATCCTCGCTTTCATCCTCGCTATCATCGAAGGAGGACTTTAGACTTTTTGCCTCATCATTAGCCATGAAGCAAATTTTTGCTTTCTCCACTCTTCCATCATCCGACTCTCCACTTGAGGAATCCTCTTCGGAGTCGGTGAATGTGCCAACAAGCCCTTTCTTGTGCTTTCTCGACTTGTCGTACTTAGATGCCTTCCCCTTCTCCTTGTGTTTGTAGAGAGGACAATCCGGTTTGATGTGTCCTGGCTTGTTGCATTTATAACACACGGGAGTAGATGCATTAGTCGAAATAACTTTAGATTTACTCAAAAATTTACCTTTTCGGAAGAATCGATCGAACTTCCTTACCATACGGGCAATGGAGTCCATGTCCAATTCGTCTTCCGATTCTTCATCATCGGTAGATGGAGCGGCCTTGAATGCAATCGCCTTTTTCTTTGGCTCGTCTTGCTTCAAGTACGCCTTCATCTTTTCCCTCATCCGGATCTTACTATCCTTGCGTACCTCATAAGACAACAAGGTACCCATTAGTTGTACGACGGTATATTTATTCATGTCATTACCTTCCTCGATGGCGAAGGTACGCTTTTCCCAACATGATGGAAGACCGTCGATAATCTTTGAGCATTTCTCCTTTTGAGTGTAGGTTTTCCCAAGAGCTTCCAAGTCGTTGGATATATCCACGAAGCGAGCATAGTACTCCTTCATGGTTTCACCCTGCTCCATATGAAACAACTCAAATTCTTTGTTAGCAACGACGAGTTTAGAATCTTTTACTGTACTCGATCCTTCGTGCAATATGAGGAGTTGGTTCCATATTTGATATGCACTCTTACATGTGCATATCTTGTTGAAGTCCTCGGGCTCCAACGCACAATTCAAGGCATTCATTGCCTTGGCATTGGCTACTTCCGCGGCGACCTCCGCGGGAGTCCACTTCGCGAAATCTTCTTCGGAAGGCTCGACATACTCCGTCATGGTGGCTCTCCATAGTGAATTGCTCCGGAGGAAAATTTGCATCCGGCATTTCCAGTACCCATAGTTGGTACCGTTGAAGTGTGGAGGCCTGACTGAGGATAGTCCTTCCATAACTGAAGAAGCTCCATCACGGTTCTTGAAGACGTTGTAGTCGTTGTTCGTCATAGCTCTCAACTTTGGCTATGTGTAGCTTTGAACTTGGCTCTGATACCAATTGTAGTGCCCTAGGAAGCCACTGCACATGTACTAGAGGGGGGGGGGGGTGAATAGTACTTTTAAATAATAGGGAGAGTTATTCCTAATTATCGTGCAATTAACAAACAACAATGCGGAATATACAATAATCAAGAAATAATGCAAACGCAAACAATATGGTTTAATGGGTTCGGATCCACCCAAGTCTCCCCGACTTGTTCTCGGTGATCCTACGTCCCAACCACCCGGATCCCTTCCGGATACTTGAGTTAGAAAACCTCTAACCCAAGATTTCCAATATGCCCACTTGCGGAAACCCCACAAGTGCAATCGACCTACAATCGATGTCCGTGATTCCCATAACCCGGGATCACGCAAACTCTCACAACCGAGAGTATACAATTCAAATATAACTGAAATGAAATGCTTACCAACAAAATACCTATGCCTTGAGATTTCTTACCAAATTAGGGCAAAGAGGATTTTGATGGGGGAAGAGTCACCAAACCCTAGCTTCAAGAAGATGACCAGCAATGGAAGCCTAGGGATGAGATGATGACCTAGAATCAAGCCATTGGCTTGGAAGGCTCACAACCAATGAATCTCTCTTGAGGAATAAGAGTGAGGGAGAGATTCTTAAGAATGGGAGAGCTTGAAGATGAGAGTTGAAAGCTTCTCTTTTAATCAATAGAACTCTGGAAATAGCAGCCTTAGATCCTATGAAATAACCCCTCCAGGTATTTAAAGGATCAAGGGAAAAGAGAGAAAGAAACGTCGCTTTCAAATCTCCAACGGAACTAAATCTGAAGCAGACTAGTCGGTCAAAGAACAACCACTGACCGACTAGTTCATCAACTAGTCGGTCGGTGAAACAACATGAACCGACTAAGAGGAGAACAATGAAAAGATGAAGATTTCAGACCTAGATAACTAGTCGGTCCAAGAAGACTTTCTGACCGACTAGTTTCACAACTAGTCGATCGGTCAGTAAACTTAGACCGACTAAGAGTCAAAAACTAATAGTCTGAATACAAATGATTTAGTCGGTCCAAGAACAAATGTTGACCGACTAGATCAACAACTAGTCGATCACCAAACGTTCATAGACCGACTAACGATAAACAGTAAGTTGGCATGAATTTGGAAAGCTCAACTAGTCGGTCCAAGAAGGATCACTGACCGACTAGTTCACCAACTAGTCGGTCGGTGAGTCAATGTAGACCGACTAACTGTAAACAGTAAAGAGCTTAGAATAGAGAAGGCAAACTAGTCGGTCCAAGAAGCTTTGCCGACCGACTAGATCACCATCTAGTCGGTTGGTTCTTCTTCTTGAACCAACTAACATGCACTAGAAGTCCCGAATCGAAGCGCGATGCTTCGGGAAAGATCGAACGGACTTCTACTAAGATCCTTGCTCTAAGATGGGAGCGATATGAAGATAGAAATGTAAGAATTACTCAAGGCTTAACATTCTATAGATCGAAGCTAAAAGACTATAAATAAAACCTTAAGGAACGGTCTTCGAGAGCTTCGATCAAATCTTCATGACTTCCAAAATGGTCCAAAAGCTTCAACGAAGCTTTAGGCATTGAGTACGTGCTTTGAGAAGTCTTAAGATGTCGCTTTGAGTGTTCTCGTGAATTTGGTGATGATCTCCATAACTGTGCTCACAAATTGTTAGTTCATGATATATTTATGTTTGCTCATCATCCAAAACCAAATCCGGGGAGTCCAATACTCAACATACATTACCATCGTTTCCCAACAGACCGCTGCCCTGGTTTCCACCTGAGCCACTGGGGAAGGAGCCGTCGGAGTTGGAGCCGCCAAGATCGCACACAAATCCCTTCCGCAATTCACACATCCTAACTTTTTTTATTTCCTCATTATATATATATACTAGTCATTACCCGTGCCCATAGGGCACGGTTTATTTAATGGCCGAGTTTTTCCCTAACAAATTTCAAGTTCCCCCCAAATTTCAAGTTTTCTCACAAAATTTCAATGTTCCCCCCAAATTTAAATTCTCCCAAAATTGTCATTGCCACCTAGGACAAACTTGTCATGTAGGACAAAGCTTTGTCCTAGTATGATAAGATTCAAAATCTTCATCCTTTATAGAATAGATGTATATACTCTTGTCCAAATTCTCTGATCCAAATTCTCTTGTCCAATTTCTCTTATCCAATTTCTCTTGATAACATCCCTATTTTATAGAATAGATGTATGTATATGTATGTATGTATATGTATATATGTATGCATATATATTTATGTATATACTCTTGTCCTAAGTCTCTTATCCAATTTCTCTTGTCCATTTTCTCTTATCCATTTTCTATTGTCCAATTTATCTTATCCAATCCAAATTCTCTTATCCAAATTCTCTTGTCCAAATTCTCTTATCCAATTTCTCTTGATAACATCCCTATTTTATAAAATAGATATCCAAATTCTCTTATCCAATTTCTCATGTCCAAATTCTCTTATCCAATTTCTCTTGATAACATCCCTCTTTTATATAATAGATATCCAAATTCTCTTATCCAATTTCTCATGTCCAAATTCTCTTATCCAATTTCTCTTGATAACATCCCTCTTTTATATATATATATATATATATATATATATATATATCTATCTATATTATAAAACATGGATGTTATCATGGGTTATTAGATAAGAGTTTTTGATAAGAGAAATTGGATAAGGGTTTGAATTGTATTTGGGGGTATATAAATGAGGGATGTTATAATGAGATATGGATAAGAGAAATTGGATAAGAGAAATTGGATAAAGGGTTGAGTTGTATTTAGGGTATAAAAATTTGGATATGAGTTATTGGATAAGAGATATTGGATAGGAGAAATTGGATAAGAGTTTAAGTTGTAATTTTGAAATTTGGGGGGAAAAATTTGAATTTTAGTGTGAAACCCAATGAGAGAAACCGAAATGTTTCGAAATTTAAGGGGGAAACCCTCATTTTGGGGAAATAAAAAAGAACAGGCCCAACCTCGACACTCTCCTCCTGGCACGCTGGCAACCCCACCCCCTTTGGCCAACGTCCTCCTCTCGCAGATGCGTGGGGTTTTGGTCGCGGATCAGGACACTCGGTTCTCTAACAAGCAAGCGAAGCTCCTCAAGTCGCAGAAGTTCGCATCGGAGCTCGATCTCAATCCCTCTCTTTAACCTAGATCACATCGATCTAAAATTATCATGAGTGAAGAGATTTCTGAACTATGTTATGAATAATGATTAGGTGGATATGACGAAGGTGAAGATGGACGTGATCAGGCCGTGGATCGCGACTAGGGCGACCGAGCTCTTTAGATTTAAGGATGAAGTGCTAATTAATTTTGTTTATGGTCTTTTGGATGGAAAGGTACTATTTTTTAAATATTGGCATACTTGATTTCATCAACTTCATGTTTTAATTGTTTTTGAAATGTATTACGTAGGAAGTGGATGTGAAACAAATTCAGATCCAGCTTACTGGATTCATGGAGAAGAACACTGGGAAGTTCATGAAGGAGCTATGGGGTCTACTGCTCAGTGCGCAGAACAATGTCAGTGGAGTTCCTCAACAATTTTTGGATGCAAAAGAGGAGGAGACCAGGAAGAAAAAGGCGGGCTTTCTTTCCTTTTTTGATAAATCTTGCACTTTTATTTTCCTATTCTTATTGAACATGTGTTTACATGATGAATGCGGTTATTCTAATTTAGGCGGAGACGGATAGAATTGCTCAAGAGATTCAAAAGAGGAGAGACATGGATGGAAGGGAGCCAGAACGGATATATATGAATCCTTGATCCACTTCTGTGTAATAGGTTTCTTGATATCAAACTTTTCATCTTGGACCACATCATCTACTTCCATGGATTGCATCCATATCCCAATTCAGCTTACTATGTTTTGCTGGTTCATGATCTGATTTATTGCAATGTGCACCTAAATCTTGAACTCGATCAAGGTTGTCAAAGCATTGCATGGTGTGGACCATGAGTACCTAGAATCATTTAGTTGCGTAATTATCTTCTTTTCAGTCAGGTAAGAATTACATCCAAACTTCAGATAGTGTTTGAACAACAAGGTTGTTTGACGGATAGTGTTTGAACAGTAAGGTTGTCTGACAGTACATATATGATAAACTGTAAAATAGTAAACAAAAAAACCAATATCGGTATTGATTGAAGATTTCTAGATATACACTAAGATTGTTAACCTTCATACATGGGTTTTCTTTCTTTAAGGTGTCTTTGAATCTGCACTGATAACTTTAGAACTCACCTGCATCCTGTTGTTGCAATTAAACGGACCATTTCTGTTTACAATAATGTACGCTGCTTGCAAATGCCATGTGATATACTGATCAAGATCTTAAATCTTTGTTGTGCACAGCCTTTTTAGTGTAATAGAAAATTATATGAATTTGTTTGTTGATTGAATTCCATTTGGACATCAAAATATTTGCATTCTAATCTTTAGACCTTGGCAGTACAAGTAGCTTTCAGGAGGCAAAAAGTAGCTTTCTGGTGGATCTAAATTTAATTCTAATCAATGCAGGATTATTTATACATTCAGTGGGACCAACCTGATGGCAGATACATCAAGAGAAGAAGGACTGCGCATTTCATGTCAGTATTGATTTTGCTACAGAAGTTTGCATATGAGATTTTCTGCTAGGACTTATTTACTTTCTATGTACTCTATGTTTTAAGTAAGTCCAGGTTTTGAGAAATGCTTCATTGTTTCAAACTTTTATCATCCTCCAAGTTATACCAAGTTATGCTTTAGCATTTTGCTCACATTTCATTATATGTACATATTGGTTATAACTATTTACTTTCTTTGTACTTCATGTTCTAAAATTCAGAAAATCTCATATGCAAACTTCTGTAGCAAGAATCAATACTATGAGTGTCTACCTGTGAGGATTTTTCATATTTATGCTTCAACAGTCTTGAGTAATTGAATATGTAAGCATACAATAAAATAAAAAATTCATAAATATAGTAAATCAAAAAAGGAATGAAGAAAAAGGTGATACTTTTAAGCCCGTTTTCTGTTGATTTGCTAAGTTAGACTTCTTGCAATTAAATTCTACACAAAGTGATGAAGATAATAAGGGGAATAGCTAGGATTTATGGGAAGCTCTGTGAAAACTCAAGCGGAAGCAAGGTTTTTATTGGAGGGTGGTTGTTTAAAGATTAATTTTGTTCTCAATTTTGTTTCATAGATCAATGATATATACATTGTTGTGCTAGCTAATGAGCATGGTAAAAAAAGTTATTCTATGAAATTTAGAAGGCAGAACCACTCCAGCATCATTAAATATCAAATTTAATATATTAATGCAAATGTTGTAAAAGAGTGAGACAATATCAAACAACATTGTACATGCATATTGTCTTAATGTGGTTGTTTAAACATTAATTTTGCTCAATAGTAAGGAAATATATATAAGATTTTGTTCTCAATTGTGTATATGACAGGATTTAAATCCATTTTCAAATTCCATCAAGTGTGTATATGCCATTTGTATTCATTGTGCTAATTAAGTGAAATGTCAATTTTGATTTTTTCTTTAACAAAGAATCTGTGTATATGGCAGGATTTATCAAATAATAATGGCAGGATTTATATATGTTTGTGTATATGGGAGCAATTGATTAGAATCAAATGCCATTATATCCTGCCATATACACATAACCATATTCTTATTTCTTCCTTTAAAAGAGAAATTTTTTTTCCTGTCATTCCAAGCAAATGCCATTATATCCTACCATTCCAAGCAAATTCCATTATATACTGTCATTATATCCTGCCATTCCAAGCAAATGCCATTATATCTTGCCATATACCCATTTTAGGAAAATGATGAAAGAGAGTATTTTGGAAGTTTGTTTTGCATCAGATTATTGTCTTTAATGTGGTTGTTTAAAGATTAATTTTGTTCTCAATTTTGTTTCATAGATCAATGATATATACATTGTTGTGCTAGCTAAAAAGCATGGTAAAAAAGAGTGAGACAATATCAAATAACATTGTAGATACATATTGTCTTAATGTGGTTGTTTAAACATTAATTTTGCCCAAAAGGAAGGAAATTTATATAAGATTTTGTTCTCAATTGTGTATATGACAGGCTTTAAATCCAATTTCAAATTCCATAAAGTGTGTATATCCTATTTGTATTCATTATGCTAATTAAGTGAAATGTCATTTTTCATTTTTGCTTTAATAGAGAATCTGTGTATATGGCAGGATTTATCAAAGAATAATGGTATGATTTATATTTGTTTGTGTATATGGCAGCAATTGATTAGAATCAAATGCCATTATATCCTGCCATATACACATAACCATATTCTTATTTCTTCCTTTAACATAGAAATTTTTTATCTTGCCATTCCAAGCACATGGCATTATATCCTGCCATTCTAAGCAAATGCCATTATATCCTGTCATTATATCCTGCCATTCTAAGAAAATGCCATTATTCCTGCCATATACATATTCTAAGCAAATGCCATTATATCCTGTCATTATATCCTGCCATTCTAAGCAAATGCCATTATATCCTGTCATTATATCCTGCCATTCAAAGCAAATGCCATTATTCCTGCCATATACATATAACCATATCCTGCCATATACATATGCCACATAAACATAACCATATACACATAACCATATTATATCCTGCAATGGCCATTTTGGTGGTTATAATCAAAATGTAGGAAATTTTTTAGTTTAGTTTAGTTTATTTCTGGTTGGTGTTAGCATTTAATGGTGGTTTCAATTTTTTTGCTAAGGAGGTTTTTGTGTTGGGTCGTTTTTGTGTGAAGATCAAAGTGCCAATGATCGTGGTGGGAAGCAAGCTGGATCTAGGGATGAGCAGCCGGTGAGCCAGAAGCAGGTGATGTCCCCTATCATGTAGTAGTTTATGGAGATTGAGACTTGCATCGGATATTCTGCACTTCGACTACTCTAGGTATTCTGAATTTTACTGCCTTTTACTTTGTGAATGGTATCGGTTTGGGTTTTTAGGGACGATGTGGGTTGTTGGGAGATTTTATTGGGAAATTAGTGTAGAATTGTGATTTCAAAAGTTGAAAGGTTTTCACTTTCTTAATGTCATGCAATTTTTTTATTTTTCTATATTTCGCTTCAAGGGATTGCATGTTGCTTTATATTTTATGCATGTGAACTGATAGCTTTAAGAGATCTGGCCTCATCCATTACATGTGAACTGATAGCTTTATAATTTGCATGGAAGTAGATGTAATGTTGATGCACTTTTGTCGTAACATACATGTCCATATTGATGAGCAGTTTGCGCAGTTCGTGGTGTATGTTCATTTGGAATCAATGGTGTTACTTTCTTGGGCTAATATTGCAGCCGACACTTTAACCATAAATTAATGGACAGGCGTGTCTACAAATTGGATGAACTAGGATCAGAGATTGCATGGGTTGGCAGCTGATCTGCTTGCTTCTCTGGTGGATACTGCTTTTATCGGCAAAATAGGTTTGCTTGCCTTGCTCTCCTCTTCTACTTGAGCATTTGGCTCCTTATAATGCAGATCTTTTACAGTATCATATTGATATATACTTTGCGACATATATTTTGCCCATTGATAAAACTGTGAAAGCATGCAAGATCATCCACTAATTGGTTATTAATTGTATTCAAGTAGTTTTCAATCCTATTCCCATTCAGATAACTCTGTAAATAATGCAGAATGCTAACTGCCAATGAATAATACCAAATTTATCTACTTCATGCTAACTGCTCAATTACCATTACATTTGACCCCTTTAGTTTATCTTTTGGAATAGCTGCTCCTTCATTGTACTACTTTTATTTGGATGTTAGGTTTGAGCATATGCAATAACTGAGAATCATATTTTTTTATCCTCATGTTCAAGATGTCACATTATTCTGGTGTGTTATATGATTATTTCTGTCTAATTATAGATTCACAGAAGGGAAAGCCTATCTCCTCTAATATTCTGATATTCATTTCATCATTTGTACTATCGTTCCATTAATTTATGTTTAAGATGTGATATGTACTGACATTATACAAAAAAAGAGATTTTGTTGGGTGGCTGCATGTTTTGGTTTAAGATGAGAGAGTACTCTATATATTTAAGATGTCCATGATTCAGTTTAGACATTTTCGTCTATGCATGTTTTGGTTGTCATGATTCACATTACTTGATAGAATTTTATGGCACTATATTCATTCCTTCTTTTATCCTCATCCCATCTTCAATTCTGTCACCACACAGTCACACAATTTTACAGCATGAAAAATAACTTCTGTGCTTTCATGCATACTTTCCAGGAATGAGCACATGTATACTTTCACAGAAGCCAAACATGGTTAGTTTCTCTAATGCATGAAACCAACAAGCTGCAAGAATCAAAACAAGAAAGAAAGTCATTTGGATGCATTAATAGATATATGTGTGTTGTGAAAAGGAGATGAGAGGGTCAGTATCACTGTGGGTCACAACATAACAACAGATCAAAGATAGTATTTGATCAGAAACTAAAATACAACAAAAGTTACAACTCATGCCACATGATAGCACTACTGTAACTGTATGTACTCTGTAGCCCGAGGTATTATACTAATCATACATAGATGTCCATCGAGCTAATGTCATCCCTAATGATAATCAATTTTCAAATTTTGGGAACATGAACATATCAAATGACCCATGCGAACTCTTATTTAGACTGCATCATATATTCGTAGTTTTTTGCAGACGAAAGTTGTGTATTGATATCTTTTAATGTCAATGTAGATGTGCATGATGAACATATGAAAACACTTACTACAGATAATAATACACTTACTACACATCTACACATTTGCGTTGTCAGCCGTCGTCCCTGTTTTGCACTAAAGTTGCAATATTTTTTAGTTTGAATATTGTTAAAAAATTGTTAGTTTTTCATTTTTTTCATTTTTGGTGCGCTAATGGAGATGGCAATTTAGGATCCACAAGTAATCAAAGGTTGTTTCTCTTTTTTTATCTTTGTCTGGATTTGAATTTTTTGAGAGATTTGTTAGTTTTATTTTATGATTAATGTGGGCGATATGAAAGTATTGATATTTCAAGGAAATAAATCATCTCGCATACACCAACCAACGGTTGAATTCAGATGATGTTCTTTCTGCAACGGACTGCCATTTATACATGTTGAAATACAAAACTGAGAAGGATTCTGCATCTTGCTTTTTTGCTCTTTAGTGGAGCTTAAGTGTAAGTATATTGGAAATGGTTAAGCTGCTTATTTGTGATGGAATGTAGAATGCATCAAGCTGGCATTGCTAAAATGTTCATTTTTGTGATGGGTTCTCAGTGATTCATGTTCATTTGGTTGTCTACAAATTTGGTGATATCCTCACTGGGCATGGTATGTTGTTATTTTGGAAATGCCAGATGACATTTTTTGGTCAGCATCCATCCTTAGAGGGAACTTACGAATGAGGCTTCAAAGCCTATATGCATGGAAATATAAGTTCAGTAAGTAACTATGATGAATAAGAGAAAGCGACAACCGAAGATAAGGCATGCATGTATACATACAGTCATAGTTGTACTATTTGAAAATATTGCAAGCAAATGTTGGCAATAAAGTGTACGTGAAAGAAATTATTCAAATCAGATATGATGCCAACAATAAAGAGATATATGCTAGATAAATACTGTTTGTTGTCAAGAATTACTAACTGTACATATGTGTTTACATAAAGTGTATGTAGAAGAAATTATTCAAGTCTCATATGATGCCAACAATAAAGAGATATATGCTAGATAAATACGGTTTGTTGTCAAGAATTATTAACTATACAGATGTGTTTACATAAAGTGTGTATAAAAGAAATTATTCAAGTCACATATGTTGCAAACAATAAAGAGATATATGCTAGATAAGTACTGTTTGTTGTCAAGAATTATTAACTGTACATACTCTTTATAGCTTTCATGTTGTCTTCGTATCTGCAAATAAAATTGTTGGACTGAAGTTTAAGCCGATATTGGATGGCTGAAGGATCTGAAATTTGAGATTTCCAGCACAAGTTGTTCCATAAAAGGTTATTAATGTTATTACAGGTAGTTCTACATGTATGCTTTTGAGTATTTAAGCACATACATGATTCAAGGACCCTGAAAAGAAATCTCTTGATGAGTTGAATTAGTTGATTCAGGTCCCCATTGCCAACAAGCTCAGTAACTATGATGAATAAGAGAAAGCGCCACATGAAGATGAGGTATGTACATGATTTAGATTAATGTTGCAACACTGTAGCCACTAGCCTCACCTGATATGCTCCTTAAAAACTCATCTCTAGGGACACAATGCTGAACTCTCCGTCATTCTCTCTCAGCTTAAGAGAGAGAATATGAAGTTCTATGTTAAACTTGCAGCAAAGACCAAACAACACAAGCATCAAACCTAAAGAACGAAATAGCAAAGTTCCAATATGGGGTTAATCTAAAGATGATAGTCTTTAGATTCAGTTACCGAATTTAGATTCAGTTGTAACATGGTCATGCTTTCCCGCCCATAATTTTTTTGTCTACTTGCCTTCTTTCAGATTCCTTCTTTCTGGAAGTATTACAAATAATATCCTAATTTTGGGTTATGGATCTTCATTTTTGTTCATTAGGAAAATGGTTTCCTATTCCTGGGTGGTTATTTATAGTCCTCAGGCACAGTTACCATATTTTCTGTTATGTCCCTTTGCTGGACCATTTGCATTAACTATGTTCTCCTTTTTTTCCTTTCATATTTTTGTTCATGCATATGTACATAGACTATTGCAGATGATAATAGACGCTGTTACGCCTATTTGGCCGAGACCCGTAAAGCACGAGCCCAGGAGCCCGACTACTGGTCAAAAGCCCATCTGCGTCCTCAAAGCCCATTCGACAAAGGCCCTACAAGGGACCTTCTCGAACGTCGATCCGACCCGGCCCCAATAACCCGTTGGTCGCTCGCCCACTCCTGCGAAAACCACTCCCCCGGACGCGCGACCACTAAATAGCGATAATGGGGAGGTGCTGGCAGGGCGGAGAGAGCGACGGCAAGGGGGGACTGATGGGGCACGATCAATGGCGGACGTGGGACGTGGGTCAGAGGCGATCACGCCGGGGCTCTACAAAAGGGCCAGGAAGACGACGAAGAAAGGGACCGCATGTCAGGTAACAAAACCTAAGGTACTCCATCAACGACCTCGTTCCCCCAATTCATCTCCTTCCTCCCCCGCTCGCGCCGAGAGACGCCGTTACGATCTCCTCACGAGTCGGACCGTCTCCGCCGGGCCTCCTTTCTCAGATCTCTATCTGACTTAGGCATCGGAGGGGATTTGGCCGGAACCAAGGTCCGGCCCCCTGACGAGCGTTCTCGTCTGCGCAGGTGGACAACAGATCAACGGGCCGAGGCTACCCCTCGCCCCTCTCCGACCACTCGATCAACCGGACAGTGAGGCTTCCCCTCACCATCAGCCTGCCGTGGCCGAGCACGTCCTACCGAGGCCGAGCGTCCAAATCGGGTTCGAGACTCTCCCTCGCCACCCGTCGGCCGTGCGTCTACCCGGGCGACTGAGGCTTCCCCTCGTCCCCCTTCCATTGGCGGCTGAGGCTTCCCCTCGTCCCCCTTCCAGCCGAGGCCGAGCACACCTGTCCGAGGCCGAGCGTCTCAACCTGGGCCGAGGCTTCCCCTCGCCCCTTCTGCACCGATTCGAAGCCCCCGAGGGACCCAAAGCGGGCCCCTTGACCACGTTGACTGGGTTCTCCACGGTCAACGCTTTGTAGTGAGAAAACACTCTGAAACATCTGGCGCCGTCTGTGGGAACCGAAGATCATCCCACGAAGCAGAAAACCACACCAACAATGGCACGGGCCAGCAATGGAAGGAAGCGCATGACCCCCATCACAGAGGAGGGGAATGGCGCATCTAATGGCAACCCCGAGGACACGCATGTCGACGGCCACCCCGCCCACTCAATCGAAGAGACCGGCGGCTCAGAACTAGCCACACAGGGACAGCTCTGTGCCCTGGCTCAGGAGACCAACGCGAGCCTCCAGACGTTGGTCGCGACAGTACAGCAGCTTGTCGGCCCCGCGCCGCCCGACGGGGGCGCGCTGAACGATAGCCACCGATGGGCGGGGGGTCCCCCGCACTTACGGTCCGCGGTGGTCGACGACCACGGGACCCGGAAACCGAACACAGAGCGTCGGTTCACGCGATCCGGCTCCCGTCAGGCGAGGTCACGTGCCTCCTCGCCCCATCGTGAAAGGAGCCGGAGAGAGACCGAAGGGACGAACGGCGAATCGATGACGGCATCGTCTCGTCGATCACGATCGTCCCACCGTAGGAGAAGCGAACGACACCAATCAAGAGACCGATCACGGCAGAGCAGGAGCTCCCGCAGGAGGAGTCGGGAGCGTGGGGTCAGCCCGACCCCCAGCGTGGCGAAGGCTGCGGAGCCAGCCCCACCGGCGCCGGTGCTACCTCCACCCCCGCTCGAGCCGGAGACAGGCGAATACCGCATCCTCGGAGGCATCCATGGGGACCGGTGCCCCTTATCGCGGAGAATAACCGACGCCCGAGTCCCTTCTCGATTCAGGATCCCGGTGCTGGGAAAGTACGACGGAATAGGAGACCCGGCACACCACGTGATGGATTACGAGGGGGACATGGCCTTCCAGGGAGCTGACGATGACCTGCTCTGCCGGGGCTTCTATTCAACTCTCAGGGGAGCAGCGAGGATCTGGTACCACAGCCTGCCCGGCCGCTCCATCGACAGTTTCGAGCAACTCGCCCAGTTGTTCTGCAAACAGTTCATGGTGGGGAGGCTGATCAAACCTGGTGCTGAACATCTGTTCAACATAGTGCAAGGCCCGGCCGAGCCACTCCGACAGTTCATGCGCCGCTTCAATGTGGAAAGGCTGAACGTGAACAACCCACCCGACCTGGTGGTCCAGACGGCTCTTAAGAAAGGGCTTCGCCACAGGGGCCTCAAGAAGTCCCTACACACCGACCCCCCAAAGGACCTCCCCGGGATCATGGCAAGGGCCGAATGCTTCATGCTGACTGAGGAGGCCTTGGCCGAGGATGCAGGAAAAACCGCTCGAGGGACCAAGCGTGGCGACGGCGGACGAGCTAGCCCTGAAGGGTACCGGACCGAGAAGAGGCAGAGGAACAGGCAGCGGGGAGAAAGCACGAGGGATACCACCCCAGACGCCATCCTCGCCCAAGTACAGAAGGAAGAGCGAGCTGATCGCCCTCCACCGAAGGCTAAAAGAGGCGGGAAGAACCGGGAGAAGTACTGTAAGTACCATAAGGACGATGGCCATGACACAGAAGATTGCTGGCATCTGAAGAAAGACATTGAGAAGCTGATGAGCCGAGGGCACGCCAAGAATCAGGCCGACGAACCGGCCTACGGAGAAGGGACCTCCACGCAGCCGGATAAGGGGAAGAAGATCAACGCCATCCAAGGCCCCCTCCGCATCATAGAGTGAGCAGGCAACGACTCTTCCCCCGGCGGCAGCCTAGTATGAGGGAGTTATCCAGTTTTACAGCCCTCTGTTTAGCTTCATTTCCTTTTTTCCGTTTCCTCCAAGTGTACCGGTTCGACAGGACTCATGAGAGTACAAACACAATCTTTTTATTGTCTTTACTTAAAATCCCGACGGAGTTGACGTGTCGCCAATTACGCAAATGGCTGGGGACCGCCGCCTCACTGGAGGAGGAAGAGGAGCTTTGCCCTCGCCGACCGTCTCCGGCACTCATAAGTCTGGGGGCAATTCCCCCAGCAGACGCGGACGCTGACCGGTCCTAAGCCGAGGAGCTTTGCCCTCGCCGACCGACTCCAGTGCTCATAAGTCTGGGGGCAATTCCCCCAGCAGGCACGGGCGCTGACCGGTCCTAAGCCGAGGAGCTTTGCCCTCGCCGACCGACTCCAGAGCTCATAAGTCTGGGGGGCAATTCCCCCAGCAGACACCGACGCCGACCGGTCCTAAGCCGAGGAGCTTTCCCCTCGCCGACCGACGCCAGCGCTCATGAGTCAAGGGGCAATTCCCCCAGCAGGCACGGACGCCGATCGGTCCTAAGCCGAGGAGCTTTCCCCTCGCCGACCGACCCCTGCGCCCATAAGTCCGGGGAGAATCCCCAACGCCAGTTTTCGTCCATTCCCAAGCCAAGAACAAGGCAACAACGCAAAGTACACAAGAATTCCAAGTAAGTCGATTTCATTTATAATAGTTAACCCGAGTACAAAAATGCGTCTTATTTACAGGAGATCAAGGCGAAGGGAACACCCTACAAACAGTCTACTCACGACAAATGACAGAGTTCAGATCGACACCGACAAAGCAAAATTGGTTGACAAAAGACCCAGAGTAGGTGACCCAAGCTAACGGCCATGCAACCAGCAATTGTTGGCCGTGGGGCTGAAGGATATGGCGGGGGCCGGGGATCCATTTCAAGTAGACTGTCCCAAAGCGAAGCGGATGCTTAAAAATTTGAGGATAAGGCTGGGAGGGACTGCTTAAGGAGCCCGAGCTCGGGAGGACACATCCTCGGGCACTTCGCCCTGCTCGGAGCGAGGGGACTCGACTGGCGGAGGAGCTTGCCGGACACGTTCCGCGCATTCCCGGAAGGAAGACTGGACGACTTCGACGATCTGGGGGGCGATGATGTCTATATACTTACCGAAGGCCCCCCTGAGAACCTCGAAGATCTCCTTCCCCAGGGTCTCGACGATGCCCTTCTCCACCTCCTCCGCCAGCCGCATTACCTGACGCCGGTCCGACAGTTCCCTCTGAAGCTCCTCCCTCTCCAGACGGAACGACTCCGCCGCTTCCTCAGCCGACTGATGAGCATCCCCTAGCTTTCCCTCGAGGTCACCCACTTGTCCCTCCAACGCAGCCACACGGAGGGCTAGGCGCCGAGACTCCATCTGGGCCTCCATCATGGCCACCTCGGCCGCCCCGGCCCGCTCCTGAGCCCTCATGGAGGACTCCTCCAACTCCCTCAAGCGGACGGCTCGACACTGCAACTCCACAGCGAGCGCTGAACCCTGAAGAGACGAGGCATAGGCTAAGAAGAGGATAAAGAGAAAGAGAGGATAGCAAGATAACTGAACCTGTTGGAGGATCCAGACCAAGGAATCCGACATCTTGTCGGCCGGGATCTTCTTGAGGAGGCTGCGGTCCCGGGGAGGGACGGAGACCTCGGCGACCTGCTGGGCCACGGCTCGGTCAGTAAACATCGAACTCCCAGGGACGACAATCGAAGCCAAGTCGCTCGCCAACAAGGCCCCGACCCCTGGTGATACGGGCGAAGACGCTGCGAGGGGGGTGGCTGGCGAAGCTATCGAAGGATCCCCGGCGGTCGCCACGGGAAGCGCGGAACCTGCCGGGCCGGAGGGATCCACGTCCTCCTTCCTCTTCTTTCCCCCGTGGAGCTCCGAAGGCGCCGGAGGAGAACGCTTCCGCCTCGCACCATCCTCACCCCCCGGAAGGGGATCGCCAGAAGAAGAGGCGGGAGGCGCGGCCGCCACCTTACCCACGGCAGGATCGGCTCGGCGCACCTCCTCCTCAATGGTCCTCCGAGGCGCCCTTCCAGAGGTACTACCTCGGCTCCGAGCGGCTCCACGACGGATCAGCTCGTCAACGTCACTGACGAATTCGCGGCCAGCCATCCCTGCAAAGGAGACCGAAATCAGGATGAGTCATAGGGCGATCCGGGGATGAAAAAGCGACCTACCCGGAGACCACAAGACGGCCTTCAAGAGTAGGTCGTCCAGCAAAGACCAAATGGACTTCGTTTCCAAAGGAAGAGCCAACAGAAGCGCAGCGGCTGCCCGGTCGGCGTCTGAGAGAACTAATGACGGGCAAGAATGGACAGAACTGCCCCAGCTTGTCAGAATCTGGGCCTCGCCCAAGAAGACCACGAAGACATAATCCAAGTTCCAATCCCCTGACCAGCGGGGTAACCCGATCATGCATTCCCTCCTCGAACGAGCTCGGAGTAGCAGCCATGACCCCGGACCGACCATCTGGGCCTGGTAAAAGTAGAAGAGAAGGGGGAGAGTCGGCTCCAGACCACGGGTACAGCAGAGCGTTACGAAGCCCGTCAGTACCGCAATCGAACACGGGGTGAACTGACACAGGGACACTGTGAAATGTTCCATGACCTGGATGAAGAAGGGATGGAGCAGGAAGCGAAGACCCAGGCGAAACATCTCGACGTAGACGCCGACCTCATTGCTCCTCGGAAGGCAAATCCGCTCGTCGACAAATGGAACCCGAACCTCGTATGGGAAGCAGAGATATCTTTCCCGGATCTCCGCGGCCACCGAAGGAGGGGTCCTCGACGGCGTACGGAGGACAACCGGGGGCACATTAAGCCGTACGGCAGCCAACGCCACGTCATCACGGGCGTAGTCTGGAAAAAGTTTCTCCTTCCCCTTATCTTGAAGAGAACGACTCCCGGCGGGGGAACCAGACTCCCCTAGCCGGGGTTCGCCCCGCCCGGACTCCGGAGGACCCCTCGTCCTCCGGCCAGAACTGCCAATCCTAAGAGCAGCCATAGGATGAAAGCAAGAGAGGAATTACCTATTTTCAACTATTTTGGAGAGGACAAGGAAGCGAAGGCGACGGGGAACTCCGGGTTGCTGAAGGCTCTGAATACCGGGAGGAGCGAAGAAGAAGTGGAGATCAACACAACTGGGGATCTTATATGCCAGGGGAGAATTCGAAGCGCCTGACAAGAATGCGTGGCGAGGCTCGAAGAGTCGGCGGCGTTCCGAAACTGGCGCCAGTTGAAGACCAATCGATCCGCCTCATCATGACCTGCATTTATGGCCTCGCCTCGATTGAAGCGCCGCTCGGAATCCCAGGAGACATAACGGGTGATCTGAGCGAGCCGAGGCTGATCGACCCCACCAATGGCGGCTCACAAACCCTTCGGCTTCTCGAACTTAAGGCGACTACGCGAGCGGCGAGGATAAGCTTGCCGCTACACGTGGCAGCATCTGAAGGCCGACGGCGCTTCGGAACCCGCGCCTTAAAAACATCGAACGGGCCAACTCATGATGACGACTAATAAATGAGTCGGCATCGACTGGCGAGCTCGTCACAATCGGCAGTGGTCACATCGGCCGAGCCGAACCGGCCAAGGCCGATCAACCCGACCGATGAGGGCAATTGTTACGCCTATTTGGCCGAGACCCGTAAAGCACGAGCCCAGGAGCCCGACTACTGGTCAAAAGCCCATCTGCGTCCTCAAAGCCCATTCGACAAAGGCCCTACAAGGGACCTTCTCGAACGCCGATCCGACCCGGCCCCAATAACCCGTTGGTCGCTCGCCCACTCCTGCGAAAACCACTCCCCCGGACGCGCGACCACTAAATAGCGATAATGGGGAGGTGCTGGCAGGGCGGAGAGAGCGGCGGCAAGGGGGGACTGATGGGGCACGATCAATGGCGGACGTGGGACGTGGGTCAGAGGCGATCACGCCGGGGCTCTACAAAAGGGCCAGGAAGACGACGAAGAAAGGGACCGCATGTCAGGTAACAAAACCTAAGGTACTCCATCAACGACCTCGTTCCCCCAATTCATCTCCTTCCTCCCCCGCTCGCGCCGAGAGACGCCGTTACGATCTCCTCACGAGTCGGACCGTCTCCGCCAGGCCTCCTTTCTCAGATCTCTATCTGACTTAGGCATCGGAGGGGATTTGGCCAGAACCAAGGTCCGGCCCCCTGACGAGCGTTCTCGTCTGCGCAGGTGGACAACAGATCAACGGGCCGAGGCTACCCCTCGCCCCTCTCCGACCACTCGATCAACCGGACAGTGAGGCTTCCCCTCACCATCAGCCTGCCGTGGCCGAGCACGTCCTACCGAGGCCGAGCGTCCAAATCGGGTTCGAGACTCTCCCTCGCCACCCGTCGGCCGTGCGTCTACCCGGGCGACTGAGGCTTCCCCTCGTCCCCCTTCCATTGGCGGCTGAGGCTTCCCCTCGTCCCCCTTCCAGCCGAGGCCGAGCACACCTGTCCGAGGCCGAGCGTCTCAACCTGGGCCGAGGCTTCCCCTCGCCCCTTCTGCACTGATTCGAAGCCCCCGAGGGACCCAAAGCGGGCCCCTTGACCACGTTGACCGGGTTCTCCACGGTCAACGCTTTGTAGTGAGAAAACACTCTGAAACAGACGCCCAATGGAAGTACTTGCAATTAATTCTAAGAAACGCCCAATAATTGATAACCAGTTATGGCTTGAAATCTGTGGAAATATTGGAAGCTACGAGCTCTCAGAACTGGTCATTACAGCGGGCAATGTTCTCAAAGGCCACCCTTATTCCTAAACAAATCATGATCATTAATGTTGAATACTCGACTAAGAGTTGCTTAACTTGGTCGGAGAGACCAAAGAAGCATAACCATAAGAGCAGTGATTGCTCCCACAGTTGGGCTGTAGAATCAAATGAGACCAATCTAAGTTGCAGCAAGAAGAACCAAAGTCATCGGGTGTTTTTTTGATGGAGTTGAGAGATCTCGAGGTAATGTAAGGAGTGTTGATTTTTCAAAAGAGATTGACCTCAACAGGTGATGACGGTTGAATAGGCCTCGGAAATAAACCAACCTAGCAAATGGCAAATATCATTTGAGAATCTCTGAGGTTCTCAGGCGAAGTGAATAATAATTGTGATACTGTGTTATCTTGATACTGTGTTATCTACTGAAATGTTTACTTTATTACATTTGTTTAATGTAAAATATGAGCAATAACTAAACAAAAAATGCAAACATTGAAAGCGTGATAATTTCTGGGTATTTGATAATCTTTGCAATGATGATCACATATGCTTAGCATTTTTATTTTACAGTGTTGATTTTAGCTTTTATATTCTACTTTGTGTTGATCAATTTACTGCCAAACATAAAACATTTCACGGAGTATTTGATGATCAAATGACACACTAATTCTATCATGTATACACTGAAGTAATACAACACAAGAATAATATGCAACTTTGAGAACTCCGTACATAAATAACACAATAATTAAAAACATGATGATATTAAACAGCAGGTACCTTAACATTCGCATTAAATCGGCTTAAAAAGCAAACACCATATGAATGGATATCTCACAAATAGACATATGTATACATATATTCCTTGATATCTTTTATGCATTCATGTCTTTGCCACGACTTCATATATTCCATACTTGCTTGGCTGATAGGCTAATATTGTATTTGCTTTTGTTTTATGCCTCTTTGTGACAGTATATATCATTACTGTTAATTAGAATGCAGATTTGTTAAAATTGGTTGTTTGAGGTCAGTTCCTCTTTAAATTTTTACTATGGATGTGGAATGATTTGTATGTTCTCCCATTGTTTTACACCATTTTTTTGTCATTAATGAGCTTGAATAGTCTTGATTTTTCATTTATGTTTAGTTAGATGTGGTTTGACCCCTAATGTAAGGCATTTTGTTCAATTGAATTATATAGTTTGATGAAGCTAGCTTTTTGCTAAGAAATTGACTTGAATTGTGATTTTGTTTTATAAAGTAGAAATTTGATGTTGATTTGATTATCTAACATTTTTCTTCCCATCCTCAGTTATGAATTTATCTGACATTTGCTAAATTCAAAAAACTTAATTGCAATAAATAGGAAGAAGGCCTGAAAGTTCATATCATTTAGAAAATTATACAAATATGCACATAATTATGGCTATAAAATTATGAACTCCTAATCACTTCATGTTTCTTGCTACTCACATGGCACTTATCTTAGCTAAATATTTTCTATTTTGCTACTCACTTGGCATATATTTTTTGAAATGATTAGGGTTTTGTTATGTTTGCAGAAGTGGAGCAAGGGAAAACAGAATGAATATTATCACATTATACTGCAGTAGAATCAACAAGTGTTCTTTTTTCATGACCTCAGGTAAATTTAGGATAAAATTTCTTTCTACAACTTGCAATCTAAAGTATTAGCTAGCAACTTGGTTAATGGTGATGCTAGCTTTTATTTATGTAACCCAAGCATATGTAGCTGTATAATTATGTTGGGGATTTTTTGGCGATTTCATCAAAACCCTCATAAGCTTTATATTCCATCGACAAATAGATTACTGGCCACATTATAATGAGGGCTAATTGTTAGCACCATCACTATCTTTCTCTCTTTAGAAATCTATTATACAATTAGCTACAACATAATATTAGCTATTGCTATACTTTTGTTGTTTGTGTTTGAATTTATTTTTTGAAATGATTTGTGTTTTTGTTATGTTTGTAGAAGTGGAGCAAGGAGAAGGACTATGATCATAGGATATTGGGGCAGAATCAAGAATTGTTATTTATTCACGACCTTAGGTAAATATACGATAAATTTTCTTTTTACAACTTGCAATCTAAAGATTGGCTAGCAACTTGGTTTTGGTTAAGCATGCATCCTTGGAAGTTGTTTCTTCTTACCATATGGAACAAGTATATAGTAAGTTAATTGAATTCATCCGTGGACAATATAGAGACAAAGCTTATCATGAGACTAATATATAACTCTTTTAATTGATGTGATACGTTAGATATTTTGAATCTTAGGTTCTAACTTCATTTGCTTTGTTTTATAGGTCTTGACCCCAAATATGTACAACATGACATTATGTGAAACATTTGGGCATGCTGCCAATTACAATGAAAACATGTTTGTTTTCGAGGTATTGCTTTTATGATATGTTTATATAGAATGCAAATAGTTATGTACATTGTATGCTTTATATCAAATTTATGCATTATGAAGTATTGACAAAATTTCCCCAAAAACATGCTGGCAGAATTTACTTGAGCCTTTTTTCTTTGATCGGTTCATCTATCTTTCTATTCTTGAAGTTGCCTCTAACATTATCTCTAACCATTGTTAGGTTGATAAGCAGAAGCAGGGGTTTGGACTCAAGACAATGAATTGCCTTTGGCACTCCCTAATGTTTGAGCACAGAGTAAGGTCTTATAGAGGCGATCAGCATTATATTTTTTGGGCCTATTTCATTGGCGTATGGTTGCCCCCTCTTTGAGGGAAAAGAAAACCAGAAGTGAAAGTTAGACCTCTCTTGATGTTTTCAAATTCTGAGATGAAAGTTAGACCTCTCTTGATGTTTTCAAATTCTGAGATAAAGGTTGTTTTTTCCATGGTTGAACTTCTTTATAGGGTCCTTATTGACCATATTAATGAGATTCTAAGATTCTGCCCCATATGAATTTGATATATGATATAAGCTCCTAATGCTGAGGGGTTAATCTGGTTTTGATAATTACTATTAGCAGTTTTTAATGATTTTTCATTAGATTTTGTGTGTTGTAACATGGATTCTTTGAGGCTGATATTTGATGATAGCTGATTGTGGCTGATACCAAACGAAAACTTTATACCAAGAAAAAATTGAGACTGCTAGGTGACAGCTTCTCAAGCACATTTTGTCAAGCGCCTCTCAGCTGATAATTGCTTCCAGGTGAAAGCTTCTCAAGTGCATATCAAGTTCCAGATTTGATACCAAGCAAAAAGTGCAACTTAAGCATACATACAGATGCAAAAAGTGTAGTTTAAACAAAATTGAAACAATATCACAAAAATATTTCTCCATATAAATAAAAAAAGCATACATGTAGATGCACTTTGATACCCAACAAAGTATATTGTACACACCAATTGTTGCATTTCCAAAAAACCAATTAAGTACATGCAGTTTGATAACTAATTGTTGCATTTCCAAAAAAAGTATATGGAGTTTGATAACCAATTGTTGCATTTCGACAAACCAAGCAAAGTATATTGTACTCACATGCAGTTTCAGTTGTAGATTGTTATGTAAGCTGCGCATGTACATGGTGGTTTGAGTTATGCATAAAAAAATCATACCTCCAGCGTTTAAGTTACAAATTGTTATGTACTCCATATTTGATACCAAAAGAACTCTGCAGATTGATACATAAAAAGAACTATGTATACCAAAACTCTGATACATAAAAAGAATTATGGATTTGATATGAACTCCAGATTTGATACCAACCAAAAACTCTGATACATTGCCACTGGAACAAAGAAATTTTGTACTGTAAATTTCTTCAATTTTACAATACAACTAACTTCACTTTTCACATTGTCACTGAAGCAAGATCAGCATAGCTTTCTCAAAAAATTCACTGTGTTTGAGATATTTTCTTTAACCCGAAATGTATGATGCTTAATTTGAGGAATTTTTTAAATGCTAATTTTCCATCTCTATACACATAAATTTTGTACTGTAAATTATGGTTAATTTTAGTTAACAAGCTAGATGGTCCAGCTACTTCATAAAATGAGTACCAAAAGCATGATATATTGTAAGAAGTAGAAGTCGATCGAAGACCTACACAATATTGAAAGAAAACAGTATCATGTTGTTTTAGTGAAACCTTGATGAAACTAGAAGTTCTTGCTTATATAATCAAAATGTTGGAGAAACTTGAGTTCAGTTGTATCCAAAGAATGATTAAACTGTCAAAAACATAGCTGGAGATTGTCCCTCTCTTTTTTCAAGTGTTTTATCTATGTCAAAATTACGTAACAAAGCATTGGGCATAAAAAACTGCTCTTAGGTAAAATAATTTACACAACTTTGCTTCTCCTGCCTTGATATGCATGCTGGCAACATGTGTTAACACATAATAAGCTCAATATAAACAGCGGGAGATCTTATGGAATATTTTTGCTTTGCCAACAACATGTATATCTGTTGCATTCATGCATCATGCACTGCTCTTAACTCCTTGCTCGATGCCAGGAAATGCGAAGATAGAATACATAGAACTAAAAAAATTCATTGAACTAAAATTTTACATTTTGTAGGAATTAAATTATGGGGAATTACATTTTGGGGAGGAGCTAAACTTTTCGGGGTAATTAAAACATAAAATATTGGTGGAAATAAATTTTTGGGGAATCTAAAATCTAAAATTTTAAGGGGAACTAAATCTGGAGGTAATCAAATTTTTGAATGGAACTTTTGAGGGAACTAAATCTGGTAGGAATTAATATTTGGGGTAAACTAAAATTTTTGAGGGGAACTAAATTTTGGAAGAAACTAATATTTTTGGAAAGTAAAAATTTAGCTGGAAAACTCTAAAATTTTGGAGCGGAACTAAATTTGGAGTGCACTAAATTTTGGGAGAAACTAAGATTTTTGGAGAAACAAAATTCCTTGGGATGAGCTAAATTTCGGGGGAACTAAGATTTTGAGCGGTGGATTTCTAAAATGAATCATGTCCACATTGTCGGGGGAACTAAGATTTTGAGGGAGGAATATCTAAAATGAATCGTGCCCACATTGTCGGGGGAACTAAAATTTTGAGGGGGAAATATCTAAATTGAACCGTGCCCTATGGGCACGGGGTATGACTAGTATATATATATATATGACAGGTAATGTTGTACTATATTAAAATCAGAGAAAGATACATATTTACAAACTCGAATCCCCTCACCGGAAAGTATGAAGAGAGGGGATATGGCACTAGCGCCGTCACCCTCAACAGCCTACATTCCAATAAGAAAAATCTAGTCTCAAAACAAAAATACCCTAACAATACAAATTAACCATTATCAAGGAATCCCCAGTAAGAAAACGGATTATCAGTAGAAGAGAAGTCTCTTTCGACATTACGAAGAATGATACGAACATTGAAGCTATGTCCTCGAACAGAGCAACCCTCCCCACTTCTTTACCCTCAAAAATCCTCATGTTACGTTGCTTCCAAAGGTGCCAGACCATAGTAGCAAGAGCCGTTTTAGCTAGTACCCCCACACAATCCTTAGATTGGAAAGAAGAAAGTATCAAATCTGCAGCCTCCACGAGGGAGTTAGGCACAACTCCTCGGTATCCCAATTTGAGCAGACTTCTAGCAAGTAGGTATTTACTATAATCGCACTCAAAAAATAAATGTTTGATACTTTCTGGCGCCATAGAATTACATAAGACACAAGTACCATCCAATGAAAGATCCCACTTTGACAGAATATCTTTGGTCGGCAGCTTGTTTCGAAAATCCCGGAGTAAAGTCAATGCCATCTTTGGTACATGGTATCCATGCCAAATCAATTTATAGTAGGAGAATGTAATACCTGGAGTTCGGGCTCCCTCCCAGGATTTGCGAAAGCTGAAACTAGCTCCATCCGCCCATAGCCAAGTATCCGGTCCTGGGGAAAGATTTACAGATTGAAGAATTGGCATAAGGGGCATGATCTCTAGGCTTGTAGTCCACCCATTACTTTCCCAGTAATCCCGGACTACAGCAAATTCGGATCCAGGTGGCGGGTTATGAAGCTTGAACAGGGGACCAAGAGGATGCCAGTTATCGAACCAAAAAGACGTTGTTGCTCCATCGTTGACCGTGCGTTTGATGAGTTTTTGAGATATAGGCCTATACCTCAGAAGAAATTTCCACGTACCTGATTCAGTAGGTCGTGGAATAGCAGTGTAGAACCCAGTGGCCGAGCCTTGATTTTTCCTCATCAATTTTGTCCATAGACAATTAGTCGATAGATATCGCCAAATAAGACGAACACCAGAAGCTGCATTTTGATCTTTAAGATGCCTCAGGCCTACCCCTCCTTCTTTCTCTGGAACACAAAGATCCTTCCAAGCCCAGGTATGTAGTTTCCCCCAAATAAATCTCCTACAAGCCGAATTAATTGCCCGAATAACAGTGTTAGGAAGACAGTATGCTTGCATCCAAAAACTTACCATACCATAGATCACAAAGCGTACAAGTTCAATCTTGCCAGAAATGGATAATAATGAGGAAGACCAACCATGGAGTCTCTTTTTACACTTGTCTATCAACCGTCCAAACATGGAAGCTTTAGGATACTTTGAAGACAGGGGCAAACCCAAATATGTTGTTAGGGAAGTAACAATTTTGATTCCAATCATATTAGCCAAATCCCTCGGATTTTTTGTGCCCTTACTAAACATCGTCGAACTCTTTTCCAAATTGACCTGCAATCCCGTGAATAGATTGAAAGTGTGGAGAAGATCCATAATACCCCTGAATGACTTGGTATTTGCTCGACAACACACCAAAAGATCATCCGCAAAAAGGAGATGGGAAATAGTGCCAGATCGCCGCATAGGTTGAATAGATTGAATAGTTTCTGCTTTTGCCATCAATAAAGAAAATGCTTCCATTATCAGCATAAAAAGATAAGGTGACAGTGGATCCCCTTGCCTTAAGCCCCTTGTAGAAGTGAAATACCCTTCAGGTGCCTCATCAATTAACACAGAAAAAGTAGGGGTATTAATGCAACTTGATATCCAAGAAATAAATCTGCCCCTGAACCCCATTTGATTTAACATGTAAGTGACAAAATTTCTATTGACACTATCAAATGCCTTACGGATATCCAATTTGATGCAAGCCCTAGCCCCCATAGGATTGCTGAAATCACGTATTTGTTCATGGGCTATAAGAGTACAGTCAGCAAGCAACCTGTCCTTTAAGAAAGCAGCTTGATTAGGGGAAATTAATTCACTAATGGCCATCTTCAACCTGTTACAAAGGACCTTGCTAAGGATTTTATAGATTACATTACAGCAAGATATAGGTCTGTAGTCTCCCAGCCCCGTTGCCTTAGCATTTTTTGGGATCAGAGTAAGAAAAGTATGATTTATTTGGCGAAGAATATGACCTGATTCGAAGAAGGAGGAAACCGCTGCAGTAACATCCTCTCCAATAATACCCCAGCAACTTTGATAAAAGAAAGCGTTGAACCCATCAGGCCCCGGGGCCTTATCCTTTCCCATCTGGAAGGTAGCAGTTTTAATCTCCTCAGCAGTTATATTTCTGTCCATCCAAACCGCCGCCTCAGGGGTAAGTTTCCGTTTAGGGACAATAGAAGGGAAGACAGTGCGGTAATTATATTGATTGTACAAATCCTGATAGTATTGAGGAGCCTCATTCCGTAGGTTAGATATAGCCACATTCCTATCACCATTAGAAGAGACCAGGTGACTGAGGCTATTGTAACTGAGTCGGGTTTTCATAGCTGTATAAAAGAACTTCGAGTTCCTATCACCCAAAGTGATCCAATTCTGTCTACTTTTTTGCCTCAAATCAGCTTCCTCCACATCCAAAGCAAGTGCAAGATTACTGGCCCAGACTTTCTCTAATTTTTGAATATGGATATCAGTAATCAATCTTGGGTCATTATGAATATCCTCTAGCTTCCTTCTACACAAATTAACATTGACACCCTCCCTCTGGACAACAAACCATTTTTTAAGCTCAATGTTCAGCAACTTAAGTTTATCAACAAGCCTCTTCATTGACGATCCCACAATATTAGTCTTCCACATTGCAATGATCAAATCATAAAACCCTGGAAGAGAGACCCAAGAATTAAAGAACCTGAATGGTCTTGGAGCTTGAATAATTTGAGGTTGAAGATATACAGTCATAGGATTATGGTCACTTGTGCCTGAATCCGAATATTCACTGAAAGTATTTGAAAGAAGTTAGAAATAGGACACATTTGCTAACGCACAATCGAGACGGGCAACAATCCGATCCGGCCCAATGCATCTGTTATTCCAGGTGAACAAGCTCCCCTTGCTCTTCAAATCAGTTAGGCCACAAATTGCAAATTGCTGCATTAAATGAGTCCATAGAAAATGAATCAACCAATCTACCTCCAACCTTTTCATTTGAACTGCGCACGCAATTGAAATCGCCCCCAACTAACCAAGGCATAGACCGAATAGTAACTGAGTCCGTAACCAGGTAATTCCAGAGTGCCAATCTAGAGCTAGCTGAATTCAACCCATAAACAGCAGTAAGGACTAAGATGAGGCCCCCAGAATTGGATATGGTGCATGAAATGTGTTGCTCCGAAGCTGAAATAAGAACACACTTCCAGAACAAGGTATGGTAAAAAATTATTATCCTACCACCTTTACATATGCTCATGTTGTCTACACTTAGCCAATCTTTTCAAAGCATTTAACAATCCTTTCAGAATTATTAATCTCCACTTTTGTTTCAAGCAAGCACACAATAGAAGGTCTGATACTTCGCAATTTTTGCTTCAAATCAGCTCGACGAATAGGGTTGTTTAGACCCCTAGTGTTCCAAAATAAAATAGACATTAATTCAAGATTGTGGGGGGCAAGCACTACCTGCAATTCTAGTGCTACACCGGGCAGACTTTGGTGAGGTAGAAACAGATTTAGTCTTGTGTTTAGCAACAGTAGCTTTGAGGACCACATGTTCGGCTGTCCATTCTGGCAACGCAAAAGTCCACTCAGAGGGTTCATGGGCTAGTTGCGGATTAGAGGTGCTTGATACATCCACAAGCAGTTGATTTGATGAAATATTCTCCAAGCAGGCTTCTCTTGGTTCAGTTATTGAGCAAGGGTCCGCACCTTCGGTAGTTGATGTGGAGGCCAACATTTGTTGAGAACCTATCACCACATTATACTGAGTATCTGTAGGTCCATGAACTTTAGGACACTGCTCAATAGATTTTTGCCCACCCGGAAGCTGATTGCTCTGCCTGATAATTTCCTCAGTTTGATTAGCGACCAATATTACTTCTTCAATCGAAGTAACCAAAACAGGATCAACAGCTATAGGATTGGGACAACCCGAGCCTTCCCCAGTCAAAAATTTAGCAGGAGGTACAATAGTGAGTACAGGGGATTCCGCAAGTGGTTTTTGGATCGAAGAGGGCTCTTTCGCCTTCGCCTTGATTGAGCAATGGGTGTTCATATGACCAAAACTTGAGCACGAAGTACAACGAGGAGGCTCTCCTTCATGTTTTACCATCACCAATACAGTTGATCCATCATCCAGTTCCACAATCACATTTTGCGCCAATGGTTTGCTTGCTTCTACTTCAACCAAACACCTTGCGTACATAATTTTGCTCAAATTAGCAGTACCACGATCAAAACAAATTGGCATACCTACTCCACTCGCCACCCTATTTAAGATGTCCTTAGACCACATATGTAGAGGAAGATTGTGGAGTTGTATCCACACAGGAACAACTGTGAGAAAATCACGGTCATGCTTAACTAACGGGCTCCAACGCTGCAGAACTACCAGACGCCCATCAAATAGCCATGGTCCCCCCTGAAGAATACCGTCGCAGTCTTCCTCCTTTTCAAAACAGAAGTAAAAAAAACCATTCTCTTTACTGTAAATCTGAAGACCCCCCTGAGCTTCCATAGCCTGTCAGTCCACGCCTTGATTTGACCATAGTACAGGATATCACCCAAGACATACCCCACCAGGGAATTCTTCCATCGAGCAATCCCCCCTTCCAATTGGGCATTAGTGACTTTCACCTTAGCAATGACATTCTCTACTCCAGCAGGCGGAATTAGAGACATTATAAGGGGATCATCGTACTTACGACGCTGGGAGCAAACATCTAGCCACGATTTTTTACCCCCTCCGTATTAATACGGATAGTTGCCATTGGCCTTATAGGAATTTTAGCAAACACCTGCTGTGCATGGTTGGATTGGCTATCGGCTTGGTGATTCCTTCTCACAGGAACCCTGCTTCTTTCTCTAAATCTTTTGAAATTCGAAGTTTGATTGTTGACAGCTGATCGAGAAGGAAGCCGACCTCTTCCCCCCACAACAGAGACACCCCGATGATCATGTACCTTGGCCGCTCTCCTCTTCGCGTAGTCCACCGTTTGCCAACCGTCGACAGAGCCTTTCCCTTTATCTCCTTTGGAAGCTTTGTCAGCATCAAGCGTCCGACTAGCATCATCAACTGGATTGATCACCGTCGCATTTGATGTGTGACCGCCATCCTCACGATCGCAATTTGGATCGCTCCTAGGTTGCGCTCCACAAATCTCGGACATGTTTTTGTATATATATATATATATATATATATACTAGTCATAACCCGTGCCCGTAGGGCACGGTCCATTTAAGATATTTCCCCCTCAAAATCTCTGTTCCCCCAAAAATTAAAGCACAATAATTTTTATTTAGTTCACTCAAAAATTTAGTTCCTCCCAAAAATTTACTTTCCTCGTAGAATTTAGTCCTCTTAAATTTTAGTTCCCCACAAAATTTAGATCAGAACCCATGCCGTAAGGGCGCAGTTAATTTAAAATATTCACTCCTAAAATCTTGGATCCCCTAATATTTTTTTATGCAGCAAGAAAAAAAGATCCACTAATTTTAACTGAACAATAATAAGTAACACACAATAATTATTATTTAGTTCCCCAAAACTTTAGTTACCCCACAATTTTAGGTCCCCTTAAAATTTAGTTCTCATCAAAGAATTTAGTTTCACCCACAAAATTTAGTTCACTTAAGATTTATTTGGGGTTCCCTCCAACTTTTGTTTTTAACTTAACAAAGTTTGTCCTAGTCATATTTTGGTTGTCACATAGGACAAAGATTCAAAAAGGTCACCACAAACATCTGAGCAGAATTATTGTGCTAAAACTTATTATATATACATAATATATACCTAATGCCCAATTATTTTTAATTGAGATGGAACAAAATGCAAGTTAGATGAATGTTTTAATATACAAAATTGCAAATGTAATGCATTGATTTCTTTAGAAAATGGTTCTCTTAAATATGTCATCTAAATGGAAAATGGGATCTTGATGTAACCAAGAACCAGAATGTTGTTTCTCTTGGATAACTGTATTATTTGATGGTTCTCTCACACTCAAAAGTGTGCAAGGTAAAATTACTCCAAGTTCTATATCTAATCCTTGATAGACTTCAATTTACGATCATAAATTTTCGACATAAATACATTTTAAGCAAAAGCACATGTTTAACAAAACATTTGTGTTAGATGATTGATACCTGAAAGCTCAATAGGACAGTGAATATTGAAGATGCATATGTGAAAAATGTGTAATATAAAACCTTAATTGTCTTGGAGAATTCCTGGATACTTTCCCAAATAGTACACCGCAAAATCAACTTCTGATATGCTAGAAAACTATAACTATAAACTAATTAATTTTATTCAATTTAGCCCTAAATATAACTCATCTCATCTTTCTATTGCTTTTTGGAATAATGATATTAGGCCACACCTTCATTCTTTTTATCTTGAAAAGGCATGTTAGCCATGTCATTATCAAATTTTGGCTTCAATCGGATATGAACACACATGTATCATGAAACTTTAGACGTACCCATGAACAGATTTTTTTTGTTATATCATGAAAGTTTGGAGCAAGTCACCTGATTCTATATCATGAAATAAGCTACATAAAGTCATACATAAAGTCATACTCCTAAGCTAACCATTCCTAGCAATTACCAATACAAAGAAAAATCAGTAATTCGAAGACACTAACCCCTTAATAAATTTATTTCGTCAATTTCTGACGTGTTTCTTCCTTGCATGCTGAACTTTAGACAGCAATTTACATTACTGGTTATGTGATTGATCTGTTTACATGTGTATAACCCCATGCTCAGTTGATTATTGTGCATTAAAAAAGAGAGCTATTTATGTGATGAAAGAGGCCACAGTTTCATAAATACTGCAAAATTACCCACAATATTTTTTGATACATACATTGTCATGCACCATTCTTTGTATGATCATCAAGATACATGTATCTTGATAGTGTAGGATTCTTCTTGCAGGAATGAATGGTTGCATGCTTCGTAAAGCTGACGGTACAATGATTTCATACTCTAACTACATTAATTGATCATATCAGGAGGCCAATGCCATGTGCAATATGAGGGAGGGAAAAAAATTCTGGAAGAGAGAATTTGGATAAAATTGGCTCGGAGCTGGCTATACTGCAGAGTATTACAATAGCTTCAATATCTGTCCGGTGCTTCCAAATATACATTGACTTGAATCAAGATCATGTTGTTAGATTTTACGCTAAACCTTTGTTATCGAGAAAGAATTAACCCCATGAAGTCGCTTGATGAAGCCCAGAAAGCGCAACTTTCCTTATCCAGTCTTGTATAATAGTGCGAATGGGGACTGATGGACCAAGCCCAAGTTCCTGAATCAACCAAAATTACCAAAGGTCATAAAGAAAACAGATTGTCAGGAACAGAAGATAACTTGTGAGAAATTTACAAATATTATGTAAGGAGTAACATCTCATATGCAGTACACATTTGGTTTATATGTACAGTTCCCTATCAAATGAGAAGTGCGTCAAACGTTTAACCAAAGAGATTAATAAATGGAAATTGAGCAAGTTTAGCTGTCTATTAACTCAATATAATGAAAAGCAGGATGGTTATTCAAAAAATGACCTATACCAATGCAAGTTTGTCGATTAAGATTAGCATGTTCCCAGCCTTGTTGAAGAATTCATAAGCATGTCATGCACGCTACTCCCAACACTCAGCCCTTCAAGCTAAGACACATTTATGGCAGTGGAATCAAACTCTGTGAAATCTAAATTTAGATGCAGAAGAGACTTACCTAAAATCATCAAAAAGGTTAAGTTGTTATCACTCACTTTCTCAGTGTTGGAAAGATGTATATTCAAAGAATCAAGGAAATATACCAAATATACAAACTCAAGAACCCTGGATTGCTAAATGCTTTGGTTGAGTTCTTCATTAATGCCTGTATATCCCTCGTTATCTTGTATATGGCTAAAACTGAGAAGTGTTATAAAATGCGAAGGGGTTAATGGTAATCAAGCTAGAAACCCCGTAAAACACCTTCAAATCATTTCCTTTCTCTT
>CM061131.1:83174566-83190592 GCA_030789695.1 Scilla litardierei | reverse complement strand
CACTTGTTGTTTTTTATTTTAATATTTTTGTCTTGCAAACTTGCGGAATCATAATGAAATGCAAGGGCGGCCTACACATCCCAAGCCAGATGGCTTTAGGGCGTCAGGTTACGAAGAACACCAAAGGACCATTATAAAAAAATATGTACAAAAGTTTGAATTCCCCTAAATGGGAGAACAATGCACGACGAGGGGGAATGTACAAAGTAAAACGAAAGAGAATTTTTGAGAAATCCAAGCATGGAAAGAAAATCATCCATGAATTAATGCACGGAACAAAGGTGTGGTTGTCCTAATCCCGATGAAAGGTAGCTAACACATGCGATAAGAGTACACATATAGTATTTCATGCAAGAGTTAGAAGCGCGCGGGTAGGATGGTAAAATAACAGTTTCTTGGAAATGAAGCGTGAAAATCTAGGAACTTCAAATAGAGGGACATATTAAAATATGATATATATATATATATATATATATATATATATATATATATAGCTAGAAGTATGTCTTAAACACAATCACAACCAACAATCTCGAAATATAGCAAATAAACCCAAAAGATGGCAAAACACATATATGAGCATTGAATAATCAAAGAAATAGCGTGATGGAGAAAGGTGCTCAAATGCGAAAAGTGAAGCATGAGTGGCAAAATATCATTGAGGGTTCATCTCTAGAAAGAGGCAAGAATGAAATGGAAAAAGAAAAATGCATGATGGGAATGATGCATATAAATGAAAAGAAAAATTTTTTGATGAATGAAAAAGGTGAAAAATAGAAGAAAATAAAGGAAACTTGCATGAAATGCAACTCCTCCAAGTTGAAGCTTGCATTGCCCTCAATGCAATAAGATCACTCATGAGAGGGAAAAGAATAAAATAAGAGAAAAATTGCATCAAAATAACAAAAATGACTATGGGTGTGATACTCTCCCCCAAGCTAATATAAGCTATGCCCAAAAGATATGAAAATCCGATACGGGGCATAAAAGATAAAGGGGAGAGTGAACAACAGGCAAAATAGGCATCACCACCCTTTGGAGGTGGTAGGGGTCTCGTGGAGAAAAATGATAACTGGGCCAAGAAAAGGTCCGAAAGAACAAGGATATGGTGATGGGGTGAAATGATAGAAGGGAACGACATGATGGGTTATTATGATGCAAAAGCAAACCCTAGATACGCTCCCCTCACTAATGAGAGGAGACGAGATTATTCTAATCTAAACTAGAAAGCGGTAAATATTTACACTACTAGATTAGGATACACCTGAGCATATGTGGATCCAGAATTTGGAGTGGGGCATGTAGCTGCTCTAACTGCTCCTTCTGTGGCTCTGCCAGAAGCGCTGTGCCATGTGTGCCAATGGACCCAAGCAATGCGCCTCCAAGCATCCTTAGTAGGTGTCCACCTGTGACCTGCAAAGGACGAGGTGCATTAGTCCATGGCAAGAAATTATTTCCCAAAATAAATGTATCCCAGAGCTAATCGTCAACATAAGATGGAAAAATAATAAAGGGGTGAAGAATACTCCCTGAGAATGGGTCGATATCCTCTGTACTAGTGACGACCAAATCCTCACTCTCCAAGAGAAGTGGCTCTCCAGGTGGTGACACACTGCAGCATACCTCAGGGGAAGTTGATCATGTGTCCTGCAAGATATATGGTGTGTCAAAAACATATAAGTCTAAAGAAATAGGACGTGAAAAGCGAGACTTAAATGTGGAGTGAGATTGAGTATGAAAATCTCCCTGAATAGGGCAATATGCTCAAGTAGATGCTCAGCCGCATAAGAAGTGGAGAGTGACGGTAGAGGTAGATGTGACTCGGGCCCCATGAAGTGGACCATCGTACTCAAGCCCTCATGCACATTCTCCTCGATGACATGCTCATGCTCCACCATCTGCCCGATGTCCTGAATAACTCATCATGGTTGACCACAGACCAAGGAAGAAGTTGCAACTGAGATGGCTATGGAGGTGGATGTGGAGCGGACCATGCGTATGTGGTCGTGGCATCCTCATCCTCACGCACATCCTCCTCGTCGGTATGCATAAGCTCTGTAGTCTCCTCGGCGTTAGTGAAAGAATGAGGTGGCTGCGGAAGCTCTAATAAAGGAGTGCAGTGCTCGGGATCCTTATGAACGGCTGTGTCCCCGTCTCGATGCACGACCTCCTTGTCGATAAGCTCTGGCTCTGTATGTAAGGCCTCCTCAAAAACTATCAATGCAGGCTCTCTCTGGAATGGCGATGCCGGCTGCTCATGTGTGTCAACTTGTGGGGACGTATAAAGTGGGGGAGAATGCCAGCAATCAATCCAAAAAAGTAGTCTACTCCCCAAAAAATCAAAACTAACATGGACGTCTCTCCCAATCGTTCCTGAAGCCGAAACACGTTTCATAACAAAATCTGCAAAGCGTAGATCAAACGCATCGCCTACCGTGACGCTGACTGAACCGGTGAACCTCACTGACTCGAAGAGGCCCACTAATATGCTCCGAAATGTGTCCTCCTCTGGCGGCACATATGATTCAATTTTCGCTTCTCCCATTGCCCCTTCGTCCATCCAACCTTCATATGCAATAGTTGTATCGTAGGATGTGGGATCGACGATGGCACATTCTGGCTCTGGCAATATGACTGGCGATGATTCTTGCACATAAGATGAAGAAGCAGAACTGATATCCTTTGAAATCATTACAGCCATAGGTATGAGCGCATTGGTTCCAAGGTCACTTTTCATCGATTCAAATAGAAAATCACCCCTTTCAATTCTGGCTTGCATCTCAATCTGATGTGCAAGCATCTCATCGATCGTCTGAGCACTCTCATCAAGATAGTATTGTCCCATCTGAGCACTCTGATCGAAATAATATTCTTCCATCTGAGCATCGAAATTAGGTCTCCACATGGTAATATTAAAGATACCTGGACAACAGAAATAAGAAAACTAGAGAGGAGCGTCAATAGTACAACAGAATAACAAAAAGATAATATAATGGTGGGGGGGAAATTTCTTGGTTATTGTATTTGTTTTTTTTTTGTTTTTTTGTTTTTATGCGTAGTCTAACGAACCCAAGCTAAGCTTATATCAAACCGAACGCCTCCCCGGCAACGGCGCCAAAAACTTGACTGGCGCCTCGTTTACGGTTTGGGCGCGATGTCGTTTTACCGCAAGTGCACGGTTAGTGTAGGATGCGGGTATATCGAACTCAGGGAGGTAGATGGCTTGAATGGCTACTAGCCTCACCTAGGTTGTGTGAGACATATGCGGATTATATGAGTGGAAGTGTAGAAATAAAAGAAAGAAATGAAAAAGACAAGAAATGAATCCCCGCTAACACGGGCTAGAGCACTCATGACACTTGGCATTCGACTTGACCCAGGGTGAGACATTGCCCCAAAAGGTGGTACATAGTGCCCCATGGGCCCGATATTCTGGTCGATGCCCAAGATGATAAGCCAGGTCTACCCAGTTTCGGACGGTGGGCATTCTCATGTCCAACACCCTCTGCAACCGGAAGCATTAAGGCCACAATGATAACTCCCAACATTTCGTCCAAGCCGTTCCCACGCGCAAGGACTCGATGTCAATGCTAGGGTGTGAGCTATGGCTAGGGGATCAAACGCCAATTTTATTTTCCCTTGGCCCGACGGTCAGAGGCGGTCTTTCTCCCGCCAATGACAATAAAACGCTCCCGCGTAACCCTAATGGCCAAATAGGTCGAATGTGATTTCTAGCAATACATCAAAGCGGATCTTGACTGGACAAGACACTGGAACCCAACCTCCAACTCCATCTAGTGTGTTGCCATACGAGTTGGTCTCAAATTGCTAGACATCCCCATTGACACAATCCATCAAACACTTGCCATGCAATCAAGTCAAATGAAACATCCCAAGCATCAATCCTACTCTAACCCATATTAGGGTTCATCAAGAACTATTCAATGATGAAGAACATGATAGCAGGTAATAGATGCAAACAAACATTCATCATCAAGCAAAATGAAAAATAACACAAAACAATGGAAATAAGAGAAAGAAATACTTATCTTGCATTTGAATCCATCAATCCATTACAAGACTTATTCAAATAGAAACCTAATCTAACCTAATCTAAAGCTCCCATGAAAGGGACAAAAGTTGATGAAGAAATAGGGGAAGAAAACCCTACAAGTCGTGCATAATCCCATATTTATAAGTCCTCACAAAAACTTAACAGTTCGGGTCTAAAACCCCACTAAAACTGCTAAAAAGGGCCACCCGATCGGTTGGGAGTTCAACCGATCGGGTGGAAGCAAACAGAGATGCATAACTTCTGAAAATGATCAGAACAGATCGGTTGGACTTCCAACCAATCGGTTGAAGGGCAAATTCCAGACAGCTCCAAATTTCAGCACACAGGTGCGCTCAGAAAATTCCAGAAAAATGTAGAAAAATCGGATTTGGGCATGCGACCTATAGTTGGAAAGCTAACGACGATGCCGACGTAGAAAAATAAGAGATCATCCAAACTCCCACTGGAATAATGGTAGATCTTCAATGAATGAGCATCAGTACACGAAAGGGGTAGAAAAGGCCACCCGATCAGTTGAAGTGTCAACTGGTCGGATGAGTTCTTCCCCAAAATGACCCAAGGGGATGAACCGATCGGTTGGGAGGCTCTCCCAAAGATAGAGAGCACTGTCATGACCATCCGATCACTGAACCGATTGGGTGGGGTCAGCTATTTCTTGCTTCTTGCTCGGGTCAGACATGGGCGCACGAACCGATCGGGTGGATCTATCCACCCAATCGGTTGAAGCTCTAAAACTTCAAATCCTTCTCTTTGGCCATCGGATCTTTGCCGTATATGCGTGCTTTGGTCCTGACATGCAAGGTTGACTCCAGAAGATGCCGAAATGCCGACATTTACCTGAAATACAAACAATACACCCTATTATATAAACCAAAATGTGATATATACAATATGGAATGAGATGAAACACATATGAAAACACAATGAAGAGCGTGTGCAAAAGGTGAAATATGAACACGCGTCAGCTAGGGGTTGTGTGTGCAAAAATAATAAAAAACCAATGAATATGGCAGCTGTGTGAGATTCGGAAATGAATTGGGGTTAATAGTAATTAAGAGATTTAAATCTTAAGATAACATGGAAAGAAACAAGAATTTTAATTATTATTAAGAGAGGGATTATTGCAAGGAAAGAAAAGGAAAGGACAATAAGTAATTATAATTAAAAATAAGATATTTGTTATTTAAAGGTGTAAAAAGTCTCCTAGAATTTATATGGCAACTAATTCAAGGTTTGAATTCAAACCCCCTATAAGTAAAATTAAAAGGTTTTAAAGATAATTTGAGTATTAGAAATAAATCATAAAACAATTATAAACAATAGAAAAGATACGTATAAAATACTTATGAAATACGGATACGTGTATGAACATAGCACAAGTTATGGACGTTCGTAACCGCAATACGTACGGAATACGTACGTATAAAAACAGGCTGTTACATTCTACCCACCTTATAAAAATTCTGTCCTCGAAATTTCTTAAGTTAGGTATGATCGAGGAAAAGCCTGATAAACGAAGGGTCAGAGTATCAAAGGAGCAAGAGACATATAGGGGAAAGGAAACTTCTGAATTGAAAAGAGTCTAAGATCGAAACAATTACAATCAAAACAATAACCAGAATATGACAGAGCAAGATAGGTGAAATGGTAAAAGTAGAAGGAAAGGATACATCTAAGAAGCGACAAGAAAGGATAAGCACATGATATGAATCACTAATTACGATGATAGGTCAGGGTTCAACGTCATCGTTCAGCACTGGCACGTCATCCCTAATTTCCTCAGCGACCATAGAGTAATTTTGGCACCGAGTATGTTTAGGATTGGCCTGTTGGGGAACCTGACGATGAGGGGCTAGAGGCAGTCCCTATTGGATCGATCTTGATTCTACCATGGATTGGGTTGAGGAATTGCTAGCGCGACAAGGGCAGTTCCTTGCAATATGATCTGGCGCCCCGCATGCCAAACACTGGTTCAATAGTATGCGACAATCCTTCTTGACTTGTCCAACTAGGTTACAATGATGACATACCACCATAAATCTGGGGTCGACTGGAGCTGCAGGCTTCTTGAAATTAGTGGTCTGAGTCGGTCGGAGATTATTCTTTGGCGGCTCCTGCGGATGCTTGCATGCCTGACGTGCCTTCTTCTGATTTGCGATCTGCTCGTGTCTCTTCGCAGCTACCAGGACTTTCTCGTGAGTGGTGAAGGTGCTCCCAGATAATACACTCTGTATGTCCAGATCCAAGCCCTGTAGAAAGCGGTGTGCACAGTCCTCTGCGTCTGCTACCAGGGTAGGGGCGAATCGACTCAGCATGGTAAACTCGGCCTCATACTCGTCGACGGACATGGTGCCATGCTCTAGGTTGATGAAGTGCTGCAGCATCTCCCTCTTCGTAGCCTTCGAAAAGTACTGGGCGTCAAACTTTTGACAGAAAGTTGCCCATGGTACCGACTTGGTCAGCCTAGTCTCTTCGGCATCCCACCAGTGACGAGCGTTGTCTGTCAGCTATTTCTTGGTGAGCTCTACCCAATCATTCGGATGGACTCGTGCAAGACCCAAGTTATCCGCAGTGCTGCGAAGCCATTCCTCGGCCGCTAGTGGGCCCTCTCGTCCAGAGAAGCTCTTCGGATGCATCTCTCGGAATTGCTTGGCTCCGGGCTCATAGCGGCGTTGAGGTGCAGCTGGTGCAGCCTGACGTCCCTGCTGGACCAGATGGTGCTGAACCTCCAGCCTCTCTCTCATGACTCCAAGCATCTGGAAGATGTCGTCCTATCCGCCTCCAACCGCTCCGGATCATTGTCGGGTATTACATCTTCCTGCCATGCTGTAAACAAGCAAGGTAAACATTTGCGTACAAGGTTTATCTAGACAGTCTAGTTAATAATGACACCCATATTGTTTCGATTATTTCGCAGAAGCATGACCTGCATAGGCCACCACTAAAACCTGTCATGTCCCGCTTCCCATTATGCTTGAGAGCGAGGATGCGAGCGGGCCCGCATGGGCTGGAGCGATGAAGCCCCAACCCAATAAGCGTCTGTATATGACTACTTGGCAGGTTCTTGCTTGCGAACAATCGAAACAAAAAAATAATGCCATCATTATACTTTAACTTCCAGGTTACATGTACACAAAGAATTAAGGCCTAGCATGGCCATTACAACAGTTACATGAAATTTAAAATACACCTGAAAGAATACAACAACAAATGTTAAATTTTAGCAAAGCTGCGATGAGTATGTTGTTTTCAGCAGTGGGTTTCGTGCTCTTGGTATTCCTGGTCACCCTCTTCGGTCTCCAAGTGAAGTCCTCTGTGAACTCTGCTCAAAACCAAACATATATTTCAACGGTAGATAAGGAAATATACGTCAGCGAGGGTCGCTCAGCAAGATTTAAAACGTTAGTAATAAAAAGGAACCTCGACAAGATAATAATATAGTTTACAAATCTTAAGGAGATGAGAAGCACAATATGATTCCAACAAGATGGCAGCATAATGAAACATGTGAGCATGACGACATGTAGTGTGCAAAGCAGTGAGCATGAGTAGTGCAAAGTAGTGAACAAAACAAGGTTTAGTGTGTACAGAAACAATCATGGCATGTGTAGTGCATACGGCAATGAGTATAACAAGTGTAGTGTGTACAACAATGAGTATAACAAGTGTAGTGCATAAAGTAACAAGTGGAATACATGTCTTTTGTAATGCACAAAGTAAAGGGCAAGGCATTTGCAACATGATATGAACGTTATTTACATTTATGATAGCAGCAGCAGAAGGAAACAAGAGTGCCAATCTGTACTTAATCTAGTGACAAGCACAGTGTCTGAGGGGGAGGTGACTAGCATTATACCCAAGCCAATGGGAGCTACCCGTGACTCTCTACTCACTGACCCGGCCAGGTATCGGTCAAGTTCACCCATAGAGTGTAATCCAGCTTTCCGACCTCTACTACATTGGACTACCCCACCCCAAGTGTCCATAAACGTATCCGTAGTTCAATGGTTGCCGTACGGCTAACATTCCGTAAATGCCCTACGGGCCCAATATCTGTAATGCCCGAAGGCCCAATAGTCCATAGTTGCCCAAAGGCACAATAGTTCACGGTTTGCCTTAAGGGCCCAGTTTCACATTTCATTAGAGACATTCATTCCACAAATAGTGGCACAACAAGCGAGAAGGGGATTTGCATACATTATTAAAAGGACATTTATCACTTTGGTAGTAAGAGCACAACCATGCATCATTAGGTCTATTTCTATCATTTCAAGAGTTATTAGGCAACTTACTTATGAAAAGTGGTTTTAAATTAAAATTAAAAGATACGTATAAATTAAAATTAAAATTAAAAGGTTTTAAAGATAATTTGAGTATTAGAAATAAATCATAAAACAATTATAAAAATAGAAAAGATACGTATAAAATACTTATGAAATACGGATACGTGTATGAACATAGCACAAGTTATGGACGATCGTAACCGAAATACGTACGGAATAAGTACGTATAAAAACAGGCCGTTACACAAAAAGCCACCATATGCGGATTAGCATCACCGATTCCAAGCATTGATAATTGTTTGGTCGATGCGTGAAACTTAGCATAAAGCATGGAAACGTCGTCTATTTCATACTTACCTCCCTTCCTGGACATATCTCTCTCATTGCTCCATAAATAATTGTTGGCAGCCATGTCCTCCAATGGCTTCTTGGCTTCCTCGGGAGTCTTACTCATTATCACTCCATTAGTGGTGGCATCAATAGTCATTTTCACCTCTCATGAAATCTCGTTGTAAAATGATTGGATTAGAAGCCAATTCGGCACTCCGTAATGCAGGAAATTCCCTTGCATGTCCTTGAATCTCTCCCATGCTTCATATAGTGACTCTTGGTCCAGTTGGGAGAATGAGGTGATCTCGTTGCGCATCTTCACAGTCTTTCCTAGGGGGAAAAACTTGGTTAGGAAAGCACGTGAAAGACTATCCCATATGGCAAAAGTGTTAGGATCATGGCTTCTTAGCTATTCCTTATCCTTATCCTTAAGTGATAATGGAAAGAGTTTTAGATAATGGCATCATTGGCGACGCCATTCATCTTGAGTGTGTCCATCTTCTCCAGGAAAGTGTTCAGATGGTCGTTGGTATTCTCCATGTGTGATCCCCCGAATTGATCCTATTGGATGAAGCTAATCAATGATGGCTTCAATTCAAAATTGTGGGGCTCCACCGGTGGCCTCAATATGCTTGATGTGGACCCATTGAAGGGCATAGAGAAATCCATGAGTCTCTAAAAGGAGGTGGATCATTGTTGGGTGGATTGTCTATTTCTTCCATTGATTTTTTAGTGCTAGCTTCCTCTTCCTTTCGACATTGCGCCGACGTGTGGTGGATTCGATCTCGGGGTCTAAGGGAAGTAAATCCTCAATACCCTGTGATCTCATGTGCATACACATAGGGCTAAACCAAGGGAAGACGTCAATAGCACCAAAAATCAATAGCAAAAGAAAATCAAAAGAAAAGGAAAAATACGCAGTCTATCAACAAAGATTGAAATTAATATCAAACCGTGCCTTCCCGGCAATGGTGCCAAAAACTTGTTCTTGATCGTTTTATATTTATACCACAAGCAAGGTTATAGCACTAACGGGTCGTCCTCTGGGAGGCAGTAGTTGAATACCAATTTCTTTCTAAGTTTAAAAGCTACACGATCAATAGGAGGCAATGGTGAATAATACGAGAAAATATCAAGTAATAAAAGCTCTAGGATTTGGGTATCACCACCATTGAATTGAGGTTATGATTATATATTAACTAATCATTGGATTCATGGGACTCGGGAGAGATCGTCTAACCTGAGGGCATTCTCCTCCCCCCCAACTCTCATGGCGCATGATTGAATATCCACTTATGTTATCCTTACCCCCCACTCTCGTGACACTATGATAGGACTAGCTGACCTATATCGAAATCGACTCTCGTCGATGCATTGATATACATTAGGTGCATTACGTCCGATGAATGTCCTCAGTCTTTCTCCACACCACTCTCATGGATTAGGATTTGGATCTATGTTAGGAAGGCTCTAATCGGTGCCTGACTCCCGTCAGCCGCATCGAATGTAAGGATTGAAAATCCAAGATTAGTCTCGACTCTAATCTAACTAACCACAAGGGAGGAGGTCAATGTGCATTGATAATTAACATCCTAACATACCCCAAATCATCAATCATCCATCAATCAATCAATATCTCATCAATCAATGGCCAAATCCAATGTGGTTCAACCCATGGCCATAGATGGTGAACTACAAACGATCCATGGGTGCAAACTCAATCAATAGAACAATTATAATAGCCATGGGAATAAATTCAATATAGAATTTCGTAATTAATGAATCCATAATAACAAGGAATAGAGAAAACTAATTCTACTACCAAAAATAAATCTGAAATAGAGTTTAACAAAAGGAATAATCAAAATTGCAAAAAAGAATAAAATAAGCTTACACCTGATGAACTTTACAAAAGCTCTGAAAAATAGAATAAAAAGAGTCCTTAGACGCAAAGGTGATAGAAGAATATTTATACCCCTCAAAAAGTTCCCCAAAAGACCCAAAATTACCCCTGGCGGCGCCCAACTAACCCTAGGGGGCCCAATTGGATGCGATCACGTTGAATACGATGTGGTCAGGTCGCATAAGTGTGTAAAATGGGACTGGGATGCTATCAACGACGTGATCGCGTGGTGAAGCTACGCGACCACATCGAATTGGAGCTTTGGCATTCAATTCTTCATCGAAATGGTCACTTCAAGCGATTTTTTGGATTCATCTGCCATCGTCATGACATGTTAGCATCGTTCACCAAACAACCGCATCGAATATGATTTTCTTCTCTTCTCTTCTTGGTTGACGCGATCGTTTGGACTTCTTTGCGTAACTGCGTCGAAGTGGAAATTGGGGTAGCTGAGGTGTCCTGGTGATGCGACCGCATGGAATTACCACGCGGTCGCATGTGATTTGTTCTTCTTCTTCCCCTTGCATACTTAAAGCTCCCGTTCCTTGCTTTCCTCGCACTTTCTCGCCTTTTTCATGCTCCAAGGTCTTGATTTCGTTCTTTTTGACTGAAACACAAATAATGGTCCCAAAAGAGTAAAAATGAAACAAAAGCGGGGAAAATGTGATGGAATGGAGGATAAAATAAAGTAAAACGTGCATAAAATGAGTGATACACACACACACACACAAGTCATGACCCATGCCCTTGGGCACGGTTCATTTAAGATATTTCCTCAAAATATTTGTTCTCCCCAAAAATTATTTCCCCCTCCAAAATCTAAATGAACAATGCGGGTGCCTTTGCACGCCACCCATGCCATCGGGCACGATTCATTTAAGATATCCCCTCAAAATCTTTGTTCTCCCCAAAAATTATTTTCCCCTCCAAAATCTAAACGAACAAAAATCTAGCTTCGGCGCGGGCGCCTTCGGCGCGGGCAGTTAATCATCGCTCTTTAATCCTATTTGTTAAAGAATGTATGCCCCACAATGATAGCCAGCCTTTTGCATTATCGTGGTACCCACCTACCTTTTAATTTGTAGGGAAACAATTTAAAAAGCTAAAGGGTTCCCATGTACAGTTTAGCTGTGTTCTCCTCAAAATTGTTTACAATATCAAATTTTGGCGGGTCCCTCAAGCCCTCAACCGGTTGTGTTGGGGTCATCCTTCGGCGCGGGTTCCCATGTTCGTTTAAATTCAAATTGATTGTGGATCCAACCGGTGTCTGAAGGGGAATTCAATGTCCCAAAAATTCAAATATTTCTCCTCAAATTTTTTCAACACCTCATCCCACCGTTCATTTTCCAAGGTCAAATCTCAACCACTCTTTATCCATATCAACTTGTCCTAGTCAGCCTGAGAATTCCAAAAAGATTGTATTTGGCTCCAACTACTTTAAATCCCCAACTTTTTTCCATGCCATTGGATGCTGCGTTTTTACATAATTACAAATGCCATTGGATAATGTGTGAGGTGCCATTGGATGTTGCATTTTTCCATAAAAATTTCAAAATTTTGACTTTTCCAACGAAATTGATTCCCCCCAAAACTTTGTCAAACTCATCTCAACCTTACATTCTTCAAGAAACAAATCCTAGCCAGTCTTTATCTTGTCCTAGTCAGCCCTAGAATTCAAAAACAATTGTGTTTTAATATATATATATATATATATATATATATATATATATATATATATATATATTCTATAAAAGAGGACCTTTTTTGAATTTTGTCCCAGTCATAAGTCCAGTCATAAATTTGCTTGCTGACTAGGACAAAGAACAAAGCTGACTAGGACAAGTGTTTGTATGTTGGGGGGAAATTTTATTTGGAAAACTCAAAATTTGAAAACTCCGGTGTTAACCAAACGTTGGGGGGAAAGATAACATGCGGGGGAAACCAAACTTTTGAATTGAAACTTTTGAAAACAAAACGTCGAAATTTTGAAAGCATACTCAAATACAGTCATCATGTTCTCTCTCTTTCCCCCTACATCTCTCAAACACAGCAGCACATTCTGGGTTTGGATTCTTCTGGCATGTCACCTGTCTAAGGGTTGATCAGTAAAGGGGAAGACTCCGAGAGCAGAACGACATGTCACCCGTCCAAGGGTTCATCTGCATTGTTCCTGGCCAAGGGTTCATTTGCATTGATTCATTCGACTGTTATTCTGATTGTGCAGGCTTTTGTTAGGTTGGATTTTGATGGCGTTGATCTAAATGTCTTTGTTGGAATGGCATGCAAGGTAGGTGAATTAATTTGTTCATTTCGATCTCAACCTTCATGATGTTCAGTGTATCGAATCTATTCAAACTGGGCAGTCTCATGAATATATTGTAGAAGCGCATGCCAACTGTTTGTAGAAATGCCTAACAGAGCACCACATGTACTCTTATGTATAAAAATATCATTGTTATTTTTGCTGGCGCCCTCCAAATCCACCCTTTTCTAAACGAACTCCATGAGAAATCTATGTTTTTTCACCTATAAAAGAAACCCATTTTTCTTTATCTCTTGCTGTTTTTTGAGGAAGAAGAACCATCAACTGGTTTGCTGTGAATTTCTTGGTCCATGTAGAATGTGGGATTTTTTTGTTTACTCAACAATTCCCTACTTTTCCTGATTGATTGGAGATCAAGAATAACAAGACTTTAAGCTATAATTTGGTGGTTATGAGTTATGGCTCCTCACTTTGCTTAAGCACAACAGGTGTTTGTTGCAATATCAAGTTTATCTTATTTTCTCCCGTGTATAAAATCTGATTATATACTTTCTAATTGATGTTTGTCTTATTTGCACAACAGGTGTTTGTTGCAATTTTACTTTCTAATTGATGTTTGAGGAGGGTTATTGAACAACATCTTCTGTAAGTTCTATAAAAATATGGCATTCTAAGGACTTGAAGCAATTATATACTGAATATTATAGACAGTAAGTTCTGTAACAACATCTTTTGTAAGATTATAAGCTGAAGATTATATGCAGAAAATATGGCATTCTAACAACATCTTCTGTAAGTTCTGTAAATTCATGTGCTAATTGGGTAATTATATACTGAAGAGACTTGAAGAAATTACACCACTTGCCTTCCTTCCACATAGAGATGTCATTTCTGCATGCGCAAAAGCTAAAAAAACTTGATTCTCAAAGATTGTTATCTAACCTTTCAGATAATTAAATGGGCCTCAATTTTGCGTTGAAATTTGCATAATGACATAAATTAAAAATGGTTAAATCCATTGGTGGTAGTAATCCATTGGTACGTAGTTTCAACGTTAAATGGTTACGGATGTGTGACTTGCCTTTTCAAAGGACTCTTCATCTCAAGAATCCATTAAACGATTACAAGCCTATTAAAATTAGCAGGGATTGGCAGGTGCCATATACTAAGATATACATAGGGAATCTGTTTGGTTAAACAATTGAATAATGTTTTATATGCTATTGCTTTTATCAGGAGCTATCTACATGCATTAGTGAAGCTCTTTGTAGGGTGTTTGATGGAAAAGACATCAAGGGGAAACCGAAAAGGTGCTGATAGACCAATTCATTCGGCCATTTGTTCTCAATAAATTCCTCTTTCAAATGTTAATGATATAGATTCATTCAAGACCAGTTCTTTTATGGATGATGGTTTTCCGAAGAGACCTTGCAGAACCTATCAAGTTCATTTTGAAGACAAATACGGTACACTTCCTGAACTTTCATCTCATATGAGATGGGCTGGTTCAATAATGTTACATCCATCTCTACTATACCAACATGTTCAGTATGAAGAAAACTTTCATAATGTAATGCTGGGGACTTCACCTATGCTTTCTTTTCATCAAAACTCTTATTCCTATGTGGAATCAGAAAGAAATTTATGTACGAAACAACCATATCTCCACAAAATTCTAAATAACAGACAATGGGCCAGAAATAAATTTCTGTAGTCAACTAAGAAAGATGCGCCTTCTGAAGAAAACCTGTTAGAACTTCGAATAATTAAAAAATTGGGTTTTAGACATCGGTAAAATTGGGATTTTGCCAATTATATTTCATGCTCTTGCAATAGCATTTAAAGATTGGGATTTGACAAAATATATATTTGACAAAATTGGTAAAAATGCTCTGATTATATATTTGTCAAATATAATCAAATATATTTGTCATGAACTGGGATTATATATTTGTTAGTTGCTATAAGTCCCGTGCAATCCTATTCTTTCTCACCTCTAATCCTCTTATTTTGTTGCTTTTTTAGTCTCAACACATCAAGTTGCTATAAACCCCATTGATTTTTCAGGTTAATTCCCAACATTCAACTATTTTGTTGCTTTTTCATTCTCAACACAGCAGGGTTGCGCTTTAAGTTGTTGTTACACGAACAGTGCTTTTGTATAAATTTATGACATTATTTAGAGTTAGAGATGGTCATCTGTATAATTTTTTTTCCTTGGCTCGCCACTCATTTAGAGTAAGAGAGAGGCAGAAAAAATTGTTCACATATTTTTTGTGTGCAAATAACACTTAAAGTAACCGTTACTTGAATTGGAGAAATTTTTTAGTTTGGCAAATAGATCAATATACCCTTAACTGATTTGCCAATAGTGCTTCGGTTGGAATGAGTGCTTTTGATGTACATGATCAGTTGGGTATGTTTCCATAAGATCTTTATTTATCTATTTGTTTTAAATTGAAATTACCATTCTATAACATAAATGCAAATGTGAAACATGTATGTTGCTGGGTGAATTATCTAAATCTAGAATTTCAAGAGAGTTTTATCTGGAAGGTTTTTCTTATATGCATGTTGAGTGAACTCGAGCTGGTGGTTTGTTCAGTCAGTCAGTCATTTATTTTTTGGTATTTTGTTGCTTTTTCAGTCTTAACGCTGCGATTTGTCGCCTCTACGGTTTAAATCTGGCTGCTTTCTCAGGTTAATTCCCAGCATTCAACTATTTTCTCAACACAGCATTGTTGTTTTAGGTTTTACTTTTATATTTTTTGTTTGTAACTTTCACAGCTTTTTGGTTGCTTTTTAAGTTGATTGTTACACAGAGAAGAAGAGGATTACATGAAGGTGGGAAGTTTTGAGCTTTTTAAGAGGGTTGCAGAGAAGAATGAAAACACCCCAAATCCTCTGCTTCACAATTGAACTTTTGAACTTTCGTGCCTCTTTAAGGTTTGTTTAGTTTTCACTTATTTTTGGGTTGATATGTTTTTTGTTGTTGTAACTGTACCAACTTTTTAGTTGATTTTGTTTCTTTTTTAGTTGGTTGTGACATTATATGCCTCGAGAATGACTATGATTTAGTTTGTTGTTTCTATGTTATGTGATTTTTGTGTAGCTGGGTAGGAAAAATGGCTATTGTAGTTCAATGGTAAATACACTATCCAAATGCCAATAT
>CM061131.1:83149066-83174066 GCA_030789695.1 Scilla litardierei | reverse complement strand
ACGATAAACAGTAACTCCAGAATAATTTAGAAAGCCAACTAGTCGGTTCAAGAAGGATTGCCGACCGACTGGATCGTCATCTAGTCGGTCGGTGGCCCTTCTTACACCGGCTAATAAGCACCAAAAGTTCCGATACGGAGCGCGGAGCTCTGGGATCGATTCCTAAGACTCCTAGGCTTGATCTAATAGTAAGATACGACCGTTATGAAGCCCGTCACGAATGACACACTTCGAAATCGACGATCCTAAGGAAGAAACGAGAAAACACGACGAAACGATCGAAAATGAAAGTTACGGAGACGAAAACCACACACGAGGAGAAAATCCACCAAAACATATATTATAATATAATAAATCCAGATACATGAAAACTAGTCGTTACAACTTATCATCCCAAGGATTGCGAAAAAGCTGAGTTGTACCAATATATATTCCCATGTCTGAGAAAGATCAAATTTAATAAAAGAATAAGTTCTTTTTAACATTGCATATGAATTTCTGAGAAATGTTTGTGTACATTTTTGAAATCTCAGCTATACTTTCTAGTATGTCTGACAGATTGAGGTTGGCTCTCTCACATGAGCAACCGCCTTTATTATATCAGATGGATAAAATAAAGATGAGACCTGTTTAAAGTCAAAATTGTCAAACGGATGATTTAGAGGCATGACTTAAACAAAATAGTCGTATGAAAGATTTGCATCATATGGATGCTTACAAAGATCTAAGAGGATTTTTGAAATCATATCTGTCTTATGTAGGATGTGGGTCCAGAAGATTATTTGAGTAGTGAAAGGGACCCAAAGTCAGACATTGTGGTGTCTGATTATCATCCTTACAACATCATTGAGACATACGCTCCCTGGGAAAGGAGTGATGTTGTAATACGTATTCATACTACGTATGCATTTTTGACCATTGGGTTAGAATAGTAAAAAAGTTTACTATTATGTGAGACCCAAAGACCACATGGGTCTTAACTCATTACCCTTATGGACTCTAATTGGCTCCTTTAGATTTGACTGGGCGATTGCTATCTTAGCATGTTACTTAAGGACTATGGTTAATTCAGTCCGGCGGGGCATGTTAGAAAAGCAAGTCAAGTCAAGATCGAAAGGATCGCAAGAAGAGGAAGATTAATTTCATATTCACATTTGGACTTTAAAGATTCAAAGCTGGCCAGCCAATTGTAATCCAGATGGGATTCAATTGTTGAATATAAAGTATAAGAAATGTGAAAAAATAAATCTAGGGTAAAGCATGCGTTGATCTACTCAACTTTGCTCCTCGATGAGTGTTGTGTATCTCTAACAAGTGCACAACAGCGGACTCTATGCGCATGACGGTCACACGGCCTATTTCTCGGTATGACAAACAGAAGAGTTAAAGGAAAATATGTTTCCTTACAATCCCCTCAAGTGTGAGTGGGAGAAGTTGGATATGGACGACATAAATACACCCATGAGGGGATGTATGAGGGTATACGGACCTCAGATGTCGCGTGCACGAAGGCGTGCGCGAAGGGAACCTTTTCTCGTGTGTAAAGGACCACTCGGTAAGTGGAAAAAGCCACTCGATAAGTGGAAAAAGCCACTTTATAAGTGTAAAATGGCACTTGATAAGTGGATAAAGAAGAAGATAAATGAATGTGCTAATATAGGCTAATAAGCTTATATTTAGTTATTTCCTACAATAACTACCCCTAAAGCCTATAAATAGGACCCAAGGGTAAGGCATTCTTTCACACTTTCCATGCCATAAGTTTGCATAAGGTATCCGTATGTTCTTCTTCTCCCTTTCATTAAAATCCTCTTCTAGTTAGAGATTTAGGCGGTGAAACTCTGCTTCGATCCTCCGTGACGAAGTATCGACCGTTGTGGCGAATCCGAGGGCAAAGTTCAGAGACTACCGTGCCGCATACGGAAACGTAAGTCTCTACTTTATTTCGATCCTAACAACGTTGTTATGACAGGATCCTACAATACCGAGAGCATCGTGACTTCTGTCCCCACTTCTGTGTCACCGACCTCTCCCACTGCCACGTCACATATTTTGCCTTCCACTCCAGCTGCTGCTGCTGCTCCGACCCAGCCTGCGTCCCAGCCTCGCACCGAGGCTGGGCATCACTTACCGAGCACAGCACCCCTTCCACACTAACCTGCTGGCCCCATCCTGTACGCTTCCCGCCAGAGATAGCCCTGCACCTCGCATGTTCGACATGTTCGTCCCTCCTCTCCACCACCCACTGACACTCTACTTCAGAGCCTTCGTGCTCTTGAGGTGGCTGTTAGTGGACTCCGAGGAGACTTCAGGGCTCTCTCTGCCACGGTCAGTTCTGTGCAGTCCCGTGTTGCCATGCTTCCCGATATTCAGGCTTGTCTGAATCAGATTCTGGCGCGACTGCCTCCACTACACCCACCCACCCAGTAGATACCACGACCACCTCCGCCACCACCTCCGCCACAGGACATTGATGGTGCAGCGCCACCACCAGCTTAGGCACACTCTTGATGCCTCTGATATTTTGGCCGTTTTACTGCCCGTTTGGTCCTGGGCCTGGTGTTTGATTTTTGACCCCCCTCCTCCACGTACTATTTTGATACATTCCTAATCATATCTTTTTATATCTTTTTGGGAGTGAGGGAGAGAGACATTTTTGGGGACACTCATATCTGCATCATCCTGATCTTTGCATGCATCCCATTCATTCGCATCTTATTTTCTTTTTACTTTTCTTTCTTTTTTTATCATGCATGCATCCTCACCCTCCCCACCCACTTCACGTCTCTCGGTGTGCCACACTTTGCACATTGCGGACACTGTGCACGTCAGCTTGGGGGAGTGAGTGTTGGCAACATCATCCTAGCCTATGTTTGATGATAACAAACCCTACTGAACTATTCTAATATGTTTGTTAAGTGTGTCACAGGTCCCTATACATTGAGACGGTCATGATTACTCAGCTTACACATGTACGTACTCAAGTACGTTGAAATACAAGGCTGAAATTATATTTGAAATTACGCAAGCTGCTCAAACAATGGAGTATAGCTATAAAACTCTACCCTAGAGTTAACCATAGGCTATAAATAGCATGGGATTTTTCTTAGGATTTATGGAGATTGTTTGAAGTCCAAATACGGGGAAATACGAGAAAATACAGAGTATACAAAGAAGAACATTTTTCTACAAGTAGTGAAATGAGGTGAAACAATTCTCACATGTCAATATGAAGCTTTGGGATTTTTGAGAATTTTGTCAAAATTTTTGGGATTTATTTGACGCCCAAATACGCAAGAATACAGTGAAAATACTCAGCAAATACGACATACCGCACTGTTCCGATATACGCCTCAGCGCAGCTTCAGATCAGCCGATGTGGCATCATCCTATCCATTCATCTTGCATCTGACAAACGAGAAAAGTCGTCGATCAGTGTCGTTCGATCATCATCCAACGGTTACCAACCGAACGGATTAGTCGTCGAAGGTGGGCGCTGAATGCGTCGAATCCGCGTCGACGTGGCTGCATCTCCGCCGTCCACGTGGAGATCCAATGGTTGCCGACAGAGCGGGTCCGGGTCATTGGAGGCGGGCGTCAACGCACGTTTATTGACGGCCACGTGGCGTCTCCTCAGCGAATCCCGCTCGATCCGACGGTCCAGATCGCTGCCGACAGCGGGTTTCAGATCCGAACCCGTTAAGCTTATTTTAAACGTGTTTTTCGTGCGGATCGGGTTCTAAGCACAGTACCAACCCGTTAGCAGCTGATCCCTATAAAAAGCCATGCACACCCTTCACATTTTCATCAACAAATGGAGTTCTAGAGATCCAAATTGAGTTCTGCAAGAAGCGTTGTGATCCTGACTTCATCCCCGATGCAGTGACACCAAGTTCAGCAGCTAGTTCCTCCTGTGCAGCAAATGAGATCACTTTGAGTGAGGAACTTCTACCGACTACTTTCACGGGGACATCGACTACTTATTCTACAGACATCCGATGATCATTCCGTAAGAAGCGTTGCGAAGCTACTGACGTGCTGAAAGACAACAACCAGAGAGATATTCACAAATGAGCTTTCTAAACTCTTGAACTTATATTTTTGTGAATACATTATTGTAATTGTCGTTGAGTTTTTGGTTTACACTTTCTTCCGCTAAATTGTTTTGGGTAAATCCGAGTTGTTGGGACATATTGGATTGTAAGAGCATCATTATATTGTTATTCTTTTTGGGCTTTGATGAGCTAGGGTTAGTCAGAGTTGTTAGAGTTGGGGCTCTAATCTTGTGTGACTGTAACTGCTTAAAGAAACAATTTTAATGATGTTGTTCTGGGGTGGATGTAGGTCTTGGGAGACCGAACCACGTAAATCTGCTGTGTCATTTGCTTGATCTGCTTGTGGTCTTATCTGCTCTTCTATTACTTTTACTCATCTGTTTTTAATTAGACTTAATTATTTTTATCTTGCGATAATTTGGTCATCGGCCTATTCACCCCCCCTCTAGGCACTATTTAGATTCTACAATTGGTATCAGAGCACCAGGCTTAACCATTTAAGTCTATTTTACATTGAGTCTATATGATTCAGAATTTTCTGAAAGTCAGTCTACTGTCAGACCCCCGAAATTTAATGGAACTGATTTTGCTTATTGGAAAGCTAGGATGAAAATATACTTAGTATCTACTAATTATGATGTATGGAAAATTGTTGATCATGGATATACATCACATGCGTTAATAATTGAGAATACTGAAATCCCAAAACCTGAGGATAAATGGGATGCTAATGATAAAAAATTATTTTCATTAAATGGAAAAGCAATGAATGCAATAATTTGTGCACTTGATAATACTGAATTTAACCGTGTTTCTCATTGTTTAACTGCACAGGAAATTTGGCGTACTTTGGAAGTAACACACGATGGAACTTCTCAAGTCAAGGAATCCAGATTAGCGCTTCTCAGTACGGAATAAGATGGCTTCCACATGAAACCTGCAGAGACGATCAAAGACATGTTTGCAAGATTTACGGACATCTTCTACAACTCAAGGGCACTTGGAAAAACGTACCCAAGCGTGGAACTGGTAAGGAAAATTCTTCAAGCCTTGCCAAGTACTTTTCGTCCCAAGGTTACGGCAATCCAAGAAGCTCAAGATCTCTCCAAATTGAGCTCGGATGATTTGATTGGGAACCTGATGTCCCATGAGCTTGAACTGAAAACCATCGAGTCAAGGGAAAAAGGAGAAGCCAAAGCTGCAAAGTCCATAGCTTTCAAAGCTGAAGATAGCGACGATGATCTTGATGATGAGCAATCCCTAATGGTCAGAGGCTTTAGGACATACATCAAGACACCACAGGGCAAATCTGAAATGGCAAAAAGGTTCAATCGCTTCAATAAATTTAATCCTTCAAACTTTTCTTCTGAACAGAATACTACTAAGTCAGTTCAGTGTTTCAAATGCAGGAAACAAGGACACTTCATGAAGAATTGTCCAACTTTGAAGGATGCCTCGACAGAATCAAAAGGAAGATCACTTGCTGTGACGTGGGATGACGATGACGAGGATGAACCAGAAGAGGAAGTTGCTTTCTCATCTTTATGTCTGGTTGGAGACATCGACTCGACGAAATCAGAGGTACACGAATTCTCTCTATCAGAATTAATGAACATTTGTGAAAATATGAACATAGAGATCACTAATCTAGAATCCTCTGTAGAATCTTTAAAAGAAACCAACTTTGAATTACAGCAGGATAATTATCATATTTCACAAAATGAAGAAAATATGAAATCTGAAATTGAGGATCTTAAAGCTACTATTTCAAAACTAAAAGGAAAAACTAGTTTGCATGAAACTCTTAAATGTGAATCTTGTGCCATGCTAAAACTAGAAGAAAACAAGTCCAAAGAAAAGATTGTGAGCCTTGAAAAGAAAGTTGAAAACGTTAAGAAAAATGAAGATGGAAATAAAAAGGCCTTTATAAGTAAAAGCACCATGCTTGTAAATGAGAACTTCTATTTGAAATCCAAGATCTTTGATTTAGAATTGAGTATTAAGAAATTTGGTGTAGGAAAGAAATCTCTCGACATCATTCTTGGTTATCAATCACATGGAAATAATAGACGAGGTCTAGGATATGAAAATCTTGATGCTAAAAAAAAGTTCGTTCACAATAAAACTGTTAAAAGGAAACCTGCTTATGCTAAATGTTATACATGTGGTTCTATTGATCATTCATATAGGAACTGTTTGTATGGAAACAAGAAAATCAGATTCAAACAAGTATGGGTTCCGAAAGGCACTATTACTAACCATCGTGGACCTATTAGGTTGCCTAGGTCACACATGTCCTGTTTTTCTTATGTATAGGTGCACAGCTTGGCTAAGGAACAAAAGTGTGAGTGGTATTTGGATTCTGGGTGCTCAAGACACATGACAGGAAGTTACGACAAGTTCCTTAGCCTCGTAAAGCAAGAAGGAGGAAGTGTTACACTTGGGGACAATAGTAAATGCAAAGTAATTGGGAAGGGTGTTGTAGGTAACGACACTTTTCAACTGAAGGATGTCCTATGGGTTGAAAATCTTAAACACAACCTCATCTCTATTAGCCAGCTCTGTGACAAAGGTATGAACGTAGTATTTGATGCAAAATTTTGTAAAATCATTGATACTGTCACAGGTAATGTTTTGATTACAGCTAACAGGAAAAATAATGTTTATACACTTTTTATTGAAGAACTAACAATAGCTAAATGTTTGATTGGCAGGGAAGACGAGGCAACACTGTGGCACAGGAGATTGGCACATGCTGGAATAAAATTGTTGCAGAAACTGGAGAACAGAAATCTAGTAAGAGGACTGCCACATCAGAAATACGAGAACCAGTAAGTTGTGCGTAGCATGCACGAAAGGTAAGCAAACTCGATCTACCTTTACTGGAATGAGAGAAATAGGAACTACACACATTCTAGAATTAATTTACATGGACTTATTTGGACCAAAAGATGTTGCTAGTTTAAATGGAAAGAGGTTTTGCTTAGTTTTGGTCGATGATTTTTCAAGATTTACATGGGTTTATTTCTTAGCCAAAAAGTCAGACTCTTTTGAAAACTTTCAAAACTTTTGCAATCAAGTTTCAAATGAGAAAAATCTTTCAATTATAAAAATCAGAAGTGATCATGGAGGAGAATTTGAAAATATAATCTTTGAAAATGTTTGTTTAGGAAAATGAATTTTGCATGAATTTTCTTCTCCTAGAACACCGCAACAAAATGGAGTAGTTGAAAGAAAGAATAGGACTCTAAAAGAAATGGCTAGAACTATGCTGAATGAGTACGAATTGCCTATGTCTTTTTGGGCGGAGGCAATAAATACTGCTTGTTATGTTTGTAATAGAGTCATGCTAAGACCAATAATAAAGAAAACTGTGTATGAACTTTGGAATGAAAAGACTCCTAATATTTCATATTTTAGAGTATTTGGATGCAGATGTTTCATATTAAACACTGTAGATCAACTTGGTACATTTGAATCCAAATCAGATGAAGGAGTGCTTGTAGGATATTCGTCAAGGAGCAAAGCTTACATGATTTATAATAAACGTACTTTGACTATTGTTGAATCAATTAATGTTAAATTTGATGAAACTGAAAATAATTCTTTGAATTGTAGGGAAACTGAAGGTGATGCAATTGCAGAGAATGATAGCGGTGCAAGGGACACTTCTGAACCAAGTCAAGCACAAGAACATACTGAAAAAGAAGTGAACCAAGAGGAAGAGCCACTGAACAGAGGAGTGCTGAGTTACAATCCAAATCATCCACCAGAACTGATCATTGGAGCACCCACGGCAGGTATAAGAACTCGTTCCTCTTTTAGTAATCTTTGTGCTTTATGCATTCATGGGGATTTTATATCTGAAATTGAGCCAAAAACTATTGAATCTGCTTTGATTGAGGAAAGTTGGGTAATGGCTATGCATGATGAATTGAATGAATTTGATAGAAATAATGTTTGGACTTTAGTGCCACGACCCAAAGATTATCCTATTATAGGTACCAAATGGATTTATAAAAACAAGCTTGATGAATCAGGAAGGGTAATCAGGAATAAGGCTAGATTGGTTGCTAAAGGTTATAATCAAATTGAAGGCATAGATGTTGATGAAACTTTTGCACCAGTTGCTAGATTGGAAGCTATAAGAATTTTGCTAGCCTTTGCAAGTTATAAGAAACTCAAGCTTAAACAGATGGATGTTAAAAGTGCATTCTTGAATGGGTACCTGAAAGAAGATGTGTTTGTTGAACACCCCCTGGTTTTGAAAGTCATGATTTTCCACACCATGTTTTTAATCTTCAAAAAGCATTATATGGTCTTAAGCAAGCTCCTAGAGCTTGGTATGATCGCCTTATTGCTTATCTTTTGGAAAATGATTTTAAAAAGGGTAGTGCAGACAACACACTTTTTATTTTGCATGATCATAATCAGTTTCTCATCGTACAAATATATGTTGATGATATTATTTATGGTGCTACTGATGATCTTTTATGTCAAAAGTTTGAGAAGGTCATGCAGGATCAATTTGAGATAAGCCTTGTTGGAGAACTGAAGTACTTTTTGGGATTCCAAGTGAAGCAAACTGCAGAAGGCATCTTCCTATCGCAAACCAAGTACATCAGAGAACTATTGAAAAAGTTTGGGATGGAAAAGGCAAAAAGAATTGGAACTCCCATGAGTCCCACGACGAAATTGGAAAAAGATGAAAAAGGAATCGACGTGGATCAAAAGCTTTATAGAGGTATGATTGGCTCTCTCCTATATTTAACAGCATCTAGGCCCGATATAATGTTTGTTGTTTGTTTGTGTGCACGTTTTCAAGCTTGTCCAAAAGAGTCACACTTAATTGCCATAAAAAGGATCTTTACATATTTGATTCACACACCTTCTTTAGGCCTTTGGTATCCTTCATGTGGTTTATTTGATTTGATTGGATTTGCTGACGCTGATTATGCTGGTAGCATGATTGATAGAAAGAGCACTAGTGGAACATGTTTTATGCTAGGACATTAATTGGTTTCTTGGTCTAGTCGTAAGTAGAACAGTGTTGCTTTGTCCACTACTGAAGCTGAGTATATTGCCCTTGGCAGTTGCTGTGCCCAAGTACTTTGGATGATGCAAACCCTGTCTGACTACGGCTTGGATCTTAGAAAAGTTCCATTACGATGTGATAGTAAGAGTGCTATAGATCTTTCTAACAATCCTGTTCATCACTCTCGGACAAAACACATAGACGTAAGACATCATTTTCTTAGAGATCATTTGGCAAAACATGATGTATCCATTGAATATATTTTTACTGATTCTCAGTTGGCAGATATCTTTACGAAACCTTTGCCAAAAGATCGCTTTTGTCGTCTATGTCTAGAACTGAACATTATTGATCATATTTAGAGTGAAAATATTATTTGGTGTGTTTTTATTTGTTTTTTTGTGGTGTGCTATAAAAAAAGAAAAATATAAAAAAAAGAAAAAGAAAAATATAAACAGAAAGGGAAAGTGAAATGTCTATCTCCTCATTTTGCACTTTTCATCAGAAACAGCTTTGATGCAAAACATATGCCTTACGAATTTTGAATATTATATTCTTAACAATGCTTGCATTCAAAGACTCCATACTTATTTAAGTCATATTCATTAATGAGTAACTAACGTTTTTTCATCATCCAATCACACTTACACAGATCAAAATGTTTTGATATGGATTTGTAATCTTGAATAAGAAAAGTGGTTGTTGGTGGACTAATTTATGTTTTAATGGGATATGATGTTTCAAGGCATGTGTAAAAAGAAAAGCTCTCATCAAAATATATATACGTGTATAAAAAAATAACAAGACGAGTGTCTTCAAAATATATACACAGAGATTCGTATGAAAAATGGATACGCCCCATGTCCTTGATACTACCCTCGGACATCCAACTTATGCTATAAATGTCATCTTTTAGCGTTGGTGTTAAGTCCGTGAAGCACTGCCATTTCATATTTAAAAATCCTTATCAGTCATGTTTGGAATTGGTAACTTGAACTCATATTACATGAGAAGTGGAAACTCAATCTTTGACGTTCATATATTCAGTTGAATAGTTGGATATGACAGGCTGTATTCCTTATTACCTCTCCATATGTACTAAACATTTGATCATCACACTTGAGCACGGAGATGAATTCTGCTAGTTATGATTTGGTGATTATTGCTTATTTATTCCTTGTGGTCATCGATTTATTGTCTTTTGTTTTGCTTTATAATGTTCAATTTTCCATTCATCATATGCTATTTCATACATTTTTGATGAAAACAAAGGGGGAGAGAAATATTAAGATTGAGCATGTCAGAGATAGGGGGAGCATGTCAATAGGGGGCGCACACTTCACCTCACACGTCACACTTACTTCACCTCACACTTCACACTTACTTCACTTCACACTTACTTCACACGTTTTCAAAGTAATCTTAATGTTTGGTTTGTTTTCATCAAAAGGGGGAGATTGTTGGCAACAGCATCCTAGCCTATGTTTGATGATAACAAACCCTACTGAACTATTCTAATATGTTTGTTAAGTGTGTCGCAGGTCCCTATACATTGAGACGGTCATGATTACTAAGATTACTCAAGTACGTACTCAAGTACGTTGAAATACAAGGCTGAAATTATATTTGGAATTACACAAGCTGCTCAAACAATGGAGTATAGCTATGAAACTCTACCCTAGAGTTAATCATAGGCTATAAATAGCATGGGAATTTTCTTAGGATTTATGGAGATTGTTTGAAGTCCAAATACGGGGAAATACGAGAAAATACAGAGTATACAAAGAAGAAACTTTTTCTACATGTGGTGAAATGAGGTGAAACAATTCTCACATGTCAATATGAAGCTCTGGGATTTTTGAGAAGTTTTTCAAAATTTTTGGGATTTATTTGACACCCAAATACGCAAGAATACAGTGAAAATACTCAGCAAATACGACATACGACATTGTTCCCATATACGCCTCAACGCAGCTTCAGATCAGCCGACGTGGCATCATCCTATCCGTTCATCTTGCATCCGACGATCGAGAGAAGCGGTCAATCAGTACCGTTCGATCAGCATCCAACGGTCACCAACCGAACGGATTAGTCGTCGAAGGCGGGCGATGAATGCGTCGAATCCGCGTCGACGTGGCTGCATCTCCACCGTCCATGCGGAGATCCAACGGTTGCCGATAGAGCAGGTCCGAGTCAGTGAAGGCGGGCGTCAATGCACGTTTATTGACGGCCACGTGGCGTCTCCTCAGCGAATCCCGCTCGATCCGACGGTCCAGATCGCTGTCGACAGTGGGTTGCAGATCCGAACCCGTTAAGCTTATTTTAAACGTGTTTTTCGTGCAGATCGGGTTCTAAGCACAGTACCAACCCGTTAGCAGCTGATCCCTATAAAAAGCCATGCACACTCTTCATATTTTCATCAACAAATGGAGTTCTAGAGATCCAAATTGAGTTCTGCAAGAAGCGTTGTGATCCTGACTTCATCCCCGATGCAGTGACACCAAGTTCAGCAGCTAGTTCCTCCTGTGCAGCAAATGAGATCACTTTGAGTGAGTAACTTCTACCGACTACTTTCACGGGGACAACGACTACTTCTTCTACAGACATCCGATGATCATTCTGTAAGAAGCGTTGCGAAGCTACTGACGTGCTGAAAGACGACAACCAGAGTGATATTCAAAAATGAGCTTTCTAAACTCTTGAACTTATAATTTTGTGAATACATTATTGTATTTGTCGTTGAGTTTTTGGTTTACACTTTCTTCCGCTATATTGTTTTGGGTAAATCCGAGTTGTTGGGACATATCGGATTGGAAGAGCATCATTATATTGTTATTCTTTTTGGGCTTTGGTGAGCTAGGGTTAGTCAGAGTGGTTAGAGTTGGGGTTCTAATCTTGTATGACCGTAACTGCTTAAAGAAACAATTTTAGTGATGTTGTTCTGGGGTGGATGTAGGTCTTGGGAGACCGAACCACGTAAATCTGCTGTGTCATCTGCTTGATCTGCTTGTGGTCTTATCTGCTCTTCTATTACTTTTACTCATCTGTTTTTAATTAGACTTAATTATTTTTATCTTGCGCTAATTTGGTCATCGGCCTATTCATCCCCCCCCCTCTAGGCCCTATTTAGATCCTACAGTGAGTTCTCACACTTTTTACTCTTTTGCCACCCTTTTTATTTATATTTTTCACGCTTTCTTTCCACTTTTGCACTTATTTTCACCACTTTTTCGTTTTTATCATGCATCACGTTTTCTTTTCCTTTTTATAGTATACCGCATTGTATATAGTTCTAGTTTCCTTTATCTTTGTTTCTTTCACCTCTTGCTAAAGATGATTTTTCTGTGATGATGATGACGTGGTGTTAGCTTATCCACATATGCATGCTATTTTGTCACGTCATAGCTTTTGTTGTAGATATCATATGCTATGTCTTGCTTTGCATTTTGAAATAGTAACCCACTCTTTTCCTGTATGAATATGGATGAAATTCTATTATTAGCTGATGTCTGATGATTCATATGTATGCTTATCATAGAAAACACACCAAGCTTCACGCATTGTCTGCTTATATTCGGAGTACTGCTTTCCTCTCTCATATCACTTCTTATTGCATGAATTGTACGCTTCACTTTCAGGTTGATTGAATGTTTGCTAGGATGATATATCTGGACTAGTTTACTTTTTGAGATCAAACTGAGTAGATTATATTACTCTACTAATAGTTGTCATGTACGTCCTATAGAGTGAACTGAGTGATACATTGATTTCTTTCTCCACATATCTTGAGCATTATTTCTCTACTTGAAATTTATTGGTGAATCCCCCCTAGCAAAATCTATTATCGGCATTTCCCCCGCTATTAGTTTCCATGCTCCAAATCCCCAAGATCAAAAAGAAAAAAATATACATGTATATCCTTCTCTCTTTTGATTTGGGATCGCTTATGTATATATGTTATTGCACAAAAAAAGAGAAAAATTGAGAAAAAGAAAAGAGAAAAGAAGTCATAACGATCCCATCTCATACTCTTCTCTCTTTCTTCCCTCTTTTGTTTTATTTTTACTTTTTTGGAGCTTCAAAAGAAATGGGGAATGTTCATATTGATTTGTTTATGCCACCACGCTTATGGATAAGCTTGGGGGAGAGGATCCAATGATGTGTGAGAGAGTGACTACTTGACGGTGCATGACAACCTAGGCTAAGTAATCTTCTATACTCGGTGAGATTACTAAAGTTTCACGAAATCCAGAAAATCGACACTTAGCATTCGTTTCATGAAAACCATGCTTTTCTATTCTTGCTATTTCATATCGTGTGATATCTCTTATACTCCTTATAGAAAGCATTCAATTGAAAAGTGTGTGATCTATGGTTATGCATACCGCTTTAGATGCTTCAGACGATTTTAATCCTAGAATGATTCCATGTTTCATGCTATATTGATATTTTGGGGTTTTCTATTTCAAATGCATCAATTATACTATGATATCGAAATAAAAGTCTTTGACGTGTGTTTTATATTTGATGTATGCTATGTGAGTAAGCAAAACCCACGTCCTGAGAAAAATGATCTAGCACCCCCTTCTTCGCTTTCTACTCTATTTTTATTTTTGTTTTTTATTTTTATTTCTTTTATTTTTCCCTCTTTTCCATTATTTTGCCCGTTGGGTTTACTTTTTACTCATCTTCCTCGAGGACGAGTAAGAGGTAAGCTTGGTGGATTTTGATCGCTCCGTATCTTACACCCTTTTTCTGCATGTTTGCATGCCACTTTGATCGCTCATATCGTGTTTTTCACGATTATTCGACAATATTGCGATGCTTTTCACGATTTCTTGTTTTTGTCATATTTCAGGAGATATGGAGCGATTCGGAGTGATTTTGAGATCAAGAGGATTTGCACCCACTCCGGAGTGTCACCCGAGGCTCTTTTGAGGGTTATTCGGCGATGGAAGACAAATGGGAGAAGAAAGAACGTCGTAGGAGCTACGAGGAAGCGAAAAGACGAAGATTGGGCACTTGCAGCATCTCACTCGGCCGAGTGAACCACCCACTCGGCCGAGCAAGAAGACCACTCGGCCGACCGGACCGGACACGCATCAACAGAAGAAAACGGGCGTGCACTCGGGCGAGTGACGATAGTCCACTCGGCCGAGCATGGAAACACCCTCGCCCGAGTGGCATGAGAACAGACGCTTCGAAAACGGCCGACTTACTGTTATTTTACAGGCTTTTCAGAGCTTCCACTCGGCCGAGCAAGAATTGCCCCTCGGCCGAGTGAGTAAATATACCCGACCGAGTCACCTCCGAAGACAGACCCCCAAAAATCCCCGACTTACTGTAATTGTACAGGGTTTGTCACTCGGCCGAGTGAGCCGCCCCGCTTGTAGCGTAAACTGCGATTTTTGAGCTGCGCAAGGGCATTTTTGTCACGAATTTCTGGGCGATTTTGAGGGGTATTTAAACCCAGTTTTTGCCCTAGTTAGGGAGAACTTTTTGATACTTTTTACAGCCTTTTTAGAGAGCTTTTTAGTTAATTAGATTTAGGCTTTTTGAGAGATTAGAAAGGAGATTCTTGTTGGATGCTATTGGATTCTCATTGGTTTGTCTCCATTCTTGTCAAAAACTCCATTTTTTCGATAATTTCTCTATTTCAATGATTTGTGCTGATTTTTCTATTGAATTTCTTATGAATTGCATGATGATTAGTGAGTATTTTTATCGTCTTAGGGCATGGGGATGAACCCTATGAACCCTATTTCCGAATTGTGATGAATTGGTGAAATTCTTTCTAGAATTGATTAGGGTTAGGTTGGGATCGATTTATTACGGATAGCTAGGGATTCGTATCGATTGAGATTTGTAAGAGATTGGATCCCAATTGATAGGAAGCCCTAGAGATTCGATTAAGGTTTACGATTGGAATTTTCTAGAATTGGTTTGCAAGAGATTGGACCAAGGCTAGGGTTTTTAATCGTATTTCTATACAAATACCCGTTTGCAAGAGATTGGATGGGCAGGAACTATCTCAACCTAGGTCGTAGCTCGAGTTTGCACGAGAGTGGGCTCGAGATGCGATTGAACGATGATGTCGTTCTTCACGCTAGCGGCTTAGGTTAGGGTTTGCAAGGGATTGGGTCCGAACCTAGGTTTGCTATAGACCGGTAATAGCGCGAGAGCGTGAGCTTGGTTCCACATTTAGTTGCGACTAGTTCACCTAAAATTCAAGTCTAGCAATGATGTAACCTACGAATCATAACGACGAGATACGGTTTGTAGCGGGGATTCCCTATCCCTAGGCACTTTACTCCATTAATATTTCTATCGATATACGAACGATTGTGACAATTTTATCCCGTATTATTCTTGACTATTTCGATAGCTAGGTGATTAGAAGAAGACACTGTTATTGTTCCTCCCTGAGTTCGATACCTGCTCGCCACTTAGCCGTGCGCTTGCGGTAAGACTACCAGTCGCTTGTCCCGGTTGCGTGTGCATACCGGGCGGTCGAGCACTCACTCAGCAAGAAGTGCCTCCAAATCTTGAGCGCAAATACGACTGCAGCCAACTCCAAATCGTGCGTCGGGTAATTCTTCTCATGAGCCTTAAGCTAACGAGAAGCATACGCAACCACGTGCCCATGCTGGTGCAAAACACAACCGAGACCCTTGCCAGAAGCATCGCAAAAGATCTCGAAACCTCCTCTCTGATCATGCACAGCTAGGACAGGGGCAGATGTCAACCTCTCCTTCAGAATAGAAAAAGCCTTCTCACAAACATCAGACCAAACGAATGGCACATCCTTCCTCGTCAATCGAGTCATCGACTCAGCAATCCGAGAAAGGTCCTTAATGAAACGCCGATAATAACATGCAAGCCCAAGGAAACTCCAGATCTCAGACGCTGACTGCGGAATCAGACACTCTCTGATAGCCTTAATCTTCTCGGGATCCACTGAAATCCCATCTCCTAACACCACGTGCCCAAGAAAGGCAACCCTTTCAAGCCAGAACTCACACTTGGAATACTTAGTATACAAACGATGCTTCCTCAAAATTTCCAATACTGTCCTCAAGTGCGATGCATGCTCTTCCTCTGACTTTGAATAGATTAAGATGTCGTCAATAAAGATAACGACAAACTTATCTAGAAAGTCGTAGAAGATCAGATTCATCAGGTTCATAAAAATTGCGGGCGCATTGGTTACACCGAAAGGCATAACCACGAACTCGTAGTGACCGTACTTCGTCCTGAACGCTGTCTTCTAGATATCTTCATTCTTCACCTTCAGCTGGTGATAGGCACTCCTCAGGTCCAACTTAGAGAACACTCTCGATCCTCCAAGCTGATCAAAGATGTCATCTATACGAGGAAATGGGTATCGATTCTTGACGGTGACGGCATTCAGCTCCCTGTAGTCCACGCACATACGACGCGAACCATCCTTCTTCTTCACCAGCAACACCGGTGCTCCCCACGGAGACACACTAGGATTAATATACCCCTTCTGCAGAAGCTCATCCAGCTGCCTACGCAACTCTTCCAACTCAGCAGGAGCCATACGATACGGTGCTTTCGAAATGGGTTGAGCTCCCGGAATAAGGTCGATCAAAGACTCAAGAGCTCGATCGGGCGGCAGTCCAGACATCTCCTTGGGGAAGACGTCGTCGAATTCTTGCACCACAGCTGGTCTGCTCTGCTCCATCTGCATGGCAACGATCTCCACTGGCTTGGCCCGAAACCTGACAGGACCAAGCAAACTACTGCCTCGGCTGAACTCAAACACCGGATGACCTGGAATCTCGAACACCACCTTCTTCTGCCGGCAATCGATCGTGGCGTAGAAACTCCCAAGCCAGTCCATCCCAATGACGGCATCATAGTTGATGATATCATGGAAAATAAAGTCAGCATAAAGCTCATGTCCACAGACCACCAAAGGACAAGACCTACAACCACGATGCACCGAAATCATGCCATTCCATGTAACGATATCCCAACTCTTGGGAAGAGGGGAAGTCGACAATGAATGCTTGTCCACGAAGCTCCGAGATATAATCCACATCGATGCACCAGAGTCAAAGAGGACTCATGCAGGAAAAGTGCAAACCAAAATCATACCTAACAAACAATCTAACAATCAAATCCTAATCTAGTAGCATAATATATTATAGCAACCAAACATATTCTAACAAACAAGATCAACTGATGAAAGGAAAACAACCTAGACTGAGGGTTACCTGCAATAACCTCATCCTCTGTCTCAGCCTCAACTGTAGTCATCAGGAAAGCCTGCCTCCTCAGCTGCAAAGCCTGCTGAAACGCCTGCTTCTGGGGAACGAGAGGCGCTCCACGTCCAGCAGGTACAGGTGCTCTCTGCTGCAACGGCTGAGTTGCAACTGGTCCCTTCCAAGGCTGCCTGGACTTCGGGCAATCCTTCATGGCATGAGTATGATCACCACAAACCAAGCACTATCCCAGCATCTTCCTGCACTGATCCTTGACATGCCCAGTCTTGCCGCAGAAATGGCAAGTCTTCAGAGTAGGCCCACCTGGCCTCTTAAACTGCACCGACTGGTTAGGCTTGAACCCAGGCCTAACCACTGCTCTAACCTGCTCCATAGGCCTCTTCCCAGCTCCAGAAGTCTGTCCTCTCTTCTGGCTCGCAATCATCTCCTGCCTCTTAGCAGCTACCAGCAACTTCTGATAAGAATCCAAATCTGACGAATACATCAGGCTCTGCAAGTCTAAGGAAAGACCCTACAGAAACCTCTGAGCTCTCTCCTCGGCATCCTGTACCATCTTCGGTGCAAAGCGACTCAGCTTGGTGAACTCCTGATGATACTGGTCCACCGAAGGATTTCCCTGCTTCAGATCAATGAAACGCTGCATCATCTCCCTCCTGGCAGCCTTCGGAAAATACTCCTCATCGAACCTAGCCTTGAAGGTTTCCCAAGGAATGGGTTTCACCAACAGCTCCTCCTCTGCATCCCACCAGCTGCGTGCATTATCCTTGAGCTGCTTCTTCACTAAATCAGCCCATCCAGCCGGGTTATCCTTCAACATCCTTAGATTGTCCTCCGTGTTCCGGATCCACTCCTCTGCAGCCAACGGTCCTTCAGATCCATCAAAATAAGTCGGGCCCAGCTCCCGAAACTACATCGCTCCCAGCTCGAAGTGAGGGGCATTCTGGAGCATGCCCTGCTGCACCTGCATCATCTGATGCATCATCCTCATGACTTCAGCATTGGTGGGCGCTCTATCCGGCACCGCTTCACGGTCGGGCCCACCACCAGCTCGGGTCTGTCGTCTTCCAGCCATCTAATGACATAGAAAACGAATTAAATTACACTCAAATCTCATGAATTGGATGTTTTAATTTATTCAATGGACGTTCTATAATTATTATCGTTGTTCTGATAATTCGCATTTGCAAGAGGACCTGCATGGGCCACCAATAAAACCTGTCACGACACGCTTCCCATAAACAGAAGGCGAGGCGTGAAAAGTCTGCTCAGACTTGAAGCTGTGAGGCTACAGTCTGTAAAGCGTCTGGATTAACCAAGTAGAGGTCTTTGCAATTGCGAAACAGAACAAAAATAATAATAATAGAGAGATAATAATATTCAAATCTCAGAATGTCCATAAATAAAGTCCAACATCACAGAAAAGCCACCAGGATAAAAAAAGTCTAAAAGGCCCAAGCATGGCCAACAAAAATAAACAAAGGTACAGAAAGAAAGGGCGCTACGCACCAACAATCTAACAAAAACTAAGCAGAAAGTAACACCAAAAGAAGTCTCTATGACTGGTCACCGGTGTCCTCGTACTCCACGTCAACAGTGGACCCAGGCTCAATGTCAACAAACTCCTCGTCCTCAGCAATGGACTCTGGCTCAGCAACTAACATGCGATACCCAAAAGAGACGAGGGCGCATGTCAGCAAGTCTACAAGAGACTTGTGCAAGGAAACTAAAAAGAAAGGAAACAACCTAGCAGTTCTAAAAGTATGCGATGACATGGCAGTTTAAGATATGAATGCAACAAGTAATAAAGTACAACAAGTATGACATGGCATGGGTAGCAAAGCTACAAACACATTCACATGGATTTACAAGTCAAGTAATCAAGTCGTGCACAGAGTTTATGCATTACAGCTGAAGTGGCTGTACGGGCAAACTTCTACGCTGAGTGGTCGCTTAACCCTACCCCTCCACGTGTAATCGGGCATTGGCTTTTGATTAACACATGTAGCCCGCTTCTGGATCACGAGACAGGAAGTGTATTTGGCTTAGGGTTGTGCCTGCAATGCCGGTGCCTAGCCTCAATAAGGAAGTACCGTATGGTGTGCTACGAATGCAACATTCAAGCATGGGATGACATGTAGGATGCATGGCATGGCTGAGTGTAATTTAAGTGCGTACAGATAAGGAATTTAAATGTGACAGGCATGGCAGAGCACAAGTAAAATGCGTACATATATGAAAATTAAATGTGACAGGCAAATTAAATGAATGACATGGTAGGGTGCCATATCTAGCTTCATTGTCAAGCTAGATCTTAAAATTGCGTCTCGGCGAGTATCATTTCGTCGCCTAGTCTCTTTTACGCTAAAAATGGGGAATGGCCTAAGATATGGCCTAAAACACAAGTTTGGCAAGTTTCACTTGCCTGAAATCAACTGTTCTGCAAACACCGTCCAACCAGTCCAATCTACCTATGTGCTCGGATTCACCAACATACAGTCCCAGTTTAAATTATCTTCATTAGTGATTTAATGAGCAATTTAAATACTGATTTTTATCTTGATTAGCATGCATTGGTTGGGGGTCCTAAGTGTTCAGAAAATTACCCTTACACACCGCGAGAGCTACACTGGTGTCGGGTAGCGACGCCAAGGGTTAGAATAAGAAAGCGCTCCTAATTCCAAATTCCAAAATAGATTCCTATGATCTCCAATCCTTGAACAGCGAACAGATCAGCGAGAAGATTCCAAACAGCGAGCAAAGTGATCGGTAGACGTTCTACGGCTCACGGGAAACCGTAACAATCGAACGGGGACGAACGGGTCGATGCACACGAAGGCTACGACGTTGAGCGTCGTAGGGGATGATAGTGACGTCGAGAAACGCCTCTAGGAGAGGTAGAGAGCTGTCAGAAGAACCCAACAGCGAGAGTGAGCGACGAGATCACAACAACGCACGAGACGTCAAGAGAAACGTGAAACATCAAGTTCACTCGTTGTTTCGAAGCAATGGCGACTGAGGAACTGCCACGGGAGGCGCAGGGGTCCAAGGGGTCGACGGGGGCACACGGCGACGGCGGCAGCGACTGCTGCGGCTGCTGAAGTGCGAAAACAGCGCCTGGGGGCTGTTTCTGGCGGCGCAGCGGCGGTTCACGATGGGCGGAGGGAGGACGAAGGTCGGGGCGGCGGTCTAAGGGTGGACGGCGGCGGCCTAGGCTCAGTCGGGGATGGGTTTAGGAAGAAGACGCGAAGAATAGGGGTGCTGGGCATTTTTGTGTGAAGAATAGTATAGGGCGGCGGCTATATGGAGTTTGCTGTGAAAAATATAATAGCCCTAGGGCTATTAAATAGAGAGGGGGGCTGAGAAACGTGGGTAGGGCTATAGGTTTAAGTTAGGGTTATAAAGTTAGGGTTTGTTTTGAAAATAAATGTTATTATAAATTATTAAAACCCCAATTCTCACACCCTCTCTCTATCTCACCCTGGGTATGTGTGCAGCCAAGAGGGGCTAAGCCAACATGGCTGATATATTATTAATAATAAAAATTATTATGGGTTAAAATCTAAGTGAAACTTAGGGTTAAACCGCTTATTAAACTGGGGAAAAGTGAAAGTAGGTCAAACGAAGCCCAAAAATTATGAAATAAATACTGGGGTGACCGTGTCGACGAGAGAAACAGGACAAAGAAGACGGATCATAATTTCATCGACGGGAAACGAAACTAAAAAATAGAAAGGCCTCATGACAAAAGTGAAAATCGCGACGTCTCATCAAACAAAGTCAAATCGTGGGGGAACGACCCGTGAAATGAAGTTCCAAATTAATTCCACAATTTAATATTCTTCGAGAGGGTCACAACAGCATAACACACTATAGGGTTCGGATACAAACAAAGTCTAAAATAAATACGTGCACGTAAAGCGGACGATCGAAAACCGACAGTGACTGGCGTCAAACAATGAGCGGTGGTGCGACGAGCATGCAACACCCAGATCTGGAGGCATTCATAGAGTCAAGGACGTCGACAAGTTGTCTAGCAAATTTGATTTGCTATCGTCCCAGATCTCAGCGCTTATGGTAGGAGCTGGTGGTGCCAGCACCCAACAAATAGCAGTGGTGGAGGCAGAAGTCCTGGGAGAATTCGAGGGTGATGATATTTCACCACCAGTGGATCAAGCTAGCGTACTTTTCTTCAACCCAACGGGTAATACACCGTTTCCACCACGGACTAGCTCCAATCCGGCTTATTCTCCGAATAACCAGAACCACCCAAATCTTAGCTATCGGATACCGTATCAGCAGCTTCAGCAACCGCAGCAACAAGTACATTAGCAGCCTAGGCAACTGTAGCAGCAGCAGTATCAGCAACATCAGCAACCCCCACAAATGTACCAACAGTACCCCCCAGAAATCAGCAGCCCATGCAGCAGCAGCAGCAGCCATATGGCCAGCAGCGAGTCATCTCCCGGGTTGAGTCCATCTTGACTCAGTATATCACAAACCAGGAGAAGATCAATTTGAAGCTGGAGATGGGGCAGAGGGCCGTACTGACCAAGTAACCCAGCTAGGGTTGCAGGTGGCGAACCTTCAAAGGGCGCAAAACCAATTGCCGGGTCAACCGAAAGTGAATACAAGGGGGCAAATCAGACATTGGCACTAACGCATGATCATGCGAATGTGTCCGCTATCACCTTGAGAAGCGGGACACAAATTCCTACAAGAGTGCCCGCTAAGGAACCGGAAGCTCCGTTGGTCGGTGGGCGACCAAGTGAAAAAGCTAATAATGACGGAGCTTCGTCACCAAAGACTACGACTCCGAAGGGAGTCCCTGAAGAAGAGAAGAAGAAGGACGAGGAGGAGAACCTTAGAGTATTCAAGCCCGTTGTGCCTTTTCCACAACGACTTGCCAAAGCTAAAATTGATGAAAAATACGACAAGTTCTTCGTTATAGTCAAGGATTTGAGCTTGCAGATCCCTTTCCTGGAAGCCATAGAGACAATTCCCTCCTATGCGAAATTTTTAAAGGATTTGGTGACGAGGGGTTCTAGAAAGGAAAAGGTCGTTCTCACGGCGGAATGTAGCACTCTCGTCCAGCGAGCGAATCTGCCCAAGCTAAAAGACCCGGGAAGCTTCTCCATTCCTTGTTCGATTGGGGAAGTGAAGATACATCGGGCGCTCGTGGATTTGGGAGCGAGCGTCAGTCTAATGCCCCTGTCACTATACAGGAGGATAGGGATGGGAGACCTATAGCCCACAGGTATGACCCTTCAACTAGTTGATAGATCGGTCAAATATCCGGTGGGAATTGTAGACGACCTGCCGGTCAACGTCAGTGGAGTGCATGTACCGGTAGACTTCGTGGTGATGGACATGACCGAAGACACTCATACACCCATCATCCTTGGACGGTCCTTCATGGCCACCACTGGCGTGTTGATAGATGTGAAGAAAGGAAAGTTATCCCTTAATGTTGGCGACCAGAAGGTCGAGTTTGACTTGGGTTGTCTATGAAGCACCCTCCGGATGAACCTGGTTGCAATATGCTGGATGTTGAGGAGGAAAGAGCCATAGAAGCTGGAGCCTGGGAAATTCTCTCAAGGAATCCCCCCGACAACTTGGGGGACATTGAAGAGCATGTCGGTCTGAAGAAAGCAGAAGTTGCTCTGGAAGCGGGTGTTATACATACGATCCCTCCTGGATTTCAAAAAGCTGCTCTGACAAGGAGAAAACGGAAGGAGCCCATGGGGCTTATCGCTGATGAGATCCGGATCTTAAGAAAAGTGGCGGTCGACGCCAATGTGAGGGAGAAGCCCCCGGATACCGTCAACGGAGGGAGGATCGTCGAGCAAGTCTACTTATCATCACCGACAACACCAAAGGCCACCGCTTCAACATCTGAAGAAATGCTAAACATTGGGCATCACTCCCGTCCTCCTTGAAAATCATCAACCAGGCGTCGAGCGAACGACGTTAAACAACAGCGCTTCATGGGAGGCAACCATGCTCTAAACCCTCATCTTTGTTTTTAGGATTATTTTTAGGTTTATTTTTCTTATTTTGTTGAATAAATTCAGCCACGGAAACTTTCGTCAAGGGATTTAGGCTATTTGTGAACTTTTGCAGGAAACAAGCCCCCAACCGATCGGTTGACCCCTCAACCGATCGGGTGGGACGTATCAGACAATGGCCTATATCTGTTCTTCAGCGAACCGGTCGGGTGGAACAAGCATAGACCGGGTGACAGATCGTGTGAGAAGAGCTGAACTCTCGGATTTTTTTGGGATTAAATCAACCGATCGGTTGATAGAAGCAGTGGTCGTGTGGCCGTCCGGGTGAAGTGCACAGAACTCTCGGGAAAATCATGAAGTGGCCAACCGATCGGTTCGCCTGTAGCCACTTTTCAATAAATTTTTCGAAAATTTGACCAACCGATCGGGTGAGATCTCACCCAATCGGTTGGCCTAAAACCCTATAAATACCCCCCGTTTCGCCCGACTCATTTTCTTCACCCGACTTCGATTTCTCCTCCTCCGTTTTGACTTCTCCAAGCCCCAACCGGCCACGTTCTTCCCTCAACCGACCACCAATCCCCCTCAATCAATCTCTCCACTTCCTCCTTCCTTCTCTCCAGCAATCCCTCTCTATCCTCCATCCCCATCCAAGCCCAAATTTTCGCCCGACCACCCCCTATTTCGAAAAAATTGTTGAAGAGACGTGCCGCGGCTTCACACTCCCATCAATTGCACATCGTTGGGTGATTTGCGAGCAAGGATTAACTACGCTTCTGGGTAACTTCACTCCTTAGCTCAATTTTTAGTATTGCCCTATTATTATATTTTTGCTCAATTCCCATTGATTGTGTACATTCATCACATCTTGCATTCACTTGCATCACACACTATCATGGCTAGGGAAAGAGATAAGGGTAAGGCTATTATGCAAGAGGAGGAGCCGTCTCGCAAGAGACGGAAGTCCACACATCCACCTATTTCACGTCCTCCTCCTTCACGGCCTACACAACCCCAACCCCTACCTATCATCCCTCCTGAGGACCCAATGTTGGGCCCGCGTGGTTACCGTTTTCTGAGTCTTGAGCAAAAATATTTTTATAATAGACTCGCCGCACATTCGCACCTCTCCACCAAGTTTGCACACGCACAATCTTTTTTTTTGTGATCTCGGAGTTTTCTCCGAAGTCGAGACCCTCTTTGCTAACTTAGGATGGTTAGCTTTCTTTAACGCCCACGCACCCTCCTACCCCGCTCTCACACTAGAATTTCTATCTTCCCTAAAGTGTGAGTCGGGATCGATCGTCGTTTTTTGGGTCCGAAACAGAACCGTCTGCACCCACCTGAATACTATCAATCACATTTTCGGATTCTCCATTCTAGAGGGCGACACTATCCGTCCCTACGGATATCACCTGGACTTCGATGTCGATCAATTTTGGTTTCACATCACCCTACACGATCATTATCCTCGAGGTAAGGCCAATGCCTCCTCCATTATTCACCCCGTGTTTCGTCTGGCCCACTGAATTATATCTTGCACGTTCTTCCCCAGGGATGAGTCCGGGACGGTGACTATCCCTGATCTTTTCATTTTGTGGGCCATGACATTTGATTTCATTCGTGTTGACGACGGGATCGCCTTCGAGGCAC
>CM061131.1:82903562-83148566 GCA_030789695.1 Scilla litardierei | reverse complement strand
CAGTCGCTGTTTTCACACTGCAGCAGCCGCAGCAGCCGCAGCCACCGTAAACCGCCGCTGCCGGCCGCTGCCGCCTCCGTATGCCCTCGTCTACCCCTTGGACCCTTGCGCCTCCCGAGGCAGTTCCTCAGTCGCCATTGCTTCGAAACAGCGAGTGAACTCGCTGTTTCGTGTTTCTCTCGACGTCTCGACGCGTCGTTGTGATCTCGTCGCTCACTCTCGCTGTTGGGTTCTTCCGAAAGCCCTCTACCTCTGCTAGAGGTGTTTCTCAACGTCACAATCATCCCATACGATGCTCAACGTTGTAGTCTTCGTGTGCATCGACCCGTTCGTCCCCGTTCGATTGTTACGGCTTCCCGTGAGCCGTAGAACATCTACCGATCCCTTTGCTCACTGTTTGGAATCTTCTCACTGATCTGGTCGCTGTTCAAGGATTGGCGATCATAGGAATCTATTTTGGAATCTGGAATTAGGAGCGTTTTCTTATTCCCACCCCTGGAGTCGCTGCCCGACGCCAGTGTAGCTCTCGCGGCGTATAAGGGTAATTTTCTAAACACTTAGGACCCCCAACCAATGCATGCTAACAAGATAAAAATCAGTATTTAAATTACTCAGTAAATCAGTAATGAAGATAATTTAAACTGGGACTGTAGGTTGGTGAATCTGAGCATATAGGTAGATTGGACTGGTTGGACGGTGTTTGCAAAACAGTTGATTTCAGGCAAGTGAAACTTGCCAAACTTGTGTTTTAGGCCATGTCTTAGGCCATTCCCTGTTTTAGCATAAAAGAGACTAGGCGACGAAATGTTACTCGCCTAGACGCAATTTTAAGATCTAGCTTGACAACGAAGCTAGATCTGACACCTTGCCATGTCATTCATTCAATTTGCATGTCACGCTTAATTTTCATATCTGTTCGCATTTTACTTGTGCTCTACCATGCCTGTCACATTTAAATTCCTTATCTGTACGCACTTAAATTATACTCAGCCATGCCATGCATCCTACATGTAATCCCATGCTTGAATTGTGCATTCGTAGCACACGCTACGGTACTTCCTTGTTGAGGCTAGGCACCTGCGTTGCAGGCACAACCCTAAGCCAAATACACTTCTTGGCTCGTGATCCAGAAGCGGGCTACATGTGTTGGTCAAAAGCCAATGCCCGATTACACGTGGAGGGGTAGTGTTAAGCGACCACTCAGCGTAGAAGTGTGCACGTACAGCCACTGCAGCTGTAAGGCGTAAATCCATGTGAATGTGTTTGTAGCGTTGCTACCCATGCCATGTCATACTTGTTGTACTTTATTACTTGTTGTATTCATATCTTAAACTGCCATGTCATCGCATACTTTAGAACTGCTAGGTTGTTTCCTTTCTTTTTAGTTTCCTTGTACAAGTCTCTTGTAGACTTGCTGATATGCGCCCTCGTCTCTTTTGAGTGTCTCTTGTTAGTTGCTGAACCAAAGTCCGTTGCTGAGGACGAGGAGTTTGTTGACATTGAGCCTGGGTCCATTGTTGACGTGGAGTACGAGGACACCGGCGACCAGTCATAGATACTTCTTTTGGTGTTACTTTCTGCTTAGTTCTTATTAGGTTGTTGGTGCGTAGAGCCCTTTCTTTCTGTACGTTTTTTTATTTCTGTTGGCAATGCTTGGGCCTTTTAGACTCTTTTTAGCCTGGTGGCTTTTCTGTGATGTTGGACTTTATTTGTGGACATTCTAAGATTTGAATATTATTATCTCTCTATTATTATTATTTTTGTTCTGTTTTGCAATTGCAAGGACCTCTACTTGGTTAATCTAGACGCTTTACAGACTGTAGCCTCATATCTTCAAGTCTGAGTGGACTTTTCACGCCTCGCCTTCCGCTTATGGGAAGCGGGTCGTGACATTTTCCAAGATGTTGCCGGCATCTTCTTCACTTCTAGACATAAAGGACCCCCCAGCCGCGGCATCCATCGAAGATTTTAGGTCATCCCTCAATCCATTATAAAACAGATTTATAATCTGCCACTTTGGAAGTTCATATGAGGGCATCTCTGCTGCATCTCTTTGTATCTCGTCCAAGCTTCGTGCAGGGACTCGTGGTTGGCTTGGGAGAAGGAGGAGATCTGACTCCTCAGCTTCATCATATTCCCCGGAGGGAAGAACTTTGTCAAGAAAGAATTTGAGAGCTTCTCCCAAGTGTTGAAGGTGTTCGGGTCCTTTTTCCTAAGCCATTGATTGGCTTTATCCCGTAAAGAGAAGGGGAATAGCTTCAGACTGATTGCTTCAGTGGTGACACCATTAATCCTGAATGTGTCACACGTCTCGAGGAAGGAGTCCAGATGTTCAATAGGGCTTTCCATGGGCGCCCCAGAGAATTGATCCTACTGGATCCATGTCACTAGTGACGGCTTAAGCTCGAAGCTCGCGGCCGCGATAGCCGGAGGTTGAATGGAGGAGGTGGACCCGATGGAGGGAATCGAGTATTCCAATAGAGATTTCTGGGAAGGAGGATTGTTCTCTCCCATGGCTTCAGCTTCTTCTCTTCTTCTCCTTTCTGCGTTTAAACGCCTCACGGTGGCGTTAATTTCCAAGTCAATAGGAATCAAGTCATCTAGACTCTTTGTATTCCTGCGCATGAAAAACAAGAAATACCCGTGAAGCAAGTATGGGATAGGAACAGATAAAAACAGAAAATAAAAATTGAAAATGAAAAAAATGAAAATGAAGAATGCGAAAATTATCGCGAGGTGAAGATATGAACTAGACTCAAGGGTTCAATGGTCCTAAAATTAATAAACATGTTCGTTCCCCGGCAACGGCGCCATAAAGCTTGACGTCCCCGGGCTTTGAATCATGCAGAGTACAATTGGGTTGGGGGATACTAGATTTAAATATTTATACCGCAAGCGCACGGTGTTGTAGTGTGTCTTGGGGGGTCGAACACAGGGAGGCGTGGTTGTGCTTGTGTCTAATAGGAACCGGTTCACCCAACGGGTGAGCTAGCCTGAACGATCGATGGTTTGTCACGGAATGTAAATATGGAGGATAAACAATATAAAAGGGAAACCTAGGACTTCGGTTTACACCCTATCATGTGTTCTCGCTATTACGACCTACGGATAGGAAAACGATCAGAATTAAGGTTTAGTGGTGAGACGTTGCCTCTAAAAGTGATACCAGCGTCCCATGGGCCCGATATTCCGGTCGATGCCTAGGATGATACGCCGGACTACCCGGGTTCGATCGGTGGGCATTCCCATGTCCATTAACACCGACCGACTCCAGGAGCACTAAGCTCACAACGATAACTCCCAACATCTCATCTCGCTGCTCCCGCGCGCTAGGATTCGATGTTTACGATAAGGGCGTGAGCTGCGGCTAGGGAGTCAACCGCCTAGTTTATTCCCACTTGGTCCTACGGTCAAAGGCGGTCTTTTTCCCGCCGATGACAATGAAACACCCCGCGTAACAATTTAAATTCCTAATCTCTATCGAAATCCTAGTCATATGGACGCATTAGGGAGAACCCATGAAGGGGTTTCCACCAAAATCCCAGATTTGGGAACTACTCACAAATCATGGCTAAAAAGCGATCTAAACAAAAATCAACTGTAAAAATCATGAATAGGCGATTGAAATGAAGTAGTAGCAATGCTATTAACACTATATTAAAGTTTCACAAAGATCAGAAGACTTACAAAAACATTAAAATTCCAGCCGTCACAAATGGAGAAAAAAGACAGAAAAATAACAGCTCTCGTTTTTGGAAACCTAGGGCAACTATATATAGAAATCGACGTCACCTGATCCGTTGAAGTATCAACCGATCGGGTGAGCTGCTACGGCGCTTCAGCATCGACGTTCAAAGCTTCACCCGCTCGCTTGGTCCGACCGGTTGGCAGCTCCGGGTCGTCGTTTGGATCTTGCGGCATCAGGTGAACCGATCGGTTGAACATTCAACCGACCGGTTGGAATTTTCCTCAAAACTAGCCGAGAGCTTCGTCGATTTGGCACGGTCAACGGACGACGGTTGAGCTCTCCGGGTCGTCTTTTGGATGAAACGGCTGCAGATGAACCGATCGGGTGAGATGTCACCCGATCGGTTGGAATTCAGCTCCATGTGGATGAGAGCCCTGTTGGTTTGAACCAGTCGACGAATCGATCGGTTGATTTTCACTTCGCTTCAGCTTCCGATCGGGTCGGACACGCGTGCACCACCCGATCGGCTGGCTATGTCCAACCGATCGGTTGAGGGCTAAAAATTGGCAATCTTCGTCATTTGACCCCTTGGATCACGTGTGACTCCTCCCGTTGCTCCGGGGACTCATGATATCTTCGTTATATGTCCCCCACACTGGCGATCTCCTACAAATACACAAAAACACCAAAAAGTGAAAGAAAACTAAAAATCCCAAGAAAATGGGCACGAGGCGACGAAAAACAACGGAAAAACACAAAGAAGACGTGCGTGAATATATAAATATAAACACATGTAAGTCAGCGCCTCCCTGTGGTGGGGAAGGGGTGGCGATGGTGCATGCTACTATGGGATGGGATGGGGTGCTGGCGGGGGAGGCTTTGGCATGTGCGTAAGGATCTGGTTTAGGGTGACCTGAATACCAGGAAGAAGGGTGACACGTGCCTGTACAGAGCTAACGATGGCAGCAAGAGCCCAAAAATGCGCTCTGAGCCCACTTACAGACCCCTCGACATCACAGAGATGCTGGACAAGGGCGTCAGGAGCGGGAGCAGAGGGTCGCACTGGAGGAGGTCGGGGATGACGCACACGGCCACTATAAACAAGTGGGTGTGTGTAAGGTGCGGTGCTCGATAAAAGACGCTCAGCCTCTGTAGGAGGCTGAGACGCAGGAAAGCTCGCAGGAGTGTGAGCAGCGACAGGAGAGGATAATGCGGGCAGAGAGGTCGTAGACACTGAAGTGGGGATAGTCGCCACGACACTCTCAGTAAAAATTGCAGCAGTGGCAGAGGACGAGACAAGCAGAGAGGTCGTAGACACAGAAGTGGGGACAGACGTCACGACACTCTCTGTAAAAATAGCGGCAGCGGAGACAGAAGGGTCGACGACTGGGGAGGTCGTGAAACCAATAGAAGGTGACTCCCCAGGGGTCGAGAAATCGGGTAAGGATAGGGTCTCGGTTGTAGGGACGAGGGAAGTCTCGTCACTCTCAAAAGCTGAGGGGATGTCGCTCTCAAAGCTGACGTAAGAAATAGATCAAAACTCGACGACACAGAGGTAGTAATGGTGGTAGTGGTGGCAGACACAGCAACGGTGCTCCTGACACTGGTAGAGGTATGGACAGTAGTGTCGAGGGCTGGGATCAGATAGGGTGCGGGCTGTGGGATAGGGATCTCCGGGGATAGAGGGCCGAGAAGGGGCTCCTGCTGGGCATCCTCGGGCTCGAGTACATAGGAAGCTGGGATGATGAGCTCTATCTCTGGTCTCCAATCCCCATATTCGGGTCTAATGTGGGTTCGAGTGAAGCTCGAAAGCATTATATAATCTGCTGAAAATGGACCCTGTAGCCAAACCCAGTGGTGCTGACCATGAGGACGCAACATCCTCATACGGACCATAAACATCTTTAGAAAGGAAAGTGGGGCCCATAGGTTGAAGCAAGCCAACAGGGAGCTCAACCCCGCACATATGTGCCAGTAGGGTGATCAGACCGCCACAACAAATCGTCGTCCTGGCGGTGACAGAGACAATGATGCGGTCGAGATACCAGCTGGCAATATCAATCTGAGTGGCAGGGACTAAGACGTCCATGTCGGCCTCAATGTCTCTCTCTCGTCATCGCATAAAGCATATAGAGCTCAGGCGTAGACATCGTCCCAGGCTCATACCTCGCTAGAATGGTGGTCGCCATAAGGCGCTGAGGGATACGAAGGCAAGGGTGGACGATAAAGGAGGCCTTGGTCCGGCTAGGGTCAATGGCAAGTGACGATCCCGTGATCAGGGTCCAGAATGCGTGTGTATCAACGGAAGGAGGGGTGTGGTGTATGGGACCAAAAGCGCGGTCATGGTCGGGTACAGGGGCTAAGTGGAAATAGGCACGGAGCATATCGAAAGTGATCTCGCACTCATGGTCCATCAGGCAAAAAGTGCACCTCCTGGGAGTCCTACAAATAAAACTAAGGACCTCGAGGGTCGGACGGACATAGGTCTGTCGACACCGATAGAAAATCACGCCATCCCATGTTGTCGTACAACTGGAGCAGCCCCTAGAATACCCCTAGGCACTCAAGATCAGATATGTGCATGAACCTAGAGGGGACTATCGAACGATGTAAGATTCTTTCAAATCTGGCACGGTGTGCGTCATCTCTAAAAGTGATCCTTATCGTGACGAAGGGCATGTCGGGCTACACTGGTGGGGGTGGAGTGGGTGTAGTAGGAGGCAGAAGTGTAGGTGGTGGATCGCTAGGGGGTAGGGAGTCAGCTTTAGCGGAAGAAGGGTCGGGGTCGCCGGTCTTCTTCCGCTTGGCAGTGGGCTCCCGTGCATGAGACCTAGTGCGTGGGGGCATCGTGGTGCTATGAGATGTGAAAACAATCGCGAAGTGATAGTAACTAATATAGAAAGAGTATACCAAAACATGACGTGGCTCTGCGCTAGCAATTCAATCAAAGAGGCGCCTCCCCTGAAGCTCCAAATCGGCGCTCGATCTCCCCCAAGCTATCCTGAAACACAAAATCAATTGATTAGCAATGAATATAGAAAAATCGAGGGGTAGATAAAGAGAAATAGGCCTGAATAGGGTTTAATTTGGATTCGGAGCGGGTTTGGGCTTACGAAATGGGGACCATGAGATTAGGGGTGAAATAGGCGTCAGAGGGCTGCCGAGCACCTGCCGGCGGCGAGGTGCATGGCGACGGATGGGCGACGGCGATGACAGGGTCGTGCCACTTGGACGCGGTGATGATGGCTCGGTCTAGTAATGGGGGAGCTCGGGCGATTGAAAGGGAGGTTTGGTCGATTGAAAGGAAATTTAGGGATTTATGGATTTAGATCCGTGAGTTTGGGTTAAAAAGGGTTGGTCACTCGGTCGAGTGACGATAACCACTCGACGGAGTGGCCGCTGTTTTGAATATTTCGAAAATTGTTGTTAAGTTCCGACTCGGCCGAGGAGAAACTATCACTCGACCGAGTAGACAAAGTCACTCGGCCGAGTGGATAGGCCACTCACAGCGTTTAAGTGAAAAATGTGTCTGAATCACTCGGTCGAGTGGAAAAGTCACTCGGCCGAGTGGCATATAATTTCCAAAAAGGGGCTTTCGAGACTTCCTTGTGCAATACCCTACTCGGCCGAGTAGGGTCTTTACTCGGCGAGTGAAAAAAATCACTCGGCCGAGTGGGCTGTTGTTTTTAGCTCCAGACTCTCTGTTTTTGCGACACTTTCTGATTTCTTGTCTCCCGTCAGATTTTTTCCTCCCTTTGGCATTTGAGCGCATCTCTGGAGTGCTCCCCATCGCCATGGCCGTCCTCCGTTCATATTGTCTCCTATCATCCTTTTCCTGAAATGAAAACCGTAGCCCGTCGCCAGATTCATCCTAGACTCTTGACTCTAGACACTAATAAAGATCTAAAACAAAAATGAAAGTAAAATTCAATTGAAAACTGAGATAGAACAGTCGAGTTGCCTCCAGACAAGCGCTTTTTTAAGGTCTTGAGCTCGACCCCTTGAGATTCGCGATTAGTGCTAGATGTTTGGTGCATGGGAGATGCACATGTCAAACTTGCCGAGAAGGCCGCTTGGGTTCAGTTGTTGCTCTTCGTTGGCTTTCTGCGGCTGCGCCTCATCAAAGGTAGTAGTGGGAGATGACTCCCCTAAGCTTGGGCTCTTTGCATCCTTCTTCTTAACCTGCGGTGAAGATTTATTTGCCGGTGGCGCTTCCTTCACGTGCTTCATCATAGAGAGCTTGCATAGCTCTCTAATCCTAACGACATCGGCATTGTTCTTCTCTTCATCTGTAAGAGGATCCGGTGGGTCTCCCATCATTTCGCCGTCTTTGGAAATTTGGGTCTCTTCAAGGTCGTCATCGTGTGTGGCTCCAATGGCAAATGGCATGGCGTCGTCTATGACCTCGTCAAGGTGATCCATGATCGCTCCGGAATGTAACCCAAAGAACGGTTGCCGCAAGCGCACGGTATAGCGGCGAGCGGGTTATCGAACACAGGAAGGACGAATGACCGTGCTTGTTCAAATCAACCTGGCTATTAAGAAGAGAGAAATTTGCCTTTGGCGATCCTGTCACAATCGTCAGACAAAGTACGGAAATATCAAATCAAATAAAGAACGTCTAGGGAATGGGGAATTCCCGCTACTCACCGTATTTCGTAAATGTGGTTCATTGGTATCAAAATTGCTAGAATAAAATTTTGGATGAACTAGTCCCAACTGAATGTAATACCTAGCTCACGCTCTCGCGCTGTTGCCGATCTATAGCTATCCTAGGTTCGGGTCCAATCTCTTGCAAACCCTAGCCTAGGGAAGCAAGCATTAGGATCAACATCATCGTTCAATCGCGCCTCGAGCCCACTCTCGTGCAAACTCGGGCCACAACCTAGGTTGGGATAGTTCCTACCCGTCCAATCTCTTGCAAACGGGTATCGGCATGGAATTGCAACCGGAAACCCTAGTATCGGTCCAATCTCTTGCAAACCGATACTACGGAAATTCGATTCCAATGCAATTCGGATTTCTAGGTTTTCCTAACGAATTGGGATCCAATCTCTTGCAAATCCCAATCGATATGAATACCTAGCCATCCGTAGTAAATCGATCCCAATCTAATCCCTAATAGCAATTCTAGCAAAGTTCCTACCAATTCATCACAAATATGAAATTGGGCTCGTAGGGTTCATCCCCACGCCCCAAGACGTGGAGACTACACACAATTCATAGCACAAACACAAAAATAATCAATGAAATTAACAAGAGAATTCATCACAAATTTGAGATAGGCAATAAAAATAGAATTTTTAGAGAAGATAGACACAAACCAATGGAGTTCTTCAAATAATCCAACAAAAATCGACTTTTGTCTCCTCTCCAATCACAAGAATAAAGCTAAAAAGTTAATCTAAAAAGTTGCAAAAATCTAAGAGAAAAAGCTCTCTAAACTAGGGTGAAAACAGGGGTTAAATACCCCCCAAAATCGTCCAAAAAACTGTGACCAAAATACCCCTGCGCAGCCTGAAATCCGCAATTTTCGCTACATGCAGCGCGTCGCACTCGGCCGAGTGACAGAAGTCGCTCGGCCGAGTGAGAAACCCTGTAAATTTCTAGTAAGTCTGGGTCTTCGGGGGTCTTCACTTCGGGAGTCGCTCGGCCGAGTGAGTTGTCGTCACTTGGCCGATGGCTTCTTGGTACTCGGGCGGTCGGCATTTGCCACTCGGCCGAGTGGGTCTTCTGAAGCTCAGGCGGACGAAAAACAGTAAGTTGGCGATTTTTGGCATGCGTCGTCTGGGTGCCACTCGGGCGGACGGGATCTCGTCACTCGGCCGATGTGGCTTCCGATGCTCGGCCGAGTGCACGTATGAAACATATCCGATCTGGTCAGCCGAGCGGTGTCTCTCTGGTCGGCCGAGTGACTCCTTCACTCGGCCGAGTGGGACACCAAAAATGCCCAAACAGCTTGTTTTGGCCTCCTCGTCTCTCCTGCGACGTCCTTTCTTCTTCCGCTCCTCTCCAACAGCAGAATACCCCTCGGGGAGGTCATCGGTGACACTCTGGAGTAGGCGTATCTCGAGATCACTCCAAATCGCTCCAAATCACCTGAAATTCGACAAAAACAAGAAATCGTGAAAAGCATCGCAATATCGTCGATATATTGTGAAAAACATGATTTGAGCGATCTAAATGGCATGCAAACATGCGGGAAAAAAGTGTAAAATAAGGAGTGATCAAAATCCACCAAGCTTACCTCTTACTCATCCTCGAGGAGGATAAGTAGGAGGCGAACCCGGTGGATTCGGAAAACGAAAACGGCGAAAGACGAAAAAATGAAAAAACGAAGACGAACGAAGAACGAAATAAAAACAAAGAAGAAAGAAAGAAACGAAGAGGGAAGCTGCTAGATCATTTTCTCAGGACGTGGGTTTTGCTTACTCTTATAGCATGCACCGAATGAAAAACACATGTCAAAGAGTTTTATTTTGATATCATAGTATAATAGTGCAAATAGAAATAGAAAACCCATGAACAACGATATAATCATGAAAAACGGAATAATTTTAGAATTAACATCGTCTGAATCATTTAAAGCGGTATACAAATCGCAGATCACACACTTTTCAATTGAATGCTTTCTATGAGGAGTATAAGAGTATCACACAATAGAATAGAAAGAATAGTTAAGTGTGGATTTCATGAAATGAGTACTAGGCATAGATTTCTGGACTTCGTAAAGATAAAAAAAAATAATCTCACTGAGTATAGAATATTACTTAGCCTAGGTTGTCGTGCAACGTCAAGTAGTCTCTCTCTCACACATCATCGGATTCCCTCCCCCAAGCTTATCTATAAGCGTGGTGGCATAAAAAATATTTACATCCCCATTTTTATAGAGCTCCAAAAGCAATGAAAATAAATACAAAAAGAGAGAAGAAAGAAGAGAGAGAGAACATGAGGTGGGATCTTTTATTGAGGTTCTTCCCTCTTTTGTTTTCTTTTTTCTCTTTTTTTTCCAAATAATATATATACACAATGATCCCAACTCAAAGAGAAGTAAGAGCATACAAGTATTTTTTTCTTTGGTTTTGGGAAATTTGGAGCTATGAATTAATAGCGGGGGAAATGCCATATAATAGAATCGCTAAGGGGAGATTAACCAATGATTTTAGAATAGAGAAATGATGTTCAAGATTTGTGGAGAAAGAAATAAATATACCTCTCGGTTCACTCTATAAGACATGCACGACAACTTCAGCAGGGTAATCTAATCTACTCAGTTTCGATCACAAAAAACCTAACTAATCCAGATTTATCATAGCTAACATCATTCAATCATCCTGAAGTGAAATGTACAAATCATGCATATAGAAGTGACATAGGAAAAGAAATCGGTACTCCAGATATAAGCATTCAATGCGTGAATCTTGGTGTGTTTTCTGCGATAGCATACATATGAATATTCAGACTCAGCTAATAATAAAATTTCATCCATTTTCATGTGGGAAAAAAATGTGGGTTACTATCTCTAGATGCAAGGCAAGTCATAGCATATGATATCAGAAATAAAATCTAGGACATGACAAATATAGGATGCATATAGAGTAAGCTAACACCACGTTATCATCATCATAGAAAAGTCATCTCTAGCATGAGATGAAAAAGAAAATAAAGATAAAGGGGAAAATAGAACTATTTACAATGCGGCACACAGAAAGATAAGAAAAACGTGATGCATGGTAAAATAAAAGAAAAGTGATGAAAATAAGTGCAAAAGCGGAAAAATGGAGTGAAAAACTAAAAATAAAGGTGGTAAATCGAAAAAGAGCGTGAGAACTCACTCCCCCAAGCTAAATGGCACAGTGTCCTCAATGTGCAAAGTGTGGCACACCGAGAGACAAGTAATGGGAGGGGTAAGCGAGGATGCATGCATGAGGAAAAAAAGAAAAATAATGAAATGAAAAATATGATGCGGACATGATGCATGCAAATAAAGGAGTGATACAGATATATAGGTGTGGCCCCAAAAACTCTCCCTCTCTCACAAAAAAGATATATAAAGACATGATCAGAATGAGAATCCAAAATAAGTGAGGGGAGGGGGTGGTCAAAAAGCATCAGGACCCAGCAGAAACGTGCAGCACAACGGCAAAAAGAATCGATGGCATCAAGGGTACCTAAGAAGGCGGTGCTGCGCCATCTCCGTCCTGAGGCAGAGGTGGTGGTGGTGGTGCAGGCTGAGTGTGTGTAGGAGTGGGGGTATGGACCTGCTGGGTGGGTGGGGGTACGCGGGGGAGACGCTCCAGGACCTGGGTAAGACAGTAGTGAATGTGCGGGAGCAGGTCAAAGCGGCCAGCCATCGCAGTGACGGTGGCAGACAGGGTCCTAAGGTCACCTCTGAGGCCACTCACCGCCCCCTCGAGAGCACGAATGCTCTGAAGTACAGTGTCAGGGGGAGGTGGTGCAGAGGGACGCACCGGTCGGGGCTGTGCAGGTCGGGGCTGGCGTACTCTAGTGGCGTAGGTGACGGGCTCAGCAGGCAAGGGAGCAAAAGGGGCTGCGCGCGCAAGTGGGGGCCTGGCCTCAGTGCGAGGCTGGGCAGGACGGTGAGAGGTGGAGGCAGCAGCAACGAAAGAAGAATACAAAAGTGGCGGTGAGGCGGCCAGAGAGGTCGGTGACACAGAAGTGTGGATAGACGCCACGACACTCTCGGAAAACACAACAGCGGTGGAGACAGGGGTAGAGACCACGGTCTCTACAGCGGTGGCAAAAGAGGGCTCTCCGCACTCAACTATAGTCGGCGGGCGCTCGGGTGGGGCAGATGAAACGGGCTCGGCAGACAGAGGGCCAGTGAGGGTGGTGACAGGTGTGGAAGCAGTGGAGGTGGGCTCAGCTAAGGTACTCCTGACACCGACAGAGGTGTGGACAGAGGTGTCTGGAGCAGCGGAAATATCTGGGATAGGCTGAGGGTCCACGGGGTCAACAGGGGCAGCAGGCGTGGCAGGTGCAACAGGGTCTGCGGAGGCAGCGTGGGCCTGCTCGGCCTCCTCGGCCTCGAGCACATAAGCGGCTGGGATCAGAACATCCATCGCATGGAGCCAGTCCACCTGGGCCGGTGCAATCTGAGTCCGAGCTGGGCTCGGAAGAATCATGTAATCAGCACCGTAAGGGCCGTGCAGCCAGACCCAGTGTCGCTCACCGTGCGGACGCAGCATCTTCATCCGGGCCATAACATCAATCGACAGAGAAGTGGGGCCCGGTGCGCGTCGCAGGTCGTCAGGGAAGTCCTCGCCGGTCATAAGGGCGAGCAAGGTGATCAGGCCGCCGCAGCATATCGGTGATCGAGCGCCCACCGATACGATAATGCGGTCCAAAAACCAAGCCGCGACATCAATCACGACGGCTGGGACCAACTCATCGCCATCCCTAGAGAGAGCTCTGGGCCGTGTCATCGCATAGAGCATATAGAGCTCTGGCGTGGACATCGTACCCGGCTCATATCTGGCCAAAAAGGTCGTCGCCATGAGGCGCTGAGATATACGGAGGCAGGGATGGACAATGGCCGAGGCCTTGGCCCTACTAGGGTCAAAGGCAGCGTGAAGACCCGTAATCCGGGCCCAGAATGCGCCGGCGTCGAAGGAAGGTGGGGGGATATGGGTGGGGGTGTAACCTCGATCGGCACCGGGGACATCGGGCCACGAGAAGAAGGCTCTCATCATACCGAGAGTGACCTGGCACTCTCGGTCCATGAACCGAAACGAGCATCCCTCGTCGGTCCGGGCGATCGAACTAAGTACCTCAAGTGTCGGGCGGATAAACGTGTCCGCCGACACCTGAAAGAAATCTCGCCAGCCCATGTTGTCGTACAACGTGAGCATCCCCTCTAGTACCCCCAGGCGTCCTAGGTCTGCAAGGTGTGCGAACCTGGAGGGTACGATCGAGCGCTGGGAGATACGCTCGAAAGCGACGCGGTGTGCGTCGTTCCGGAACGTGATCCCCAGCGGCCCGATAACTGGAGCCGGAGGTGGTGGCTGTGGAGCGGCAGGGAGTGGCTGTGCGGGCTCTGCAGGCTGTGCGGGGTGTGCGGGGCCTGTAGGCTGTGCGGGGTGGACGGGGTGTGTGGGAGAAGGCGGAGGAGAGTCCTCCAACTCGTGGGAGGGGCCGACGTCTTCCGACCGCTTCCGCTTGGCGGAAGCTCTCCTCGACCTCGGCCGTGTCCGGGGCGGCATATGTGCCCCGAGCGCGCACCAAAAAGCGTGAAAAGTGCGGCGTGCATAAAATAAAGGAGAGAATGTACCACGACACGCCGCGAGTGCAAAGCAATGGAAGCGTACGAAGACGACGCCTCCACGAAGCCCAAATCAGTCCCTGGAAGCTCCCCTGGGCTCCCCTAAGCTCCCAAAAATGACATGCGCATGAAATAGAGATATCAGCGGGTAATATTCAAAACGTATGGGGCATTAGGGGTATAATAGATAGAAATAGAAATTAATTTGGGTTTGGGGTTCGTTAAGCGCATGGATCCTCGAAAAACACACAAAAGAGGAGAAAACAGGCTGAAAATAGGGTTACCGGAGTCGGCCGGAGCGGTGGTCGCCGACGGCGACTCGGGCGAGGAGCGGCGGCGGCTCGGCCGGCGGTGGGTGGCCGAGCGGCGGCACGGGTCGACGGTCAGGCGAGTGTGGGGAGTCGTTCGGGCGCTGGGGAGTCGAAAAGTCGGGGCGCGATCGGATTATTTCGTTGCGAAAAACGCGCCCCCCAGCCCCTTTTATAGCAGAAGTTACGACTCGGTCGAGTGACTAGGTCGCTCGGCCGAGGGACCTTGAAAGAAAAGTTCCTCCCCGCTACGCTTCAGCCGAGTGGCTTTACCACCCTCGGCCGAGTGGAGTAAGTCCATTCGGCCGAGTGGCTCAAGCTACTCGGCAAGACTCGCCCTAGGTGCGTATCTGTTTTACTCGGCCGAGTGAATATATATACTCGGCCGAGTGGCAGTTATGCTGAAATCAGGAAAATAAACAGAGAGTTGGGTACATCAGACTTCCCTCGTTCATGAGCGGCTCGGCCGGACGAACTTGTGTGCTTGGCCGAGTGACTAGTATACTCGGCCGAGTGAGCATTGTGTTCTGCTGTTGGTCTTCGTTTGGGCTCTAAACTCCGTCTTTCTTCCTCCAGTCGATTTCATCTTCCTCCTAAGCATCGAGCACCTTCCTGGGGCGCTCCTCGTCGCCTTGTGCATCATCCTAATGCTGGGTACCTCATTCTCCTCTCCTGTCAGGAAAAATAGGACCTGTTATCACAAGATTTTTGGGGCGAACGACTCAAATCACTAAAAATTTCTAAAACAAAAATAAAAGAAAAGTGAAAATAAAGCAATAACCGTCGGGTTGCCTCCCGACAAGCGCTCGTTTAAGGTCGTGAGCTCGACCCCCTATGATTTTCAATTAATACGGGATGTTTGGTGCATATGAGATGCACCCATCAAACTTTCCGGGGAGAACGCTTGGATTCGGAAGTTGCGGCGGCGTGTTCTCCCTCGGTGGTCTCCCGTCTCGAATAGTGTTGGGGGGAGGATCCCCCAAGCTAGCATTTGCTCTGGTCAACGGCTTCACCAGTGACGCCGATTTCCGTATCGGCAGAGCTTTCTTCGGAGACTTTAATTTCGAGAGCTTGCAGAGCTCTCGAATCCTTGCGACATCAGCGTCGCCTTCATCATTTTCAGCGGAGAAGTCGGGGGAATCATTTATCTTCTCTTCTTGGCCTAAATCCGGGCCTTCCTCGAAATCCTCATCGAATAGAGCGCCAATGGAGTGGGGGATCGCCTCCTCTATTACCTCATCAAGGAGGTTTGAAAGATCATCCGGTCGTCCCTTAAGCAAATATATTCTATTGGTTTCGCCCGTTGGGACTCCCTCGGAATAGTGTTTTAGCCTCTGACCATTTACTTTGAATGTGGATCCGTCCTTGCTTTCCAACTCAAAAGCTCCCCCCGGTTGTATGTGCTTGATGGTGAAAGGTCCGGACCAACGTGACCTCAACTTACCAGGAAATAGTCGGAGCCGGGAATTATAGAGCAAGACCTTGTCTCCTACCTTGAAGTCTGTGACGGTTATGTGGGCATCGTGGAGAATCTTGGTCCTTTCTTTGTAAATTCTCGAGCTCTCGTAGGCGTCTCTTCTTATCTCATCAAGCTCGTTGATGTCTAAGAGTCGCCTCACCGCCGCACTCTTGTAATCATAATTAAAGGTCTTGATGGCCCAATATACGCGGTGTTCCAACTCTACCGGCAAGTGGCAAGCTTTCCCATAAACAAGTCGAAACGGTGTGGTGCCGATGGGAGTGCGAAAGGCCGTGCGATATGCCCATAGAGCATCGTTTAGCTTCATTGACCAATCCTTTCTAGATCGATCCACCGTCTTTTCAAGAATTTGCTTAATTTCTCTATTTGAGACTTCCACTTGGCCGCTTGTCTGGGGGTGATATGCCATGCCAACCCTATGGTTTACCCCGTACTTCTTTAGCATGGCCTCAAACTTGTTCTCTATGACGTGGCTTCCCCCGTCGCTTATCAAGGTACGAGGCACTCCGAAACGCGGGAAGATATTTTGCTTGAAGAACTTGGAGATGACCCTTGCATCATTAGTAGGGGTGGCGATTGCTTCCACCCATTTGGAGACATAGTCAACGGCCAATAGGATGTATTTGTTACCATTGCTCGATGGAAATGGTCCCATGAAGTATACTCCCCAACAATCAAAAAGCTCAATTTCTTGGATGGGTTTCATTGGCATCTCATTACGCTTGGAGATATTCCCGGTCCGTTGGCATCGATCGCACCCATTTACAAAAGCGTGGGTGTCCCTAAACATTGTTGGCCAGAAGAATCCGCTCTGCAAGATCTTAGCGGTTGTTTTAGAGGCGGCATGATGTCCTCCGCATGGTACCCGTGCCAATGCAAAATGATAGACGTTGCCTCCTCTTTAGAAACGCACCTCCGAATGACACTATCTTTGCATATCTTGAAGAGGTATGGATCTTCCCAAAAATAGCTACGGACCTCATGCAGAAATCTCCTCTTTTGATGCGTGGGCATCCCATGCGGTTTAATTCCACAAGCCAAGTAGTTGACGAAGTCCGCGTACCAAGGTACTTCTCCGGTCCTTATGGCATATAGCCTCTCATCCACGAATGTGTCATCGATAGGTAAACTCTCGTCCTCCTTGTCGCGAATTAGCCTAGACAAATGATCCGCCACGACATTGTCCGTACCTTTCTTGTCTCTGATCTCCAAATCAAATTCTTGCAACAAGAGTATCCACCTAATCAACCGAGGTTTGGCTTCCTTCTTGTTCAAAAGATACTTCAACGCCGCATGGTCGGTGTGGACAATCACCTTGGAACCAAGGAGGTAGGAGCGAAACTTCTCGATGGAATAGACGACCGCTAGAAGCTCTTTTTCGGTAGTTGTGTAGTTTTTTTGCGCGTCATCCAATGTCTTGCTCGCGTAGTATATCGCATGAAGCTTCCTATCTTTTCTTTGTCCCAGTACCGCTCCAATGGCTTGGTCACTAGCATCACACATTAGCTCAAAGGGAAGGCTCCAATCCAGTGGTTGTATGATGGGCGCGGAAACTAGTGCTTCCTTCAAGGTGTTGAAGGCTTGCAAGCATTCCCCTGAAAAAATAAAAGGAGTATCTTTAGCGAGCAAGGAAGTAAGTGGCCGGGCAATCGAGGCGAAATCCTTGATGAAGCGGCGGTAAAACCCCGCATGACCAAGGAAGCCTCTAATGCCCTTGACATTAATAGGAGGAGGAAGTTTTTCGATTACCTCAATCTTTGCTTTATCTACCTCAATTCCTCTCTAGGAAACAAGATGCCCGAGAACTATACCTTCCGTGACCATGAAGTGACACTTCTCCCAATTTAGAGTGAGATTGTTTTGTTGGCACCTTTTAAGGACTTTAGTAAGATTGGCCAAACAAGAGTCAAACTCACTTCCATAAACCGAAACATCATCCATAAAAACTTCCATAATATTTTCAATGTAATCGGAAAATATGGATGTCATACACCTCTGAAAGGTGGCGGGAGCATTACAAAGACCAAATGGCATCCTACGGTAGGCATAGGTACCATAAGGACAAGTAAAAGTGGTCTTTTCTTGGTCATCTTCGTGTAAAGGGATTTGGAAGAATCCCGAATACCCATCTAGGTAGCAAAAGTATTTATGCTTAGCTAGGCGTTCAAGCATTTGATCAATGAAGGGCAATGGGTAATGGTCTTTTCGGGTAGCCTTATTTAGTTTCCTATAATCAATGCACATTCTCCATCCCGTGACGGTGCATGTAGATACGGGCTCACCTTTTTCATTTTTTATGATTGTCATCCCCCCTTTCTTGGGGACGACGTGAACGGGGCTAACCCATCTACTGTCAGAGATGGGATAAATGATACCGACGTCGAGCAATTTTAGGATTTCCTTTTTAACCCCCTCCTTCATATTCGGGTTTAACCGCCTTTGAGGCTCTATGGAGGTGGCGTCGGTATCTTCCAAATGGATCCTATGTGTGCAAAGCCTAGGGCTTATCCCTTTTAGATCGGAGATAGTGTAGCCAAGGACATCCTTGTGGCTCCTAAGAACGTCTAGGAGTTTTTCAAGTTGATCTTGCGTGAGGTGGGAGTTTACTATCACCGGGAAAGTTAATTTATTACCCAAAAAGGCATACCTTAGATTCGGAGGTAATTGTTTGAGTTCTACCTCAAGAGGTGATGCTCCTTCTGCTTCATCGGCTCGCATGAGTTTGGCTTCTTCATTGTCATCCGGGTTTAGCTCATGTTCAGGTGGCGCGCTCTCTTGCGAAGACTCAGACTCGCTACTTAGTGAGGACGATGCATCGAAATAAGTGCTCTCCGATTCTATGGTAGCATCGTCAAAACCTTCACTCTGCTCTGGTTCGTGCCTGGAATCGAGAAACACATCAGACGATTCATAAAAGCAAGAGTGAGCGTCATAGAGTGTAACTCCCTGAATGTCGGTCTGCTCGAAGGATTCTTCGGGAGTATAGTGTTCTTCGACATTTGTTCTACCGTCTTCGAAATATAATTTGTCGTCGATCACATCAACTCTGACATTGCCCCCGATAGTCCCATCCGGGGAGACTTGGTCCATCACAAAACTAGCAAACAGTTGTTCGTCGGGGTCCTTGATATCGATAGCAAAAGCTCCGGTATCATGGACCTCATCGACAAGCTCCTTAAGGAGGTCTGTGAAGGAGTCATAATCTTCCTGACTGAGCTCCGTTGTCGACATTGCATCCTACATTCTCCCTGTTAAGATCTTATGCAAAATACGGGGAGAATATGCAAATAGGGCTGCGAACAGAGTTAGAACAAGATATAGAAGAAAGTAAAGAAAGAAAGAAAGAAGAAATAACCGGGTGGTCGATGCCGAACACCGTCAAAATGACCTCCCCAGCAACGGCGCCAAAAACTTGATCGCTCCGGAATGTAACCCAAAGAACGGTTGTAGTTTTACCGCAAGCGCACGGTATATCGGCGAGCGGGTTATCGAACACAGGGAGGACGAATGACCGTGCTTGTTCAAATCAACCTGGCTATTAAGAAGAGAGAAATTTGCCTTTGGCGATCCTGTCACAATCGTCAGACAAAGTACGGAAATATCAAATCAAATAAAGAACGTCTAGGGAATGGGGAATTCCCGCTACTCACCGTATTTCGTAAATGTGGTTCATTGGTATCAAAATTGCTAGAATAAAATTTTGGATGAACTAGTCGCAACTGAATGTAATACCTAGCTCACGCTCTCGCGCTGTTGCCGGTCTATAGCTATCCTAGGTTCGTGTCCAATCTCTTGCAAACCCTAGCCTAGGGAAGCTAGCATTAGGATCAACATCATCGTTCAATCGCGCCCCGAGCCCACTCTCGTGCAAACTCGGGCCACAACCTAGGTTGGTATAGTTCCTACCCGTCCAATCTCTTGCAAACGGGTATCGGCATGGAATTGCAACCGGAAACCCTAGTATCGGTCCAATCTCTTGCAAACCGATACTACGGAAATTCGATTCCAATCCAATTCGGATTTCTAGGGTTTCCTAACGAATTGGGATCCAATCTCTTGCAAATCCCAATCGATATGAATACCTAGCCATCCGTAGTAAATCGATCCCAATCTAATCCCTAATAGCAATTCTAGCAAAGTTCCTACCAATTCATCACAAATATGAAATTGGGCTCGTAGGGTTCATCCCCACGCCCCAAGACGTGGAGACTACTCACAATTCATAGCACAAACACAAAAATAATCAATGAAATTAACAAGAGAATTCATCACAAATTTGAGATAGGCAATAAAAATAGAATTTTTAGAGAAGAGAGACACAAACCAATGGAGTTCTTCAAATAATCCAACAAAAATCGACTTTTGTCTCCTCTCCAATCACAAGAATAAAGCTAAAAAGTTAATCTAAAAAGCTGTAAAAATCTAAGAGAAAAAGCTCTCTAAACTAGGGTAAAACAGGGGTTAAATACCCCCCAAAATCGTCCAAAAAACTGTGACCAAAATACCCTTGCGCAGCCTGAAATCCGCAATTTTCGCTACAGGCAGCGCGTCGCACTCGGCCGAGTGACAGAAGTCGCTCGGTCGAGTGAGAAACCCTGTAAATTTCCAGTAAGTCTGGGTCTTCGGGGGTCTTCACTTCGGGAGTCGCTCGGCCGAGTGAGTTGTCGTCACTCGGCCGATGGCTTCTTGGTACTCGGGCGGTCGGCATTTGCCACACGGCCGAGTGGGTCTTCTGAAGCTCAGGCAGACGAAAAACAGTAAGTTGGCGATTTTTGGCATGTGTCGTCTGGTCGCGCCCCGGATACACACCCGGAGCGACGGGTTGTAGGTTTACCGCAAGTGCACGGTGTAGCAGCGAGCGGGTTATCGAACACAGGGAGGACGAATGACCGTGCTTGTTCCAATCAACCTGGCTATTTAAGAAGAGAGAAATTTGCCTTTGGCGATCCTGTCACAATCGTCAGACAAAATACGGAAATATCAAATCAAATAAAGAACGTCTAGGGAATGGGGAATCCCCGCTACTCACCGTATTTCGTAAATGTGGTTCGTCGGTATCAAAATTGCTAGAATAAGATTTTGGATGAACTAGTTGCAACTGAATGTAGAACCAAGCTCACGCTCTCGCGCTGTTGCCGGTCTATAGCTATCCTAGGTTTGGGTCCAATCTCTTGTAAACCCTAGCCTAGGGAAGCTAGCATTAGGATCAACATCATCGTTCAATCGCGCACCGAGCCCAATCTCTTGCAAACTCGGACCGCGACCTAGGTTGGGATAGTTCCTACCCGTCCAATCTCTTGCAAACGGGTATCGGCACGGAATTGCAACCGGAAACCCTAGTATCAGTCCAATCTCTTGCAAACCGATACTTCGGAAATTCGATTCCAACCCAATTCGGATTTCTAGGGTTTCCTATCGAATTGGGATCCAATCTCTTGCAAATCCCAATCGGTATGAACTCCTAGCTATCCGTAGTAAATCGATCCCAAACTAATCACTAACAACGATTCTAGCAAAATTTCTACCAATTCATCACAAATATGAAATTGGGCTTGTAGGGTTCATCCCCACGCCCCAAGACGTGGAGACTACTTGCAATTCATAGCACAAACACAAGAATAATCAATGAAATAAGCAATAGAATTCATCACAATATTGAGATATGCAATAAAAATAGAATTTTTGGAGAAGAGAGAGGCAAACCAATGGAGTTCTTCAATTAATCCAACAAAAATCAACTTTTGTCCTCTCTCCAAATCCAAAGAATAAAGCTAAAAAGTAAACCTAAAAAGCTGCAAAAATCTAAGAGAAAGCTCTCCCAAAACTAGGGTAAAAACAGGGGTTAAATACCCCCCAAAATCGTCCAAAAACTGTGACCAAAATACCCCTGTGCATCCTGTTTTCCGCAAATTTCGCTACAGGCAGCGCGTCGCACTCGGCCGAGTGACAAAAGTCGCTCGGCCGAGTGAGAAACCCTGTAATTTTCCAGTAAGTCTTGATCTTCAGGGGTCTTCACTTCGGGGGCGGCTCGGCCGAGTGAGTTGTCGTCACTCGGCCGATGGCATCTTGGTACTCGGGCGGTCGGGATTATCCACTCGACCGAGTGGGTCTTCTGAAGCTCAGGCAGCCGAAAAACAGTAAGTTGGCGATTTTTTGAATGGCTTCGTCTGGGCGGCACTCGGGCGGACGGGATCTCGTCACTCGGCCGATGTGGTCTCCGTCGCTCGGCCGAGTGCACATATAAATCGTGTCTGATCTGGTCGGCCGAGCGGTGTCTCGCTGGTCGACCGAGTGACTCCTTCACTCGGCCGAGTGCGACACTAAAAATGCCCAAACAGCTTGTTTTGGCGTCCTCGTCGCTCCTGCGACGTCCGTTCTTCTTCCGCTCCTCTCCAACAGCAAAATACCCCTTGGGGAGATCGTCGGTGACCCTCTGGAGTAAGCGCATCTCGAGATCACTCCAAATCGCGCCAAATCACCTGAAATGCGACAAAAACAACAAATCGTGAAAAGCATCGCAATATCGTCGATATATCGTGAAAAACATGATTTGGGCGATCTAAATGGCATGCAAACATGCGGGAAAAAGGTGTAAAATAGGGAGTGATCAAAATCCCCCAAGCTTACCTCTTACTCGTCCTCGAGGAAGATAAGTAAAAGGCGAACCCGGTGGATTCGGAAAACGAAAACGGCGAAAAAATGAAAAAATGAAAAACGGAGAAGAATGAAAAATGAAATAAAAATAAAAATAAAGAAGAAAGAAAGAAGCGAAGAGGTAAATTGCTAGATCATTTTCTCAGGACGTGGGTTCCGCTTACTCATATAGCATGCACTGAATGAAAAATACATGTCAAAGAGTTTTATTTTGATATCATAGTATAATAGTGCAAATAGAAATAGAAAACCCACGAACAACAATATAATCATGAAAAACGGAATAATCTTATAATTAACATCGTCTGAATCATTGAAAGCGGTATACAAATCACAGATCACACACTTTTCAATTGAATGCTTTCTATGAGGAGTATAAGAGTATCACACAATAGAATAGAGAGAATAGAAAAGTATGGATTTCATGAAATGAGTGCTAGGCTTAGATTTCTGGACTTCGCAAAGCTAGAAACAATCTCACCCAGTATAGAATATTACTTAGCCTAGGTTGTCGTGCAACGTCAAGTAGTCACTCTCTCACACATCAATGGATTCTCTCCCCCAAGCTTATCTATAAGCATGGTGGCATAAAAAATATTTACATCCCCATTTTTATAAAGCTCCAAAAGCAATGAAAACGAATCACGAAAAGAGAGAAGGAAGAAAGAAAGTGAGATGGGATCTTTTATTGAGGATTTTTCCTCTTTTCTTTTTCTTTTTCTCTCTTTTTTTTTCTTTTGTTTTTTTATAACAAATATACACAACGATCCCAACTCAAAGAGAGATAATGATATACAAGAATATTTTCTCTTTTTTCTTGAATTCGGGAAATTTGGAGCTAGGAATTAATAGCGGGGGAAATGCCATATAATAGAGTCGCTAAGGGGAGATTCACCAATGATTTTAAAAGTAGAGAAATGATGTTCAAGATTTGTGGAGAAAGAAATAAACATATCTCTCGGTTCACTCTATAAGACATGCACGACAACTTCGGCATGGTAATCTAATCTACTCAGTTTCGATCACAAAAAAGCTAACTAATCCAGATTTATCATAGCTAACATCATTCAATCATCCTGAAGTGAAATGTACAATTCATGCATATAGAAGTGATATAGGAAAAGAAATCAGTACTCCAGATATAGGCGTTCAATGCGTGAATCTTGGTGTGTTTTCTGTGATAGCATACATATGAATATTCAGACTCAGCTAATAATAAAATTTCATCCATTTTCATGTGGAAAAAGTATGGGTTACTATCTCTAGATGCAAGGAAAGTCATAGCATATGATATCAGAAATAAAGTCTAAGACATGACAAATATAGCATGCATATAGAGTAAGCTAACTCCACGTCGTCATCATCACAGAAAAGTCATCTCTAGCATGAGATGAAAAGGAAAGAAATAAAGATAAAGGAAAAATAGGACTATTTACAATGCGGCACACAGAAAAATAAGAAAAACGTGATGCATGGTAAAATAAAAGAAAATTGATAAAAATAAGTGCAAAAGCGGAAAACGGTGTGAAAAACTAAAAATAAAGGTGGCAAATCGAAAAAAGAACGTGAGAAATCACTCCCCCAAGCTAAATGGCACAGTGTCCTCAATGTGCAAAGTGTGGCACAGCGAGAGACAAGTAATGTGAGGGGTAAGTGAGGATGCATGCATGATGGAAGGAAAAGAAAAAAAATAAGGAAAAAAAAAGGAAAAATAATGAAACGAAAAATATGATGCTGACATGATGCATGCAGGTATGGAGTGATACAGATATAAAGGTGGGGCACCAAAAACTCTCCCTCTCTCCTAAAAAAGATATATAAAGATACGATCAGAATGAGAATACCAAAATAAGTGAGGGGAGGGGGGTGGACAAAAATGCAACAGGACCCAGCAGAAACAGGCAGCACAACGGCAAAAATAATCTATGGCATCAAGGGTGCCTAAGAAGGTGGTGCTGCTCCGTCTCCGTCCTGAGGCGGAGGTGGTGGTGGGGGTGGTGGTGGCTGCTGAGCGGGGGTGGGTGTGGGAGTGGAAGCAGGCGGAGTGTGTGTGGAAGTGTGGGTGGGAACCTGCTGGGTGGGTACGGGTACGCGGGGGAGACGCTCCAGGACCTGGGTAAGACAGTAGTGAATGTGCGGGAGCAGGTCAAAGCGGCCAGCCATCGCGGATACGGTGGAGGACAAGGTCCTAAGGTCGCCTCTGAGGCCACTCACTGCCCCCTCGAGAGCACGAATGCTCTGAAGTACAGTGTCAAGGGGGAGATTGTGCAGAGGGACGCACCGGTCGGGGCTGTGCAGGGCGGGGCTGGCGTACTCGGGTCGCGTAAGTGACGGGCTCAGCTGGGAAGGGAACGAAAGGTGTTGCGCTCGCAAATGTGGGCCTGGCCTCAGTGTGAGGCCGGGGCACCGGCTGGTGAGAAGTGGAGGCAGCAGCAGCGAAAGAAGAGTGCAAAAGTGGCAGCGAGGCGGCCAGAGAGGTCAGTGGCACAGAAGTGTGGACAGACGCCACGACACTCTCGGAAAATACAGCAGCAGTGGAAACAGAGGGCTCTCCGCACTCAACAACGGTCGGCGGGCGCTCGGGTGGGGCAGAAGAAACGGGCTCGGCAGACAGAGGGCCAGTGGTGGTGGTGACATGCGTGGAAGCAGCGGAAGTGGGCTCAGCAAAAGTACTCCCGACACCGACAGAGGTGTGGACATAGGTGTCAGGAGCATCGGAAACATCGGGGATAGGCTGAGGGGCCACGGGGTCAACAGGGGCAGCAGGCTCGGCAGGTGTAACAGGGTCTGCGGGGGCAGCGTGGGCCTGCTCGGCCCCCTCGGCCTCGAGCACGTAAGCAGCGGGGATGAGAACATCCATCGCAGGGAGCCAGTCCACATGGGCTGGTGCAATCTGAGTCCGAGCTGGGCTCGGAAGAATCATGTAATCGACGCTGTAAGGGCCGTGCAACCAGACCCAGTGTCGCTCACCGTGCAGACGAAGCATCTTCATCCGGGCCATAACATCGATCGACAGAGTAGTGGGGCCCGGTGCTCGTCGCAGGTCGTCAGGGAAGTCCTCGCCGGTCATAAGGGCAAGCAAGGTGATCAGGCCGCCGCAGTATATCGGTGAGCGAGCGCCCACCGATACAATGATGCGGTCCAAAAACCAAGCCGCGACATCAATCACGACGGCGGGGACAATCTCATCGCCATCCCTACATAGAGCTCTGGGCCGTGTCATCGCGTAGAGCATGTAGAGCTCTGGCGTGGGCATCGTGCCCGGCTCATATCTGGCCAAAAAGGTCGTCGCCATAAGGCGCTGAGCTATACGGAGGCAGGGATGGACAATGGCCGAGGCCTTGGCCCTACTAGGGTAAAAGGCAGCATGGAGACCCGTAATCCGGGCCCAGAAGGCACCGGCGTCAAAGGAAGGTGGGGGGATATGGGTGGGTGCGTAACCTCGATCGGCCCCGGGGACTTCGGGCCACGAGAAAAATGCTCTCATCATACCGAGAGTGACCTGGCACTCCCGGTCCATGAACCGAAACGAGCATCCCTTGTCGGTCCGGGCGATCGAACTAAGTACCTCAAGTGTCGGACGGATAAACGTGCCCGCCGACACCTGAAAGAAATCTCGCCAGCCCATGTTGTCGTACAACGTGAGCATCCCCTCTAGTACCCCCGGGCGTCCTAGGTCGACAAGGTGTACAAACCTGGAGGGTACGATCGAGCGCTGGGAAATACGCTCGAAAGCGACGCGGTGTGCGTCGTCTCGGAACGTGATCCCCAGCGGCCCGATAAGTGGAGCCGGAGGTGGTGGCTGTGGAGCGGTAGGGGGCGGCCGTGCGGGCTGTGCGGGCCGTGCGGGCGCTGCAGGCTGTGCGGGGTGTGCGGGGCCTACAGGCTGTGCTGGGAGTGCGGGGTGTGTGGGAGAAGGCAGAGGAGAGTCCTCCAACTCGGGGGAGGGGCCAGCGTCGTCCGACTGCTCCTGCTTGGCGGAAGCTCTCTTCGACCGCGGTCGTGTCTGGGGCGGCATATCGGCCCCGAGCGCGCGCCGAAAAACGTGAAAAGTGCGGTGTGTGCAAAATAAAGGAAAGAGTATACCCCGACACGCCGCGAGTGCTAAGCAATGAAAGCGTGCGAAGACAGCGCCTCCGCGAAGCCCGAATCAGTCCCGAGAAGCTCCCCTGGGCTCCCCTAAGCTCCCAAAAACAACCTGCGCATGAAATGGAGATATCAGCGGGTAATATTCAAAACGTATGGGGCATTAGGGGTATAATAGATAGATATTGAGATTAATTTGGGTTTGGGGTTCGTTTAGCGCATGGATCCTCGAAAAATACACAAAAAGAGGAGAAAAAGGCGAAATAGGCGATACCGGAGGTGGCCGGAGTGGTGGCCACCGGCGGCGACTCGGGCGAGGCGCGGTGGAGCTCGGCCGGCGGTGGCTGGCCGAGCGGCGGCGCGGCGGTCGGTGGTCGGGCGAGTGGGTGCGCGAACGAGGGGAACGGGCGAGGGGGCTGAGGGGTCACGGGCGGTTTTGATTTTTTTATTTTCGAAAAACGTGCCCCCCTCGGCCCTTTATATAGTAAAAGTTACGACTCGGCCGAGTGACTAGGTCACTCGGCCGAGTGAGGTCAATGGAAAATTCCTCCCCGCTTACGCTTCGGCCGAGTGGCCTTGCCAGCCTCGGCCGAGTGGAGTAAGTCCATTCGGCCGAGTGGCTCAAGCTACTCGGCAAGACTCGCCCTAGGAGCGTATCCGTTTTACTCGGCCGAGTGAAAATATGTACTCGGCCGAGTAGCAGTTATACTGAAATCAGGAAATTAAACAGAGAGTTGGGTACAACAGACTTCCCTCGTTCGTGAGCGGCTCGGCCAGACGAACTTATGTACTCGGCCGAGTGACTAGTATACTCGGCCGAGTGAGCCTTGTGTTCTGCTGTTTGTCTTCGTTTGGGCTCTAAACTCCGTCTTTCTTCATCCAGTCGATTTCATCTTCCTCCTAAGCATCGAGCGCCTTCCTGGGGTGCTCCTTATCACCTCGTTCATCCTCCTCATGATGGATTTACCTATCTCCTCTCCTGTCAAGAAAAATAGGACCCGTTATCACAAAATTTTTGGGCGAACGACTCAGAACACTAAAAATTTCAAAGACAAAAATAAAGAAAACGTAAAAATAAAGCAATAACCGTCGGGTTGCCTCCCGACAAGCGCTCGTTTAAGGTCGTGAGCTCGACCCCCTATGATTTTCAATTAATGCGGGATGTTTGGTGCATATGAGATGCCCCCATCAAACTTTCCGGGGAGAACGCTTGGATTCTGTCACGCCCCGCTTCCCAAAAATATGGAGGCGAAGCGTGAGAAGGTCCGCTCAGACTTGAAGCTACAAAGCTGCAAGTCCGATAAGCGTCAATCAAATTTAAACTGCAGGTCCTTGCAACGCGAACGAAACAAAGATAATAATATTTAAATGAGACAAAAGAGATATCTCAGAATATCCATAAAATAAGTTTCAACATCACAGAAAAAGCCACCAGGCTGAAAAGAAAAGAGTTTAAAGGCCCAAACATGGCCAACAAAGTATAAAGTACAAAACAACGGTGCTACGCACCAACAACTAACAAAAGGCCTAAAGCTCAACAAAACTCAAAGCATGGTCACCGGTGTCCACCAAAATCCTCCTGGGCAATCATGGACTCAGACTCAGCGTCAGCAACTCATCACGTATACAGCAACGATCTCTGGCTCAGGTCTAACATGTGACACCCAAAAGAGCAAGGGGCACATGTCAACAAGTCTGGGAGACTTGTGCAAGGAAACTACAAGTGGGTAAAAGTAAAGCAACCTAGCAGTTCTAGTATGAATGCGATGACACGGCAGTTTAAAGTATGAGTGCAACAGGTAAAGTAAAGTAAAGTACAGTACGAGCATGGCATGGCATTCACAAGACAAGTACAAGGCAAGGAAAGTAAGCACCTCGTGCACAGAGATTCCGCCTTTTGGCTAGAGTGGCTGCACGGCCAGCTCCTAGCTCAAGTAACCGTTTATCCCTACCCCTCCACGTGTATCGGGCATTGGTTTCTGGCCAACACATGAGGCCCGCTTTTGGTCCACGAGCCAGGAAGTGTGTAAACAAGTATGGCGTAGGGGTGCACCTAGCCGGTCCAGGGAACCCGGGCATTGGCTTTTGACCAACACATGAGGCCCGTTTCCCCCGGAAGTAGTATTCAAGGAGTACAAGTAATGTAGCGTGTGCTATGATGCAACAATCAATGCATGGATGACATGGCATGGCAAGTAGTAAAGAGTACAAGTAAGAAAAGTAAACGTGACAGTTTAGCATGCATGAATGACAAGTTTAAGGGTTGGATCTAGCTTCGTTGTCAAGCTAGATCATTTAGGTGACGGATCTAGTTTCGTTGTCAAACTAGATCAAGTAGGCGTCTAGCCAGCTATCATTTCACTGACTAGTCTCTTTTACGCTAAGAACAAGAAAGTGGCCTAAAAACAGGGCCCTACACAAGAGTTGGCAAGTTTCACTTGCCTGCAAGTTCGACGTCTGAGCACACCGTCCAATGAGTCCAAAAATCACAATTATCTACGTGCAAAGTCCACCGGCCTAAAGTCCATATTATTAATCTTGATTAGTGAATTTAAAAAATTTAAAATACTTTAAAAATACTGATTTTTAGTCTTGATTAGCATGCAATTGGGTTGGGGTTCCTAGGGGTGCAAAACGTTACCTCAACACGACGCGAAAGCTACACCGGCGTCGGGTAGCGACGCCGGGGGTTGGAATAAGAGAACGCGCTCCAAGTCCTGATTCCAATATAGTTTCCTCGCTGGAGAGTTCAGAGCAACAATCGGAGCGACGGTTCCAGATTCCAAAGCTCGCACGTGCGACGACGGGCTACGACATGCGACGACGTCGTACGCGACGGATCCTTGAAGAGCAAGCACCTAGGTGGGGCCCACAGTAGTCCTAGGGGCCTTTGGGGGACCCACAATAACTCTGGAGAACTTGGGGGGCCCACGGTGGCAAGCGGTGTGACGGGTGCGGGGTTGCGACGATTGGCCATCGGTCGTACAGCCTCGGTGCGGGGTCGGGCTCGGTCAGACACATGGGAACGGGGGCTGTGCAGCGCAGCGGGTCGGTGCGGCTTGGTTCTCTCGGTCGGAGCGGGGGAGGCCATCGGTCGGGCGCCTTGGATGCGGGGGAGCGCAGCGCTGCAACGTTGCAAGCGTTGCAACGTTGCGGGCTTCGGCGATGGCGGGCGGGCGCTTCGGTCGGACACGGGGAAAAGCGGGGTGCGGAGCGGGCTTGCGAGCCGTGCGGGGCGATGCGGATGAGCGGAGCGGGCGACCGGTCTGACCGAGGGGATCTCTCGGTCGGAGCGGGCGAACGGAGGGAGTGCGATGCGGAGCGGCTGTGCGAAGCTTGGTGCGGGCGGAGCAGCGGTCGATGCGGGGAAAACGGGCCCGTTCTCTCGGTCGGTGCGGAGCTGCTTCGTCGCAACGTTGCGACGATTCGTCGCAACGTCAATTTTGGGTTTTGGAAGAGGCTAGGGCTAATTTCTTGCGAAAATAGGTCTTCCTAGGGGTTGCTTATATAGTATAGATGGGTTGACTTGGTCTAGGGCTAAATCTAATAGGATTAGAAGTTCAAAAAGATTTAAAATTTGAAATTCAATTACTCCAACTCATCCAAGGGTTTGACCTGGTCCAAATGAGCTGGAAATTGGCTCAAAAATTCTTTAAAACGTTTTAAACTCAAATAAATTTTATTTGGCCGAAATTAATTTAAAAATAAATTATTAAAAATAATATAAAACTTGTTAAAAATATAAAAGTGGTCAAATAAACTCCAAAAATTAGAAAATAAATATCGGGGTGATCGTGGTGACAAATGTGAGCTAACTAAGAAGACGGATCTCAATTTCGACGTCGGACGACGAAACTAAAATTAGAAACGTCTCCCGTCAAAAGTGAGAATCGTCACGTCTCATCGAGTAAGATTAAATTGTGGGAAAACGACTCGAGAAACGTCGTTCCAAATTAGTGCCACTTTTTAATACTCTCAGAGACGTTCACAACGGTATATCACACGAAAGTGTTCACAAACGAACAACGTCTAAAACAAACACGTGCACGGCCAAAGCACGTGCACGAAAAACGTACAACGATAAGTGGTCGTTACATCCTCCCCACCTTAGAATAAAGTCCGTCCTCGGACTTTCTAATATAGCTAGTCGCTCTAGTAACTACCCCATTCAAGTCATACTAATTTAAACCAGGTATAGTCATTACAAATGCTTATATATGCACTAGGTAGTCAAACATTAATACTACCAACACGTATACATATACATTCACGTACGTCATATACTTATACCTATTATAGTCAGTCAAACTCATACACGTATTTCAATCATATATATAAGCATGCATCCCTTATATAACTACTACCTACCTAATCACAAAACAATATTTCAGGTACTTATATAAAGATAGTTTCACGCTTAGCCAATACAATCATCGCTCTACCTATATGTAGCTACCTATGCACAAACATCAAGGGTATACTACCCTCTAATATTCATTCAATACCAAACACTACCACATAAGCAGTCACACCATACCATTATTAAATCAAGTTCACTATATCTAATATACATTCACCACTACTATAATTTCACAATATATAGTCATACAAATGCATGCAATAATTTCACCGTATATTCACATCACATTCGGTCCTATAACTATATTTACGATACGCCACATATATCATAGTCATCAATACCTATAACTAAGCACATACTTACCTGTGCAAGGTGCACACCCATACACGCTAACATTTCATTTACGCATACCAATCATACCATTATATTACTAGCACATCTACACACCTAGTTTAGCTAGCACACAAGCAAGTCCTTAGTAAATAACTATACCGCAAGACCAACTCCTATAACTATATACTGGTGTAGCGACCCACAGTCATGTGCGTAACTCAACCAGGCACAAACACTCCTATCACTATACATACATCAAACATCGCTATATTCAAACTACAAACATACATTCAATATGCTTAGAGTTTACCCACTCAAGCTTGATTGAGACTCAACACACATATCAGAATATTCTATATACGTAACACGGCATTCATACCTATACCAATACCACTCTTATATTTATATATATGTCTACCAATACAACCATATACATTCCATAGATCAATCACTCTAAATATTTAGTCCGGTAATACTTACATAGTTCAATCAATTTATACACCATAATAATAATAATACAGACATCAGCACTCGTATATTTATAATACACTCCCTAGTACATGCATACGTATTCATGTTATAGTCCCATACACATGCGACATATATATTTATATATTCACACCATAGCCTACTACCTATAATTAGTATACTAACACATCCACACATATATAATTAAGATGTGCAATAGTCGTGTATACCTCACGGTATGCACGTATGCAACATCCCGTAAAAGCAAACAATACCAATCAAAATTTTAACCCTACTACCATATGTATATCACTTATATACCCATGCAACGAAACATAACTTCCTACGTCCAAGCACAATGTATATCTACCTACGAGCACAATACTCACACGTACTAATATATGGGTCACTCAATAGGCCTACTTACTTAACTATACATACACTTATTATTATCACACCTAGCACACACATAGCTTTACCAATCATTTTATTTCAACCATTATAAGTATCACCAACTACATACACTCCATTAGATATTCCAACGCTAATTCAAATATACACAAGCATCCCTAGTATAGTATAGCTATCCACAAAATCTATAACTACTATCACACCACAACTTCATACTATCACGAATAACTCCGAGTATATATATATATCACCCAATATGCGAACATCAATATACTATGGGGGTATACTCATTCAAGCCCACGTACACCACTTAGGTACGTGCACTACGACACCTCACAACGGTCCAAGGGTTTACTAACAACTAAGAGTTGACCAGACATTGAAGGACCCTAAGACCTAAGCAATAAAGAGAGGTCGAGAGCGAGACGAGGAAGGATCGATAAGCACGAGTTCAGATAGGACGTATACAAGAAGACAGCTTGGTTAGACGAAACATTGACTCAAAGGTGATGTTTAGGTTGAGGGAAAATGGAGATGTGGTGATACATACCTAGGATATAGAAAAGAAGATAGGGTAAGTAGCCCATGCTAAAATACGTGAATTCTGAAAACTGTTGTACTTTAAAATCCTCGTCGGAGAAGAAATTTTTGGGGATCGATAAAACGTGTTGTTCAAAATAAATCTGAGTCGAATATTCAAAATAATAGAGGATGGCCTACTGGTTTTAAAAATCATTTTAAAAGGAAGTAAAATCATTTACACAAATATTAAGGACATGATTTAGAAAATTTATACGTCAATAATTTAATATAATGTTGCCAAAAATTTTCGAAAGTCAAAGAATGGAATCAAACAACGGAAGAATTTAAAATCAGGTTAAATGCTTTCAAAACTTTAGGCTATGGAAAATTGAAGATAATCAATTTGAAACTACTTTTAGAAAACCAAGGTTTGCCAGAAATGAGAAACTGATTTACACAAGGTTCTTAATATGTGAGCACAACAAGTCTAGTACGGATATAAAAATAATTGAAAGTAGGTATGGTGCACGGAAAATAATAATATTGGCTTAGTATAAGAATTATCGAAATCGAATAGTAAGTCTTTAGGATCAAACCATGGAGGGTCTAAATCAGAAAGAGGTTATGTAAATAGTAATTTTGCAAAAATCTGAAATAGCGAGAACGACGAGCAAAAACCAACTTGCTGGAAGCTGAAATTCCATGTGTCTTGAAAGTATATTAAAGTAAACACGACGTATCATTCGTATAACACAAATAAGAAGGAAATTATAAATCGAATTGGCAAAGAAAAAATAAAATTAATATATGAAAAGACGACATGAGTACGAAAACATAGGCTGGGAAAAATATTATAAGCTAGAGTTCAAAGTTCCGACAAACGTTTTTAAAAATTTAAATCAATGAAGAAGTATGAAGTATAAATATATTAAAATTTTGAACAAATTTAGACCTATCGAAAGATACCTTTGGAAGATTCAAGATTGTAACGGAAAGATTTGAAAATTGACGACGATCGTCATGGGGCGATCTCGTGAATCGAGGCAAGGAGGTTGGTCAGGGAGCCAAACATACCTACGCCTAGGATATGGATCAGAAGAGGCTACGGAGAACTCCTACGGTCGAACAACTAAAGATTAGGAACTAAGCGCTAAGACTTCTAAAGGTTAGACGGTAAGGAAATGCGTTCAGCTTGGTCCGAAATCGTTGAACCCAAAAGCGAACGACCGAAGGAAAATCTAGAAGTCTAATATGGTCAGGGTTAGGCAAGGACCACTAAGGTAACTCCTACGGCGATCAATTGCTAGAAGGGGGTCTAACTATCAATCAGGGGCTTCTAACTAGCAAGCACAGACGTCTAACTAAGTTCCTTACCACCTAGTGTCCTAAGAAATCGACTAGACTCAGGGCTTCATGTTGCAATTTATTTAATGGACATTCTGTTATTATCGTTGTTCCGTTAATTCGCAATTGCAAGACTGGACCTGCATGGGCCACCAACAAAACCTGTCACGCCCCGCTTCCCAAAAATATGGAGGCGAAGCGTGAGAAGGTCCGCTCAGACTTGAAGCTACAAAGCTGCAAGTCCGATAAGCGTCGATCAAATTTAAACTGCAGGTCCTTGCAACGCGAACGAAACAAAGATAATAATATTTAAATGAGACAAAAGAGATATCTCAGAATATCCATAAAATAAGTTTCAACATCACAGAAAAAGCCACCAGGCTGAAAAGAAAAGAGTTTAAAGGCCCAAACATGGCCAACAAAGTATAAAGTACAAAACAACGGTGCTACGCACCAACAACTAACAAAAGGCCTAAAGCTCAACAAAACTCAAAGCATGGTCACCGGTGTCCACCAAAATCCTCCTGGGCAATCATGGACTCAGACTCAGCGTCAGCAACTCATCACGTACACAGCAACGATCTCTGGCTCAGGTCTAACATGTGACACCCAAAAGAGCAAGGGGCACATGTCAGCAAGTCTGGGAGACTTGTGCAAGGAAACTACAAGTGGGTAAAAGTAAAGCAACCTAGCAGTTCTAGTATGAATGCGATGACACAGCAGTTTAAAGTATGAGTGCAACAGGTAAAGTAAAGTAAAGTACAGTACGAGCATGGCATGGCATTCACAAGACAAGTACAAGGCAAGGAAAGTAAGCACCTCGTGCACAGAGATTCCGCCTTTTGGCTAGAGTGGCTGCACGGCCAGCTCCTAGCTCAAGTAACTGTTTATCCCTACCCCTCCACGTGTATCGGGCATTGGTTTCTGGCCAACACATGAGGCCCGCTTCTGGTCCACGAGCCAGGAAGTGTGTAAACAAGTATGGCGTAGGGGTGCACCTAGCCGGTCCAGGGAACCCGGGCATTGGCTTTTGACCAACACATGAGGCCCGTTTCCCCCGGAAGTAGTATTCAAGGAGTACAAGTAATGTAGCGTGTGCTACGATGCAACAATCAATGCATGGATGACATGGCATGGCAAGTAGTAAAGCGTACAAGTAAGAAAAGTAAACGTGACAGTTTAGCATGCATGAATGACAAGTTTAAGGGTTGGATCTAGCTTCGTTGTCAAGCTAGATCATTTAGGTGACGGATCTAGTTTCGTTGTCAAACTAGATCAAGTAGGCGTCTAGCCAGCTATCATTTCACTGACTAGTCTCTTTTACGCCAGGAACAAGAAAGTGGCCTAAAAACAGGGCCCTACACAAGAGTTGGCAAGTTTCACTTGCCTGCAAGTTCGACGTCTGAGCACACCGTCCAATGAGTCCAAAAATCACAATTATCTACGTGCAAAGTCCACCGGCCTAAAGTCCATATTATTAATCTTGATTAGTGAATTTAAAAAATTTAAAATACTTTAAAAATACTGATTTTTAGTCTTGATTAGCATGCAATTGGGTTGGGGTTCCTAGGGGTGCAAAACGTTACCTCAACACGACGCGAAAGCTACACCGGCGTCGGGTAGCGACGCCGGGGGTTGGAATAAGAGAACGCGCTCCAAGTCCTGATTCCAAAATAGTTTCCTCGCTGGAGAGTTCAGAGCATCAATCGGAGCGACGGTTCCAGATTCCAAAGCTCGCACGTGCGACGACGGGCTACGACGTGCGACGACGTCGTACGCGACGGATCCTTGAAGAGCAAGCACCTAGGTGGGGCCCACAGTAGTCCTAGGGGCCTTTGGGGGACCCACAATAACTCTGGAGAACTTGGGGGGCCCACGGTGGCAAGCGATGCGACGGGTGCGGGGTTGCGACGATTGGCCATCGGTCGTACAGCCTCGGTGCGGGGGTCGGGCTCGGTCAGACACATGGAAACGGGGGCTGTGCAGCGCAGCGGGTCGGTGCTGCTTGGTTCTCTCGGTCGGAGCAGGGGAGGCCATCGGTCGGGCGCCTTGGATGCGGGGGAGCGCAGCGCTGCAACGTTGCAAGCGTTGCAACGTTGCGGGCTTCGGCGATGGCGGGCGGGCGCTTCGGTCGGACACGGGGAAAAGCGGGGTGCGGAGCGGGCTTGCGAGCCGTGCGGGGCGATGCGGATGAGCGGAGCGGGCGACCGGTCTGACCGAGGGGATCTCTCGGTCGGAGCGGGCGAACGGAGGGAGTGCGATGCGGAGCGGCTGTGCGAAGCTTGGTGCGGGCGTAGCAGCGGTCGGTGCGGGGAAAACGGGCCCGTTCTCTCGGTCGGTGCGGAGCTGCTTCGTCGCAACGTTGCGACGATTCGTCGCAACGTCAATTTTGGGTTTTGGAAGAGGCTAGGGCTAATTTCTTGCGAAAATAGGTCTTCCTAGGGGTTGCTTATATAGTATAGATGGGTTGACTTGGTCTAGGGCTAAATCTAATAGGATTAGAAGTTCAAAAAGATTTAAAATTTGAAATTCAATTACTCCAACTCATCCAAGGGTTTGACCTGGTCCAAATGACCTGGAAATTGGCTCAAAAATTCTTTAAAACGTTTTAAACTCAAATAAATTTTATTTGGCCGAAATTAATTTAAAAATAAATTATTAAAAATAATATAAAACTTGTTAAAAATATAAAAGTGGTCAAATAAACTCCAAAAATTATAAAATAAATATCGGGGTGATCGTGGTGACAAATGTGAGCTAAATAAGAAGACGGATCTCAATTTCGACGTCGGACGACGAAACTAAAATTAGAAACGTCTCCCGTCAAAAGTGAGAATCGTCACGTCTCATCGAGTAAGATTAAATTGTGGGAAAACGACTCGAGAAACGTCGTTCCAAATTAGTGCCACTTTTTAATACTCTCAGAGACGTTCACAACGTTATATCACACGAAAGTGTTCACAAACGAACAACGTCTAAAACAAACACGTGCACGGCCAAAGCACGTGCACGAAAAACGTACAACGATAAGTGGTCGTTACAGATTCGGAAGTTGCGGCGGCGTGTTCTCCCTCGGTGGTCTCCCGTCTCGAATAGTGTTGGGGGGAGGCTCCCCCAAGCTAGCGTTTGCTCCGGTCAACGGCTTCACCGGTGACGCCGATTTCCGTATCGGCGGGGCTTTCTTCGGAGACTTCAATTTCGAGAGCTTGCAGAGCTCTCGAATCCTTGCGACATCAGCGTCGCCTTCATCATTTTCAGCGGAGAGGTCGGGGGAATCATCTATCTTCTCACCTCGGCCTAAATCCGGGCCTTCCTCGAAATCCTCATCGAAAAGAGCTCCAATTGAGTGGGGGATCGCTTCTTCAATTACCTCATCAAGGAGGTCCATGTAGTCAAGCTCCTCGTGGTAAGGCATGGTTTCATAGCCTTAGGAATGTGAAGCTCCACCTCGATGTTGCCAACGTTTAAAGTTAGCGTACCTTCTCGCACGTCGACAATCACACCGGCGGTGGCGAGGAACGGGCGTCCAAGTATCAATGACGTATTTCCCTCCTCCTTAACGTCCATGATCACGAAGTCACATGGCAAGCATATTCCCCCCCGGGACTTGTAGCGGGATGTCTTCGGCGATCCCTACCGGCCTCGTTATCCGCCCATCGGCTAATTGTATCCGCATGTCGGTAGGTTTCAACTTCGTCCCGGTGTTTAGCCTTAAGAACATGGAGAGAGGCATGAGGCTCACACTAGCCCCTAAATCTACCAACGCCTTTTGAAGAGGGACCCCTCCCAAGGTGCAAGGAATTCGAAAACTCCCCGGATCTTTGAATTTAACCGGCTCCTTCTCTCTATTGGTGAACCAAGAGCCCTCCTCGGCTAGCATAATCTTCTCCTTCCTCTTTCTCCCCGAAATCAAATCCTTTAAGAATTTAGCATATGTGGGGATCTCCACGATGGCGTCGAGGAAGGGAATGTTGAGGCTAACCCCTCTCAGATACTCGAGAAACTTTGCTAGCCTCTTCTCCATTTTCGCACTAGCAAGCCTTTGGGGGAATGGGACCGGTGGCATGAAGCGCCTTTCCTCAATCAATTGCTCCGCTCTAGATTTCTCCTTTTCTTGTGGCGCTTTCTCCTTCTCAACCTCAACTATCGGCTCAATTGGCTCCAAGCTTTCCTCCACGGGCTCCTCGGTAGGAATCATGGCGGGGGTGGTATCCTTACCGCCTCTAGTAGTAACGGCAACTACGGCATTGATGAGGCCGGTGTTGCCCCGTGGGTTTGGCTCGGGTTGCGCCGACAATTGTTGAGTATTCCTATTGAGCAATGCCAATTGCTCCGAGACTTGAGCCACAACGGTTGCTAGGGAGTCTTGCCCCGCCTTCAAGGTAGCATTGACCTTCTTTTGCTCGACCATAAACGCCTCCACTCTAGCCTCGAAGTCGGATTGTTGTTGAGTTTGTGGAGGGTTTTGATTTTGATTTCTCCACCCTTGATTGTATCCGGGCGGCCTATAAGGTGGAACTTGTTTCTTCGGTTGGAAGTTTTGTTGTGGAGGCCCCCTCGGCAGATAGTGTTGTTGTTGGGGTGGTGGTGGTCGAGCTTGTTGAGGTGGTTGTTGAGGCGGGTTCAAAGCTCCTTCATTGTTGGCATAAGAGAAGCCGGGATGATTTCTTGCGACCGGATTGGCCCAATACCCTTGGTTCCCCGCGACATATTGTACTTGCTCCAAGGATCCTTCTCCTTGCTCTCCTCCTACATACATGGCTTGAGATTGGTCTTGCCAATCACACATTTGGTTCGTTGGAGCGGAGGTGGAAGGGGTTCCTTGGGGCTCCGTGATAAACTTCTCCAGTCTCTCCACTACCTTGTGGAGAGAATCAAACTTGCTTGTAAGCTCCGCTACGGCCTTCGCCTCATAGATACTAGTTGGCTTCAAGGAGGACGTAGAGTGTCCTCGCTCATCGCCCCATTGTTGATTGTTTGAGGCCATCTCCTCAATTAGGGCCGTAGCTTCTTCGGGAGTCTTTGACAAGATAGCACCATTCGCTGCGGCATCAATAATTTGTTTGGTCCCCGGTTGGAGACCGTTGTAGAAGCTATGAACTAGCTCCCAATCTTCAATGCTATGGTGCGAGCATTGATGCTGCAGATCCTTAAAACGCTCCCAAGCCTCATAGAGCGTCTCTTGGGGTCCTTGCTTGAAGGACATGAGAGCGCTCCGGATCTTCACCGTCTTGGAGGGCGGATAGAACTTGTCAATGAATGCACTCGCCAACTCGTCCCAAGTGGTAAAGACACCCTCAGACTGCGTCCTCAACCAATAAAGCGCCTTGTCTTTTAGCGTGAAGGGGAAGAGACGCAGTCTGATGGCATCGATGGAGACCCCTGGCAGCTGAAATGTGGCGCACTTCGACAAGAATAATTGGATGTGGTAGTGAGGATTTTCATGGGCATTCCCATGAAATGGATCCTGCTGCATCAGAACCACTAGTCCAGTCTTCAGCTCAAAGTTCTTGTCAGCCGCCAACTCCGGCATGGCAATGGATGAGGTCGTAGAAGAGGTCTTAGGCCGAAGCCTATCTCGAATAGAAATTATCTGCGCCATCCTTGCCGCTAATTGGTCTGCAGTTTCCGGGTTGGTCATAAACCTCCCTTCCCGATCTTATCTCTTCTCCGCTCTAAGTCTCTGTGCGGTACGTTCGATCTCGGGATCAAATAATATAGCTTCAGTGTCCGCCGTAGATCTCGTGTACATGCACATGGAAAACAGAGTTTCAAAGAAATGATTAGTAACGTGGAAGGGTTAGGTAAAAATAAAGAAATAAAATAATAATAATAAAAAAAAGAAATAGCTAGGGTGGTAAGATCAAACGCAATCGCCTCCCCGGCAATGGCGCCAAAAACTTGGTCGCTCCCCGGATACACACCCGGAGCGACGGGTTGTAGTTTTACCGCAAGTGCACGGTGTAGCAGCGAGCGGGTTATCGAACACAGGGAGGACGAATGACCGTGCTTGTTCCAATCAACCTGGCTATTTAAGAAGAGAGAAATTTGCCTTTGGCGAAACTGTCACAATCGTCAGACAAAATACGGAAATATCAAATCAAATAAAGAACGTCTAGGGAATGGGGAATCCCCGATACTCATCGTATTTCGTAAATATGGTTCGTCGGTATCAAAATTGCGAGAATAAGATTTTGGATGAACTAGTTGCAACTGAATGTAGAACCAAGCTCACGCTCTCGTGCTGTTGCCGGTCTATAGCTATCCTAGGTTTGGGTCCAATCTCTTGCAAACCCTAGCCTAGGGAAGCTAGCATTAGGATCAACATCATCGTTCAATCGTGCACCGAGCCCAATCTCTTGCAAACTCGGACCGCGACCTAGGTTGGGATAGTTCCTACCCGTCCAATCTCTTGTAAACAGGTATCGGCACGGAATTGCAACCGGAAACCCTAGTATCGGTCCAATCTCTTGCAAACCGATACTTCGGAAATTCGATTCCAACCCAATTCGGATTTCTAGGGTTTCCTATCGAATTGGGATCCAATCTCTTGCAAATCCCAATCGGTATGAACTCCTAGCTATCCGTAGTAAATCGATCCCAAACTAATCACTAACAACGATTCTAGCAAAATTTCTATCAATTCATCACAAATATGAAATTGGGCTTGTAGGGTTCATCCCCACGCCCCAAGACGTGGAGACTACTCGCAATTCATTGCACAAACACAAGAATAATGAATGAAATAAGCAATAGAATTCATCACAATATTGAGATATGCAATAAAAATAAAATTTTTGGAGAAGAGAGAGGCAAACCAATGGAGTTCTTCAATTAATCCAACAAAAATCAACTTTTGTCCTCTCTCCAAATCCAAAGAATAAAGCTAAAAAGTAAACATAAAAAGCTGCAAAAATCTAAGAGAAAGCTCTCCCAAAACTAGGGTAAAAACAGGGGTTAAATACCCCCCAAAATCGTCCAAAAACTGTGACCAAAATACCCCTGCGCAGCCTGTTTTCCGCAATTTTCGCTACAGGCAGCGCGTCGCACTCGGCCGAGTGACAAAAGTCGCTCGGTCGAGTGAGAAACCCTGTAATTTTCCAGTAAGTCTTGATCTTCAGGGGTCTTCACTTCGGGGGCGGCTCGGCCGAGTGAGTTGTCGTCACTCGGCCGATGGCTTCTTGGTACTCGGGCGGTCAGGATTATCCACTCGGCCGAGTGGGTCTTCTGAAGCTCAGGCAGCCAAAAAACAGTAAGTTGGCGATTTTTTGAATGGCTTCGTCTGGGTGCCACTCGGGCGGACGGGATCTCGTCACTCGGCCGATGTGGTCTCCGTCGCTCGGCCGAGTGCACATATAAATCGTGTCTGATCTGGTCGGCCGGCCGGTGTCTCGCTGGTCGGCCGAGTGACTCCTTCACTCAGCCGAGTGGGACACTAAAAATGCCCAAACAGCTTGTTTTGGCGTCCTCGTCGCTCCTGCGACGTTCGTTCTTCTTTCGCTCCTCTCCAACAGCAAAATACCCCTTAGGGAGATCGTCGGTGACCCTCTGGAGTAAGCGCATCTCGAGATCACTCCAAATCGTGCCAAATCATCTGAAATGCTACAAAAACAACAAATCGTGAAAAGCATCGCAATATCGTCGATATGTCGTGAAAAACATGATTTGAGCGATCTAAATGGCATGCAAACATGCGGGAAAAAGGTGTAAAATAGGGAGTGATCATCGTCTAGGTGCCACTCGGGCGGACGGGATCTCGTCACTCGGCCGATGTGGCTTCCGATGCTCGGCCGAGTGCACGTATGAAACTTATCCGATCTGGTCGGCCGAGCGGTGTCTCTCTGGTCGGCCGAGTGACTCCTTCACTCGGCCGAGTGGGACACCAAAAATGCCCAAACAGCTTGTTTTGGCCTCCTCGTCGCTCCTGCGACGTCCTTTCTTCTTCCGCTCCTCTCCAACAGCAGAATACCCCTCGGGGAGGTCATCGGTGACACTCTGGAGTAGGCGTATCTCGAGATCACTCCAAATCGCTCCAAATCCCCTGAAATTCGACAAAAACAAGAAATCTTGAAAAGCATCGCAATATCGTCGATATATCGTGAAAAACATGATTTGAGCGATCTAAATGGCATGCAAACATGCGGGAAAAAAGTGTAAAATAAGGAGTGATCAATCCATATTGTCCACTTCCTCTGGCCAATGAATACACTTTATTGTCTTCGGAATATGGAGCTCAACTGCTACGTCACCAACGTTGAGGGATAAGGTTTCTTCCCTCATATATACAATTACTCCGGTAGTGGCTAGGAAGGGCCGTCCAGGTATCAACGAAGTATCCCCCTCTTCTCTAATATCCATCACCATGAAGTCGCACGACAAGCAAAGTCCACCCGGTACTTGCAGTGGGACGTTTTCTGCTATTCCCATCGGCCAAGTGATTCACCCATCGACGAGTTGTATCTTCATGTCCGTGGCCTTGAGGTCGGTCCCCATATTCAGTTTCTTGAAAATTGCTAGGGGCATGAGGCTCACGCTTGCCTCCAAATCTACTAAGGCTTTTTGTAGCGGGACTCGTCCAAGCGTACAAGGAATTTGGAAGCTACTGGGATCTTTCAACTTGGTCGGCATCTTCTCCTTGTTGGTGAACCACGTACTTTGCTCGACTAACATGACCCTTTCCGTTCGCTTCTTTCCCGCAATCAAATCCTTAAGGAACTTTGCATAGGACGGGATTTTGACGATTGCATCAAAAACGGGATGTTCAAGCTCTCTCCTCGCAAGTACTCCATAAATTTAACAAGCCTCTTCTCAATTCTTGCTTTCACCAACCGTTATGCAAATGGTACCGGTGGCATATAGGTTCGCTCCTCTCGTGGCTTCTCCATTTCAGATTTTTCATCATTACTTACCGCTTTTGGGCTCTCCTCTTTATTGACTGCCTCCTTCTCAACCGAAATTTCCTCCCTCGGTTCCTTAGCTTGAATCTTGGCGGGAGTAATGTCCTTCCTGCCTCTTGTAGTTACCGCCAAGACCGCATTGATGTGCTCCGTGTTGCTCCGTGGGTTTTGTTCCGGTTGAGCCTGCAATTGTTGGTTAGCCTTGTTGAGCAATGTGAGTTACTCTGCCAATTGTGCCACGACGGTATTGAGGGATTCTTGTTGACCCGCCAATTTCACGTTAGTCTTCTTTTGATCGGCCATGAATTCTTCTACCCTTGCTTCGTGCTCCGACCTTGGTGGCGCTTGTGGGGGGTTGGGCGCCCTCCATCCTTAATTATATGCCGGGGGTCTATAGGGCCTCGATTGTTGCCTTGGTGGGTAGTTTTGTTGTTGGGGTGGCCTTTGTTGATACTGTGGTTGTTGAGGAGGCCGGGCTTGTGGTTGTTGCGGCGGTGGTTATGGTGGTGGTGGAGTCAAGGATCCATCATTGTTGGTATATGAAAATCCGGGGTGACCCCTAGTGGCCGGGTTCACCCAATAACCGCTAGTGCCGGTAATGTATTGAGCATGCTCCATAGCTCTATCTCCTTGCTCCCCTCCAAAGAACATAACCTGGCCTTGATCTTGCCAGTCGCTCATGCTTCCTCCGAATGTAGATGTGTTGGAAGCTCCATGTGGCTCGCTCATCAACTTTTCTAGCCTCTCTACGGCTTTATGCAGAGAATCAAATTTGGTAGAGAGTTCTGCCACTGCTCTTGCCTCATAGATGCTCGTCGGCTTTAAAGATGACGAAAATTGTCCCCTTTCATCGGTCCATTGTTGATTATTCGAGGCCATCTCCTCAAATAAGGCCGTAGCATCATCTGGTGTCTTTGCCAAAATGGCTCCATTGGCCATGGCATCAATTATTTGCTTTGTGCTTGGTTGCAATCCATTTTAGAAGTTATGCACTAATGCTATGGTGGGGACATTGGTGTTGGAGATCCTTGAAGCGCTCCCACGCCTCATATAAAGACTCCTGAGGGCCTTGCCTAAAGGACATCAAGGCGCGTCGTATCTTCACAGTCTTGGATGGCGGATAGAACTTGTTGACAAATGCGCTCGCTAGCTCATCCTAAGTAGTGAAGATCCCCTCGGCCTGCGTCCTCAGCCAATATAAAGCCTTAACACGTAGAGTGAATGGAAAGAGACACAGTCGAATAGCATCTGTCGGCACACCTGGCATCTGGAAGGTGGTGCACTTCGCCAAGAACATTTACAAATGGTAGTGTGGGTTCTCTTGAGCATTCCCATAGAATGGGTCTTGTTGCATCAACACTACGAGTCCCATCTTCAACTCAAAGTTCTTGTTGGCCGCCAACTCCAGCATAGCTATAGAAGAAGTGGTAGACGTGGTCATAGGCCGTAGACTATCTCTGACGGAGACAAGCCTAGCCATACGTTGTGCTAGCTCCTCTGGTGTTTTCGGCGTAGCCATATGATTTTCCTCTATAGTAAATCTCCTCTCGGCTCTAAGCCTCCTTGCTGTCCGCTCGATGTCAGGGTCAAATAATATGTCTCCTTGGCAAGCCATTGATCTCGTGTACATGCATGGAAAGAGAGAGTCTAGATTGAATTGTTAGCACAATAGAGTAATAAAAGAGTGAAAATAAGAAATAAGCATAAAAAGAAAAAATAGTTAGGTAAAGAACATAAAATACAGTCGCCTCCCCGGCAACGGCGCCAAAAACTTGATCGCTTCCGGATATACACCCGGGAAACAATTGTAGTTTTACCGCAAGCAAACAGTGTAGTGGCAAGCAGGTATCGAACACGAGGAGGGACTAATGACGGTACGCTATCTTAATCACTAAGCTATTGGTGGAAAGGCAACTTTTGGAATGTTGGTGTCATGATCTTCAATTAACAATTCAAATTCAATATTATAAAGTGTCTAGGGCTATGGATTCCCCACTATGGATTATCATGCATCCTCGTGAATCGTGAATCTCAATGTTACTAGACTTGGACTGAGGTGAACTACCCGTAACTAAATAGGGAACCAAGCTCACGCTCTCGCGCTATTGCCGGTCTATAGAGACCTAGATTAGGGCCCACTCTCGTGCAAACCTTAATCTAAGCAACTAGCATTAAGATCGACATCATCGTCTAATCGCACCCCGAGCCTACTCTCGTGCAAACTTGAGTTATGATCTAGATTGTGATAGCTCATATTCGTCCAATCTCTTGCAAATGAATATGTGTGTAAATTTATAATAAAAATGCTAGTTTTGGTCCAATCTCTTGCAAACCCAAACCTAATGAATCTCGATTATAATTCTAAATCGAATATCTAGACCTTTCCATTGATCAAAGCCCAATCTCTTGCAAACTCAGGACCAATTGAAATCCCTAGCGATCCGTAATAAATCAATCATAATCCAACCTTCTAGCAATTCTAGCAACAATGAAATTCATTCATCACAATAATAGCTTAGATCCATAGGGTTCATCCATATGCCCTAGAACAACGAATCTACTCACAATTCATCAAAGCAATACCAAAATCAATGATGGTAAACATATTGCAATTCAGATTTTGAAGAAAACAATTCATAAAAGTGCAATATTCAAAAGAAATAGACAAACCAGATCTGAGTTCTTTAATCTCCAAAGGGGAATTACAATTAGAATTAAGCTAAAATCTATTTTCTGGTATCTCCATAAGCTAGGATAAAAAATGGGCTTAAATACATGCCCAAAACGTCCAAAAAAATCCCGACAGAATTGCCCCTGCGCAGCCTAAAACGTTAATTTTCGACACAGCCTGGCAGCGCTTCTCGGTCGAGTGGAAATCTCACTCGGCCGAGTGCCAGATCCAAATACAAAAAGAGAAGCTAGGGGTTTGGGCACTCTGGCACTCTGTGTCAATTGGCCGAGTGGGATTCGTCACTTGGCCGAGTGGGATTCATCACTCGGTTGGAGTGAAATTCCTACTCGGTCGAGTGGGTCTTACACTGTGCTCCCTAGAATTTGAGAGAGTCTGCTTCGATTTCCTTCAGAAGTCTTGGCTCACTCAGGCGAGTGGAGTTCTATACTCGGCCGAGTGAAAGTAACCACTCGACTGAGTGCATTACGGCACAAGGCACCTTGTATCAGTCGTACTCAGTCGAGTACGCTCCTTTACTCGGCCGAGTGGGCTGTGTTACTCGACCGAGTGGCCTGTATCTGGAAGCCACTCTTCTCTTCCTCGCCTCCTCTTCGCTTCTATCGATCCTTTTTTTCTCCTGCTCATCGTCCAGTGTCGTTAGCTCCTCATTAGGGCCATGAGCGATGCTCTGGCACACGTGCAAATATCTTAAGCTCATTTTTTCTCCCGATCGCTCCATATTTCCTGAAATCTGATAAAAACGAGAAATAGTGAAAAGTAACACAATATCATTGAATAATCGTGAAATACACGATATGGATGATCAAAATGGCATGCAAATATGCAGAAAAAGGTGTAAAATATGGACTGATCAACGCGGTCGCATGGAAATCCATGCGGTTGCATTACTTATGAAGAATTAAAAGATAGAAGCCTATTTTTGGACCTGCGACGACGTGGTCACGTGGGATTCAAAGCGACCATGGGGTATTTTTGGTCTTTTTGGGAATTTCTAGGGTTAGTATTTTTATTTTTCTGTTTTCCACTTTTTGGGGAAGCTTCCACAGACTTTTTCAGATGAATTTTAGAGCATTACTCACATGTATTCACATTATTCTATGTGCTAGTGATTATTCTCCTTTATTCTATTTGTAATTTTAGTACTAGTTTTTTAATCTATTATTGGTTTTCTTGTTCTCTTCTATTGTGGATCAATTAGATTGCTATTTTCATTTCTCCTTTCATATTCTTATGAATCATTTATTGTATCTAATCATGTTTTCATAAATAGATTGTTAGTAGTCATCCATCTAGGGCCATGGGTTGAACCATATTGAGATTTGCTATGGATTGATATGCTTGTGATGGGTTGTTGAATAATTAATGATTAGGGGTTTGTTAGAATGATTATTATCGATATAAATTGATCTCCTTCCTTGTTGATTATTAGATTAGCTGCTAACGGTGGTTCGGGTTAATCTAGGGTTTTAAATCCCTATATCGATTCCTACTATCCATATCGCTAATGAGAGTTTGGAGTGGATTAGAGCCCTCCCAGCAATGATCCAAATTCTATCCACAACAGTAGCATGAAGGATGATTGAGGACATTTTTCGGGTATAATGCACTTACCGCATGTCGATGACCAACGATAGTTCCCTTGGGTATGTGTGTAACGGCCTGTTTCTATCGTACCCTCTTCGTGCACGTGCTTTTGACCGTGCACGTAATTATTTTAGACTTTATTTGTTTTTGAACGTTTTTGTGTGATATGTCGTCGTGATCGCCTCCGAAAGTATTAGATTGTGGAACAACTTTGTAACGACATATCTCGAGTCGTTCTTCAGCGATACTATCTTAATTGACGTGACGTCGCGACTTTCTGTTTTGACGCGAGACGTTTCAAATTTTAGTTTCGTCTCTCGATGTCGAAATTTAGATCCGTCTTCTCCACTCTCTTTCTTTAGTCGTCCCGAACACCCCATAATTATTTTACAATTTTTGGACTTAATTTGAACTATTTTCCATTTTTTTGGAAGTTTTAAATAATTTTAAAACCTATTTTTATAAGAGTTTTAATTACAATAAAATTCCTATATTATAATAACGTATTAAAGAATTTTTAGGCAAAATTTTAGAATTTTTGGCCGCACCCATCTTGCGTGAGGGAGAGGAGAGTAAGTTTAAACTAAATTAATTATTTTTAATTATTTTAATTACATTTTTCTATACCCTAACCCTAACCCTAGCTCTAACCTATTTATATAAGCCCTAGGCTAAGTTATTTCGGCATTACTCAAAACCCTAGCCGCCGTTTCCTCTCCCAAATCTTCGTCGCAACATTGCGCCGATCGCCCAGTGCACGACCGGAGCTCAACCCCGCACATCCCCGTGCACGACCGGAGCAGCTCCCCGCATCGTCGCTCGCAGCGCTCCGCTGCAAGCCCCCCGTTGTCGCCCCGCTCCGACCGAGGCCGTCTCTCGGTCTGACCGAGAGAATAGCCGCTTCGCCCGCACGCTGCACCGCTCCGCATCGCCAAGCGCCCGACCGACCCGCCCCGTCGGTCTGACCGAAGGCCGCTCCGCACCCGAAGGCCGCTCCGCACCCCGCTCCACTGCCAGCCTCGCCCAAGAGCCCGACCGAAGAGAATCTCCGCACCGACCCGCTGCGACCGAAGCGCCCGCCTTGCAACGCCCCCGCTGCGCTGCATCAACGTCCGACCGAGAGCCCCTCTCGGTCTGACCGAGAGGAACCCCCGCACCGACCGTGCCCGACCGACAGAACTTCGTCGTAAGTTGGTTTCTCCCACACCAACTCCTGTGGTGGGCCCCCAAGTTCTCCAAAGGTGTTGTGGGTCCCCCTTGGGCCCCTAGCACTGCTGTGGGCCCCACTTGGACGTGCTACTTCGCGGATTTGCTGTCTACGACGTTACGACACGTCGTAGGCCTTCGTCGCAAGTTCAAACTATTGGGGAATCATACGAGGACCAGATCTGAAGCTGAGGAGTTCTCCGATCAGACACGACTTCCATTCTACAGCAAACTCCGGTTCAGGTTGGTTCCCCGAAACTCGTAGAAACCCCCACAATAGCTGACTGAACCCTAAACTAAAAACCGTCAACTTGAACTAAATTTATTTTCCAGCACCTGTAAATCGTTGTATGAACATAGAAAATCGACGAACGGACTTTGTTGACTGTGCACATAGGATAGATCGTCGATTAGGCTGAAACATCAAAAAGCGACTTTTGACGAATAGGATAGTCCCAAAAACCTAGAAACAAAACCTAATAGGATTTGATGAATTTGAGACCTGACATCGTCGCCGTGGTGATATTTCAGATGGACTTCCGCGGACGAGACGCTTGGACGAGACGCTTCGAGAGGACGACCCACTCGCCATCGCAGGCAAGTGTATCTCACTTGCACTTTTGGCCGTGCTTAGGCCGTAGTTGGTTAGAATTGATAAATGTGAACAAATAGAACCGGACGTGAAATGATAGCGTCCGGGACGACTCCTGACGGCTCAGACTTGACGACGAAGCCTGAGCCTGACAACAACAACTTTTGACATTATAGGGCTAACATGTGTGTGCGTGTGTGTTGACACCCTAGAATAACCCTTCTCGTCTTGTCACGTCCCGTCCCGTCTTGCACAGCCCGCTGGGCAATAGGGCACTCTCCAAGTGATCCCTTGTACTGATTCACAGCTTGCGGGCAATAGGGCACTCTCCAAGTTAGAGAGAGTGATCCCTTGTACTGATACACAGCCCGAGGTCAATAGGGCACTCTCCAAGCTAGAGAGAGTGATCCCTTGTACTGATTCTCAGCCTGCGGGCAATAGGGCACTCGCCAAGCTAGAGCGAGTGATCCCTTGTACTGGTGTCATGTCTTGTCTTGTCTTGGGGTTTGGGGTTAATCAACCAGTAAACTGTTGTGTAAAAGAACCTCAGCATGCTAATCAACCAGTAAACCGTTGTTTAAAGTTCGGTGCACTTGCAGTAAAGTCTAACCCTTCTTGTAGACTTTACCTGACGTACAGTTCCTTTCTCTTGGGTGGTGTACGTCAAGTGCTCAGCCAGAGTTCGTGGACGAGGCAGACTCACTGGAGTACGAGGAGCCTAAGACATTGATCCAGAGTTCGTGCCTGACGAGGATCAGACATTGAGGTCTTTTAGTCGCCACATTCAGAGGTTACTGCTTTCAGTTTTCTCCTAGATTGTTTGTTGCCATGTTTAGGCTTCTTTTTAGACTATGTACTTGTTGGATATTATATCTCTAATTTAATGAATGCAACTTCTTTTCTGTACTTTCTGTTGTTTCGAACCATATTAATGCAAGAACCTGAAAATCGTTTAAAATGGTACCTCTACAGACGCTTATTGGGTCCGAGCTTCTCAGCTCTGGCCTAAGCGGGCCTTGTCACGCTTCGCCTCCGTCCATTTTGTGAAGTGAGGCGTGACAGGTTTTAGTGGTGGCCCATGCAGGTTATGCAAAAGTTCGGAACAATAAGAGTACCGCATTCATTTAATATCCATGTACAAGTCTAAATTATGATTTCCAGTCTTAGATGGTAGGAAGACTTAGATAGACACTCAGGTTTGATAGTCTGATGCCTTGGTTAGGAATTAGTCATCCTCGTCCTAGAATACCTTAGTAGCCCACTTGACTCTGACCGTGTTAAATTTCCAGAGCCCTTCTTTTAGTCGTTCGCTCGGGTCCATCGACTTCGGGCCCAGCAGAATGTAACCTTGATTCGCTAAGGAACCATTCTTTAGATCCTGATTATAGTCTAGCTCATTTGGAAGTCTTAGAGCTGAGTTATCCTAATCTTTAGACGACCCGATGATTAGAACCCTTATCCTCTAGCATCCCTCTGATCCTTGCAAATTTTGTGCTATCGACCATAGAGTCCCATCGTAGCTCTTCACGATTTATATCTTACGCGTACTCTTCATACGATCATTTTTCCTTTCTCTCGATTCTCGTGATCGTTTCCTAACGATTATCATCGATCCTTCGAATCCCTTCCTCGACCAATTATACCTCCTCTAAAATTATTTTCGACTTTCCTTATTAAGTTTTCGCTCTGGCTTGATTTCTTTGAAAACCCCTATATTATATATTTAAAATTTGTTGTTTTGGATCGAGTTAAAACTTTTAATTGACTTGGAGCTTTCTTGGACGTAAATGTTTTAAGTCAATATCTCGCATTATTTGCCTTGTTTCCAAAATATATATATTACTTTTATAACCTACACAATTTATTTCTACTATCTTGTACTTATTTTTAAATTTTCCCCTTTCCCAAAACCTGCTTCCTTTAAAAGTATTTTCGAAATTCATTATTAATTTCTCCGCCCAATTTGACTTCTTTGAAAACTTTTATTAATTATTTAAAATTTCTTACTTTCGGTTGAGTTAAAATTCTTTCGCTAATCTTGAAACCTCTCTGTTCGTAAAATTATTTTATTATCTCGTACCTGTTATCAAAGCGACATTTTCGTGTCTCAGTTCTAAACCTCGTTATTAATTCTTTAATTCTATATATATATATATTACTTTTCTAAACTACAAAATTTTATTACTAATCATTCACTGCACGTACTTCTAGAATATTTTCTAAACCAAAGAGAATTTTAAATTCTTCTCGTATATGTATAAACATCCCTATGTTCATTGTGCTCATACTTCAAGGATCCTTGTTTAAACTTACTTTCATCTGCAAAACAATCACTATCTCATCCTACTTTTATTTCTTTTATTTCTTGTTTTCGAAACTCATTTATTAAATTCTTCGCTCGGTTTAACTCCCTTGAAAACCCTTTATTATATATATTTAAAATTTCTTGCTTTTCGGTTGAAAGTTCCTTCTTAGATTTTGAAACCTCCTTTGTCGTCAATTTTCAAGCTACTATCTGGTAATTATTTCAAATCGGTATCTTTCATATTTTCATTTTTAAAACCGTGTTAACATTTTGATAATTCAATTTATATTTTTCTGGGCTACCAGATCTATTTCTAAATCACTTACAGTGCATACTTTTAAAATATTTTCTGGACTAGGTGGGACTTCAATTATTATTATTATTATTTTTATCATATCTGTTCTATGTTCCTCGTGACCATATTTCAAAATCTTTGTGTAAACTTATTTTCATTTGCAAAACAATCGTTTCCCACCCTACCCATCCTTCCTTTGTCTTACTTTTCAAAAAATTTAAAATTCTACCATCTGCTCACTTCCTCCTACATTTTTTATATAAAAGTATATGATACCATATTTTTCACGTAATTCTCCTGTCATCAATCTAATTATTTTGTGAAATATTTTCATCACACCCAACCAACTACCTCCTAATCTTGTCTTATTTGAACGCGTTCCTTCCGATTCATTTCGTTACACTCTTGGCTTCTGTTTTCTTTAGGTTGTGTAGACATTAGTCCTTGTAGTTGTCTACGTTGTCTCTGGTTTAGGAGTAGGTCCTTTGGTAGGTGATGTCGTTGCAGTGCCTGAGTATAGGTAGAGTGTGTAGACCTGTATGAGTGTGTCATCTTTAGGATCCTGATGTTTGTCTCATGTGTCTTGAATGTGTACTCAGCGTTAACCATGATATGCTGGAAGTTGTCTGAATGACGGTATTCATACTTATATGAATGGCGTCATCGCAGGCAGATCCTTAGACATAGTTTTGGTTTTAATGAATGGTTTATCTTGGTTGTATGTGACAGTATCAAAACTTTGTTTTCTTCAAACCAAATCTTTAAAGTTTTTGAAATTAGCTCACAAGATCACAAATCAATTATCCTTCCTCATCCATTACCACGACTCCACACGTTTTTCCAAATGTTTTAAAAAAAATGTGTCACTGGTTTTAAGTTTCCCTTTCTCTTCTATCTCTCCATTTTGGCATGTTATGGTATGGTTGTTATAGTTTTGGGATTAGCTATTATTGTTGTAGGATTTTGTTTGCGGGTAGGCTCAGGGAGAGATGAGATTTGTTATAGCAATGATTAACCGATTTTGGAACAATAAGGATATTGTAATAGATTTCTTTCGGATGAAAAGAATGGGTGTCCAAGCCTTATTTATAAAACCGATGTGTGTCGGACTAAATGGAGAATTCTGGTCGGATGAAATTATATGCGGGGAGATGAGAACTCATCAGACTTAAGGCTTAGACGGGTAGTAGATAGGAGTAACTGCGGAGTATAGTTTGAGTTAGGGTGATCATGAGATGGAGTAGAGCTTTTTATTAGCATCGAGACTTGATTGATGAGTTGATCTGAGAAGACTTTGAGAATAACACGACGTGATGAGATTAATGGATGTTTAGGTAGTCGGACTTAATATTGGTTGGGATTAGTTATTGTGAGTAGGATGAGATGTAATTCTGATAGATCAAATTATTTGGTGGATAAATTTATGGGAAGATATGACAAGAATGTATTGAAGACGGCGATTGTTAATTTGTGAAGGTATTATAAGATAGACAAAGTTTTTGCCTTGGATTGGTAGTTGACTAGAATCTCATTTTTCTTGGAGATTGATTAACATTGGGAGGAGATTGAGAAATTTAAAAGATATTATTGAGAAGATGATTATTATTTTTGTGAGGACTTGGAGTTGAAAATTTGAACAGTAGTGATGGGTCTATAGTTAAGTATTAGGAGAAGAGTTTAATCGTGGCTTTGCCCAGTGAAAAGATGGATTAGGAGGGATTATTGAGGAACGTTGTTCGAAGTTACAGGATTAGAAATCTTTTTGAGTAGATATGATAGTTGCGGGTAAAAGGTTATATGGGTAATTATTACTAGTGTGAGTGATTCCGAGGGCGGAATCATTTCTAAGGTGGGTAGAATGTAACGGCCTGTTTCTATCGTACCCTCTTCGTGCACGTGCTTTTGACCGTGCACGTAATTATTTTAGACTTTATTTGTTTTTGAACGTTTTTGTGTGATATGTCGTCGTGATCGCCTCCGAAAGTATTAGATTGTGGAACAACTTTGTAACGACATATCTCGAGTCGTTCTTCAGCGATACTATCTTAATTGACGTGACGTCGCGACTTTCTGTTTTGACGCGAGACGTTTCGAATTTTAGTTTCATCTCTCGACGTCGAAATTTAGATCCGTCTTCTCCACTCTCTTTCTTTGGTCGTCCCGAACACCCCATAATTATTTTACAATTTTTGGACTTAATTTGACCTATTTTCCATTTTTTTGGAAGTTTTAAATAATTTTAAAACCTATTTTTATAAGAGTTTTAATTACAATAAAATTCCTATATTATAATAACGTATTAAAGAATTTTTAGGCAAAATTTTAGAATTTTTGGCAGCACCCATCTTGCGTGAGGGAGAGGAGAGTAATTTTAAACTAAATTAATTATTTTTAACTATTTTAATTACGTTTTTCTAAACCCTAACCCTAACCTATTTATATTAGCCATAGGCTAAGTTATTTCGGCATTACTCAAAACCCTAGCCGCTGTTTCCTCTCCCAAAGCTTCGTCGCAACGTTGCGACGATCGCCCAGTGCACGACCGGAGCTCACCCCCGCACATCCCCGTGCACGACCGGAGCCGCTCCCCGCATCGCCGCTCGCAGCGCTCCGCTGCAAGCCCCCCACTGTCGCCCCGCTCCGACCGAGGCCGTCTCTTGGTCTGACCGAGAGAACAGCCGCTTCGCCCGCACGCTGCACCGCTCCGCATCGCCAAGCGCCCGACCGACCCGCCCCGTCGGTCTGGCCGAAGGCCGCTCCGCACCCGAAGGCCGCTCCGCACCCCGCTCCGCTGCCAGCCTCGCCCAAGCGCCTGATCGACGAGAATCTCCGCACCGACCCGCTGCGACCGAAGCGCCCGCCTTGCAATGCCCCCGCTGCGCTGCATCAGCGTCCGACTGAGAGCCCCTCTCGGTCTGACCGAGAGGAACCCCGTACCGACCGTGCCCGACCGACAGAACTTCGTCGCAAGTTGGTTTCTCCCACACCAACTCCTGTGGTGGGCCCCCCAAGTTCTCCAGAGGTGTTGTGGGTCCCCCTTGGACCCCTAGCACTGCTGTGGGCCCCACTTGGACGTGCTACTTCGCGGATTTGCCGTCTACGACGTTGCGACACGTCGTAGGCCTTCGTCGCAAGTTTAAACTATTGGGGAATCGTACGAGGACCAGATCTGAAGCTGAGGAGTTCTCCGATCAGACACGACTTCCATTCTACAGCAAACTCCGGTTCAGGTTGGTTCCCCGAAACTCGTAGAAACCCCTACAATAGCTGACTGAACCCTAAACTAAAAACCGTCAACTTGAACTAAATTTATTTTCCAGCACCTGTAAAACATTGTACGAACATAGAAAATCGACGAACGGACTTTGTTGACTGTGCACATAGAATGGATCTTCGATTAGGCTGAAACATCAAAAAGCGACTTTTGACGAATAGGATAGTCCCGAAAACCTAGAAACAAAACCTAATAGGATTTGATGAATTTGAGACCTGACATCGTCGCCGTGGCGATATTTCAGACGGACTTCCGCGGACGAGACGCTTGGACGAGACACTTCGAGAGGACGACCCACTCGCCATCGCAGGCAAGTGTATCTCACTTGCACTTTTGGCCGTGCTTAGGCCGTAGTTGGTTAGAATTGATAACTGTGAACAAATAGAACCGGACGTGAAATGTTAGCGTCCGGGACGACTCTTGACGGCTCAGACTTGACGATGAAGTCTGAGCCCGACAACAAAAACTTTTGACATCATAGGGCTAACATGTGTGTGCGTGTGTGTGGACACCCTAGAATAACCCTTCCCGTCTTGTCACGTCCCGTCCCGTCTTGCACAGCCCGTTGGGCAATAGGGCACTCTCCGAGTGATCCCTTGTACTGATTCACAGCCTGCGGGCAATAGGGCACTCTCCAAGTTAGAGAGAGTGATCCCTTGTACTGATACACAGCCCGAGGGCAATAGGGCACTCTCCAAGCTAGATAGAGTGATCCCTTGTACTGATTCTCAGCCTGCGGGTAATAGGGCACTCGCCAAGCTAGAGCGAGTGATCCCTTGTACTGGTGTCATGTCTTGTCTTGTCTTGGGGTTTGGGGTTGGGTTGAGCGTGCGCACGGCAAGAGGGTCTGATCCCCCTCGAACCGTAAGGCGTGAACCCTTTCGTGTCTCACTTGTCTTGTCCTGCCTTGTTCTGTCACGTCCCGTCTTGTCTTGACACCTGTAGGTTAGTCCCGTAGTTGGTAGCACACGCTACGACTACTACTTGTCCTGTTTTACTTTCCTGCTGCATTACTTCCTTTTGTGCTACTCTGTTATAACCACAGCATGCTAATCAACCAGTAAACGGTTGTGTAAAAGAACCTCAGCATGCTAATCAACCAGTAAACCGTTGTTTAAAGTTCGGTGCACTTGCAGTAAAGTCTAACCCTTCTTGTAGACTTTACCTGACGTACAGTTCCTTTCTCTTGGGTGCTATACGTCAGGTGCTCAGCCAGAGTTCGTGGACGAGGCAGACTCACTGGAGTACGAGGAGCCGAGGACGTTGATCCAGAGTTTGTGCCTGACGAGGATCAGACCTTGAGGTCTTTTAGTCGCCACATTCAGAGGTTACTGCTTTCAGTTTTCTCCTAGATAGTTTGTTGCCATGTTTAGGCTTCTTTTTAGACTATGTACTTGTTGGATATTATATCTCTAATTTAATGAATGCAACTTCTTTTCTGTACTTTCTGTTGTTTCGAACCATATTAATGCAAGAACATGAAAATCGTTTAAAATGTTACCTCTACAGACGCTTATTGGGTCCGAGCTTCTCAGCTCTGGCCTAAGCGGGCCTTGTCACGCTTCGCCTCCGTCCATTTTAGGAAGCGGGGCGTGACAATGTGGTAGGTAGTCATATCATAACATCATAACAGTGGGAGATTGGCGAATACTTTGGTCCGACAACCTCGTATTACCATATGAATTCAATAACCAATTAATTTAAATCAATCCTAGTATAATCTCTTGAGGGCCTTCGCATCTTCTATTATCTTGTCTAGGTTCTTTTAATGTTTAAATTGATATTGTGTCAGTTGCTTGCTTTAGTTTTTGGTATAATTTACTAAGATATGAGGAGAATTGAGATTTCGAAGATAGATTCTCAAACCGATTATTTGAAGAAAGTAGATTTTGTTCTGTTTGAACCCAAACCTACATACGTTTAAGTAGATTAGGGATGTTTGCTCCTAAAAATATTTTCTTTAATACTTAGGCCTCATATTTTGTTCCACTTTAGCCCTCATTTATGTTTGAATCGGCCATGAGTACGATCCCTGTACCCATGAAGAACTGGATTCCTAAATGAGTGCTAATCATATTAGAACTCTTGGATACAAATTTTAGTTGATTACCAATCAAATCCCGTGTCGAATTTGCATCCTATCACATCATCATTAGTCGGCTAATTGACTAGTTATTATAACTAGTCGACTAGGCAACTCTCTATAACTTTTAGCACTAGTCAACTAATTCATGAGGCCATGCTTGCTTCTTTTTTTCTGATCACAACCCTTCATGATCTTAGCCCTAGTGTATCATATATACTGACAATTTATTCCTGTGCTGTCACTCCATGCTTCCCAAAAATGGAGGCGAGACGTGAGAAGGTCCACTCAGACTTGGAGCTGTGAGGCTCTAGTCTGTAAAGCATCTGGATTTAACCGAGTTCAGGTCCTTGCAAATGCGAAGCAGAACAACAATAATAATAAGGAAAGAGAGACAGATAAAAATTTATTCATTCTCAGAATGTCCATAATAAATAAGTTCTAACATCACAGAAAAGTCACCAGGCAGAAAAGCAAAGAGTCTAAAAGGCCCAAGCATGGCCAACAAAAGTACAACGTACAGAAAGTAAAGGTGCTACGCACCGACAACTAACAGCAACCTAAAACAGAAGTAACTCAGAACAGTCTCTAAGACTGGCCACCGGTGTCCACAAACTCTTCGTCAAACGTGGGCTCAAGTTCGGCGTCAGCAAACACCTCGTCCTCAGCAACAGTCTATGGCTCAGGGTCTAACATGTGACACCCAAAAGAGAGAGGAGCACATATCAACAAGTCTACAAAAGACTTGTGCAAGGAAACTAAAAGAAAAGTAAACAACCTAGCAGTTCTAAGAGTTATGCAATGGCATGGCAGTTAAAGTATGAGTGCAACAGGTAAGAAAAACAACAAGTACAATAAGACAACTAGCATGGCATGGCAGGAGTAGCAAGGCTACTAACATTCACATGGATTTACAAATCACGTTTTCATGTCGTGCATAGAGTTTACGCCTTACAACTGAAGTGGCTGTACGGGCCCACTTCTACGCTGAGTGGTCGCTTAATCCTATCCCAAACCCAGAGTTTACGCCTTACAGCTGAAGTGGCTGTACGGGCACACTTCAACGCTGAGTGGTCGCTTAACCCTACCCCACCACGTGTATATGGACTGGCGTCCATCTTCTGGATCACGAGCCAGAGAGTGTTATTGGCATAGGGTTGTGCCCGAAAAAGCAGGTGCCTAGCCTGAAGATGGAGTACAAGTATGGTATCGTGTGCTACGAATGAAACATTCATGTATGGATGACATGGCATGGCATATTGTAGTTAAAAGCGTATATATATGGAATTTAAACATGACATGCAGAGATGCAAGGAAGACATGGCAGCATGAACGAACGCAAGTAAAAGGGGTCAGATCTAGCTTCGTTGTCAAGCTAAATCAAATAGGCGTATAGGCAGCTATCATTTCATTGCCTAGTCTCTTTTACGCTACGGTACAAAAAGTGGCCTAAAGCATGGCCTTAACAAGGAACGGGCAAGTTTCACTTGACTGCAACCTGACGTCCGAAAACACCGTCCAAAAGTCCAAACAACCTATGTGCACAAGTCCACCAGCCTACAGTCCCAATTTAAGTTATCTTGATTAGTGAATCTAAACAATTAAAAACACCAAATTTTATCTTGTTTAACAGGCAAGGGTTGGGGATCCTAAGAGTGCAAAATGTTACCTTAACACGACGCGAAAGCTAACTGGCGTCGGGTATCGACGCCAGGGGTTGGAATAAAAGATCGTGCTCCTAGTCCAGATTCCAAAATAGATTCCTCGCTCGCCAAGTCTGGGCAGCAACCAGATCAACGAAGCAAGATTTCAAAGCTAGAACGTGCGACGAAGGAGATACGATGTACTGCAACGTCGTAATAGGCAAAACAGCGAAGGGGATCGCTGGAGGGGACCCACGACAGTGCTAGGGGTCAATGGGGGACCCACAACAGCTCTGGAGGGCTTAGGGGACCCACGGCTACACTGCAGTGCGACGGATGCGGCGCTGCGAAGAAAATCGTTGGTCGCAGCGAGCCAATGCAGGGGATTCTCTCGACCAGACCGAGAGAATGCGGGCTCTTGGGTCGGTCGGGCGCTACGGGTGTAGGCTTGCAGCGGAGCGGGGTTGTAGTGGAGTGGGGGCTCTCGGTCACAGCGGGCCGCTGCGAGGATGCGGGTCGGTCGGGGCGAGCGGATGCGGGGTTGCAGCGGTGCGGGGTTGCAGCGAGCGGGTGCATGGTACGGAGCGGGTGGCCGGCGCCCCAGCTTCTACGGTGTGGGCGCGGTGTCGGTTTACCGCAAGTGCACGGTTAGTGTAGGGTGCGGGAATATCGAACTCAGGGAGGCGAGGTTGTGCTTGGGTCAGATAGGACCTAAATCACCCCGAGGGGCGAGCTAGCCCGAATCGGTAAATGGTTGTCATGGGAAGAAATAAAGGGTATGAACAATAAAGAAATAAACCCGGGACTTTGGTTTCCGCTCCGACGAGTGGCTCTCGCCGACACGGCCTACGGGTATGGATAACGATCGGGATTAGGGCCTAATGGTGAGACGTTGACTCTGAAAGTGGTACCGGCGTCCCATGGGCCCGATATTCCGGTCGGTGCCCAGGATGATACACCGGACTTCCCAGATTCGATCAGTGGGCACTCCCGTGTCCATTAACACTGATCGATCCCGGGAGCACTAAGCCCGCAACGATAACTCCCAACGTCTTGTCCTGCCGCTCCCGCGTGCTAGGACTCGACGTCTACGCTATGGGTGTGAGCTATGGCTAGGGAGTCAACCGCCAAGTTTATTCCCCCTTGGCCCAACGGTCAAAGGCGGTCTTTTTCCCGCCGATGACAATGAAACGCCCCGCGTAACCGTTAGATTCCTAATCCCTATCGATTTCCTAACCCTATGGACGCATCAGGAAGAGCCCCCGAAGGGGTTTCCACCAAAATCCCAGATTTGGGAACTACTCACAAAAATCCATGAAAAAGCGATCTAAATAAAAATTAACCGTTGGAATCATAATTGGACAATTGCAATGCGGAAGTAATAGAGTAGATAAGACAATACTAAAATTAGAGAAAGATCTGAAAACTTACAAAAGAGTAACAATTACAGCCGTCACAAAGTGAGAAAACAGTAAAAAACTAGCAGCCCCCCGTTTCTGGAACCCTAGGGGTTCTATTTATAGACTCTCGCATCAACCGATCGGTTGACAAGTCAACGATCGGTTGATCCGTTACAAAATAATAACAGAAAACGGCGAGCTTTCACCCGATCACATGAACCGGTCGGGTGAGTTCTTGAGTGACCGGTTGGATCTTGGAGCCGTCGGGTGAAGCGATCGGTTTGGTGCCCGTGTCTTCAGCTCTTCATCTTCAGCTACAGATGAACCGATCAGGTGAGAGTCACCCAATCGGTTGGCATTTTGCTCGAGAAAACAGAGAACAGGCCCCCGCCGAACCGTTCTGCGAACCGGTCGGGTGACTTCCATGTGAGCTCCTGCTGAGACCGGGTGGTGCACGCGTGCATCACCCGATCGGTTGGAGATGACCAACCGACCGGGTGAGGGGATGAAAGATGAATTCTTCGACGTTTGACCCCCTGGATCACGCGTGACTTCTCCCGTTGCTCCGTGGACTTGGGATATCATCGTTAAACGTCCCCTACGTGGTCAATCCCCTGCAATCATGGATAAACAAAGAAAAGTGAAAGAAAACGAGAAATTACAAGAAAACGAATAAAAGACGGCGGAAAAACACGGAGAAACACAAAAGAAAACGTGCGTGAATATATGAAATATAAACGCACGTCAAAATCCCCCATGCTGAACTCTTCCTCGTCCTCGAGGAAGACGAGTGAGAGTAGGAGATCGGAAGGGAAAAATAGAGAGGAAGAAAGAAAAAAGAAAACTCTAAATCCTAGATCGTCCGTCAGACCCACCAAAATCAAAAACGACACACCAAGCAAGCAAACGCCAAATCACACCATTAAGCCTAGGAAAACGAGTCCAAATAAGTGTCGTGGGCCCACGCGGTGAAGCGCGAGTGAGTGCGGTCGTATGCTAGTAAATGGTGTCGCTTTCTACAATGTGCTATGAGCTCATATACGCAAATCCAGGAAATGACCCAAATACCGATTCGAATTTGAAATTGGGGTGAATATTAGTTCAAGCATGCATGAGAAAAGTAAGAATAGAAGCGTACCATGCATCGGGGACTCCACAACTAGGGTTAAGGAAATCATGCCACTACAGCCTAGATACTAGCTAAAAAGTTCCTAAGCCAAGTGTTTTCGATAACGATGGGGGTTGAGATGATGTGGAGTAGAACACTCGGTGCAAATTCTCGCCTTCCCTTTATTCTCGGCAAGTAGGAAAAAATATTCACACGGGAATTTTTTTGGGTTTTGGGTATTTGTATTTTTTTTGGATTTTGGGCTATACAAAATTTTTCTTTTTCTCTCTTTTTGGGCTTTTCTTTTTCTTTTTTCTATATTTTTTTGGATTTTTGGGTTTTTGGCTATACACATGTGCACTCTCCCAAGTGGGAGAACGGTACACGACGAGGGGATTTGCACCAAGTAAAACAAAAAAAGAAGTCGAAATCTAATCACTCGGGCAAAGGAAACTATTCTCGCTAAATAGAGCATAGGATAAATGGGTTATCCTATTCCTTAGTTGTGGAATCCCGACGCATGCGAATTGAAATATACGATATAAATATATCATGCATATAGTAGAAACAAATACCGCATATTCAAATCGAAGCATGATAATCTAGGGGTCATTCCTGGACAGGTATATAAAGTAAAATCACAAAGCAGAAGCACACCAAATAGATAGGCACGACGCACGACTCACAAGAAAGCTAAGTGGACCCACAATGCGTGAAATGCAAGAGGACTCGAAATCATTAGGTTAGTGAGTGTGATTATCGATGCAATGCTAGGTGTGTGTGACTTTGTGGCGATTCATCATAGGATTCATCTCTAGGAGAAAGAGCTAAAAAGAAGAAAATAAAAAAATAAAAACACGATGAAAACGACACAAAAAACGAAAAAGAAGGACTCAAACAACGCACACAGTGCGACTCCCCCAAGCTGAAGTTTGCATTGCCCTCAATGCAATATGAGTGAGTACGGGAGGGCAATGAAAATGGGGGTAATACGCACTGACACAAAAAGAAATGAAAACGAGGAAAACACATAGATGAAACTGAAAAAGAAAGAAAGATCAAAATCAAAAATCAAACGACACGAAAATAAAAATAAAAATAAAACCACACGACACGACACTAAAAAAATGAAAAGCAAGCACACACACAAATACGAGAAAAACAAACAAAACACGACAGCACACAAAAATAGACGTCCCCCAAGCTAAACCAGACAGTGCTAGCGAAATGATATGATCAATGAAATCCAGAGATATGCAAGGGGGAGTCAAAAACAAAAGAGGTGAATTCAGAAAGCAACACGCAAATAGTCGCCCGCCCGACAGGGACAAAGCAGGGCCCCGAAAGGACAGATGGGCACAAATATGGGGGGGCAAAAGTGGGAGAGAAAAATCAAGCAGGGGCACCACCCTCTGGGGGTGGTGACGGGGGCCTGCGCTGAGGACCAGGAGTCGTGGGGGGTGGAATGTGGAGCTCGGAGACGTCGGGTGGGTCTTCACGGATGTGGCGAATGAAGCTTTGAAGAAACGGGAGGTCTCAGTCGACGGACTCCTCGGTTATCCGACCACCCTGACCAGCTAGGAGGACCATGGCCGCGAATCGGTCGGCATGGTCATCAGTTTGGAATTGCATCCCATATTCGGGATCGTAAACGTGAGGTGGGGAAGTGGTGCGTGGTGTGGTGGATGGGTTGGAGGTGGTGGGCTGTGTGTGACGGGTACGACGGGTGGGCCTAGGGTTCGAAGAGCTGGCGTCGGTGGGCATAACACGGCGGGGAGGCATTGTGTGGGTGTCGTTCGTGTGCGTAGGTGCGTAAGAGTACAATGAATTCAACACAAACACGAAATACGACCAACAAGAAAATGGAATATTTGGGGTAAGATTAAAATTAAGCAAAGGAGCGAGTTTACCCAAATGAGATGAAGATAGTCGCTCGTAGACACCCCGATGCTACTCGATTGGAGCACGCTGTGAAGCCGCAGCGATCTCTTCAGCAAGTTTCAAAATTGGGGAAAAAACGGGTGGAGGTTAGGGTTTTATGTGTTGGTGGAATCGAGGAGAATGGAGAGAAATCGATGGTGGATGGGTAGGGGGATGGGGGAAAAGGCGATTGAGGTTGATTGAAGGGAAGAAAGAGGGCAGGCGCACGAGGGAGAGGTGAAAAGGCGGATCCGGATTCAAAAATGGCGAGTGCGGATCGAACGGGCGGTTGGGGGTATTTATAGGGTTTTAAGTCGAACCGATCGGGTGACTTGTCACCCGATCGGTTGACGGTTAGGTCGAAATCCTTGCCGAAGAAATGCTACAGGCGAACCGGTCGGTTGACTTGTCAATCGATCGGTTGGCCGCTCCACTCATTTTCCCGAGAACTTAGGGCTGCTCACCCGGTCGCGTCAACCGATCGCGCACGAACTCAACCGATCGGTTGATATTCCCCAAAAATTTCCGAGAGTTCTCCCCAGCTCACCCTGTCTGTCACCCGGTCTCCTCATTCTTCAACCGATCGGTTCATCTGGGGACAGATCTCGGCTTGTATCTGATACATCCCAACCGATCGGGTGAGTTGTCAACCGATCGGTTGGGGCTTTGTTTCCTGCAAAAGCCAACAGATTGTCTAAGTCCCTGAACGGATCTTCTCGCGGCTGATTTTATTTATAAAAGTAGATAAAATAAAGTCAAAAAGAACGCTAAAAATTGGGGAAAAAGTTTAGAACATGGGTTGCCTCCCATGAAGCGCACTTATTTAACGTCGTTGGCTCGACGCCCGCAAGAGATGTTCACGGTGGTTGATACGGGTGATGCCCGAAGTTTGGCATCTCTTCTTCATTGGAGCTGAAGGCCCTTGGAGTAGTCAGCGGCTGGAGAAACATTTGCTCAACTACCCTCTCCTTGTTCTTGGGATCCGGGGGTTTCTCTTTCGTGTTGGCGCTTCCCACAATCTTCTTTAGGATCCTGACCTCGTCTTTAGTGAGGTCCATGGGCTCTTTTCCCGTTCTCCTCGTAAGAGGAGCCTTGGGGAACCCGGGAGGGGTCGTTCTTGCTGCACTCGCTTTTCCAGCAGCTTCTTTGTTCTTGGGGCCGTCTTGGTCTTCTAAATCCCCCAAGTCATCGGGGGGGTTTCTTAAGAGAATCTCCCAGGAGCTCTCTTCAGCGGCCTTTTCTTCTTCTACATCAAGCAAATTACACCGAGGGTCATCAGGGGGATCGGGGTACTTCATGGACAACCCCAGATCAAACTCAACTTTTTCTCCGCTGACGTTTAAAGAGAGTTTTCCGTTCTTTACATCAATCAAAACGCCAGCAGTGGCCATGAAGGGCCGTCCCAGGATGATGGGGGTGTGTGTGTCTTCAGGCATGTCCATGAATACAAAGTCTACTGGCACATGCACCCCTCTTACATTAACGGGGAGGTCATCCACAATTCCCACCGGATATTTGACCGACCGGTCAGCTAGTTGTAGGGTCAAACCGGTGGGCTCCAAATCACCCATTCCTATCCTTCTATACATCGACAAGGACATCAAACTAACACTCGCTCCGAGATCGACGAGTGCACGGTGAATCTTTACTGCCCCGATCGTGCAAGGAATTGAGAAGCTCCCCGGGTCCTTGAGTTTCGGCGGATTTGCCCTCTGGATGAGAGCACTACACTCCGCCGTCAATACTACTTTCTCCTTTCTAGACCCTCTAGTCACCAAATCTTTCAGGAATTTCGCATAGGAGGGGATTGTTTCGATTGCTTCTAGGAAGGGGATTTGCAGGCTCATGTCCTTTACCATGGCGAAGAACTTGCCATATTTCTCATCAATTTTGGCCTGAGCTAACCGTTGTGGAAATGGCACAACGGGTTTGAACACTTTCGGGCTCCCTTCTTCCTTCTTCTTCTTCTCTTCTTCAGAGACTCCCTCCGGAGTCATAGGATTTGACGACGAAGCACCGGCGTCGTTTGATTTTTCGATCGGTCTCTCAACGACCAATGGTGCTTCCGGAGGGGGCACTCTAGAAGGAATTTGTGTCCCGCTTCTCATAACGATAGCGGACACATTTGTGTGCTCGTGCACGAGTGCCGATGTTTGGGTTGCTCCCCTCGGGTTCACCTCCGGTTGCGGCGGCAATTGGTTTTGTGACCTTGAAAGATTCGCCACTTGTAACCCCAGCTGGGTTACTTGGTCTGTGAGGGTCCGCTGACCCATTTCCAGCTTTTGGTTGATCTTCTCCTGGTTGGTAATATATTGAGTCAAGAGAGACTCAACCGGAGAGACGGCCCTCTGTTGGCCATACTGTTGATGCTGCTGGAATGGCTGCTGGTTCCTGGGGGCGTAAAATTGTTGCTGAGGTTGTTACTGAAATGGTTGCTGCTGAACCTGACTTTGCTGTGGCCTAGCCGGCTGATAAGTTTGTTGCTGTGGCTGCTGAGGCGACGAGGGCTGAAATGGTGGCCGGTAACTGAAGTTTGGGTGGTTCCGGTTGTTTGGAGAGTAGGTCGGGTTAGAATTGGTCCTTGGCGGATACAGCGCATTTCCCGTGGGGTTGTAAAATAGTGCTCTCGCCTGATCCAACGGTGGTGAGATGTTACCACCGTCAAATTCCCCAAAGAATTCGGATTCTACCGCTGAAATTTGCTGTGTACTGGCCCCATCGGCTCCTACCATTAGTGCGGAGATCTGGGTCGAAAGCAAGTCGAACTTGCTTGAAAGTTTGTCGACGTCCTCGACTCTGTGTATACCCCCGGATCTTGGTGTGGCTCTCTCGTCACACCACCGCTCATTGTTGGATGCCATATTTTCCAGAATATGTCCGTCATCTTCCTCGCTCCTAGACATGAAGGAACCCCCAGCCGCGGCGTCCATAGAAGATTTCATGTCATCCCTCAACCCATTGTAGAACAGATTAATAATCTGCCACTTCGGAAGCTCATGGTGAGGGCATCTTCTTTGCATTTCCTTATATCTCGTCCAAGCTTCATGCAAGGACTCGTGGCTGGCCTGGGAGAAGGAGGAGATCTCACTCCTCAACTTCATGGTCTTTCCTGGAGGAAAGAACTTCGTCAGAAAAGCGTTGGAGAGCTTCTCCCAGGTGTTGAAAGTGTTGGGGTCCTTTACCCTAAGCCATTGCTTGGCTTTGTCTCGCAAAGAGAAGGGGAACAGCTTTAGACGGATAGCCTCTGTCGTGACACCATTAATCCGGAAGGTGTCACACTTCTCCAAGAAGGAGTCTAGATGCTCGTTCGGGCTCTCCATGGGTGCACCCGCAAACTGATCCTGCTGGATCCATGTCACTAAAGACGGCTTCAGCTCAAAGATTTGGGCCGCAATAGCTGGAGAACGGATGGCGGAAGTCGACTCGATGGATGGCATCGAGTACTCCAACAGAGACTTGTGAGGTGGGGTGTTCTCCTCCATGGATTCGGGATCCTCTCTTCTTCGCTTCTCAGCGGCCAAGCGCCTAAGGGTGGAGTTAATCTCTGGATCGAGGGGAATCAAGTCGTCGAGACTTCTTGAACTCCTGCGCATGAAAAACAACAAACACCCGTGAAGCGACAAGTGGGAAAGAAACAGATAAAATAAGAAATAAAAATAAGAAAAATAAAAAGTAAAAGGAGAATGCGAAAATTATCGCGAGGTATGGATGAGAGCTAGACACGAGGATTCAAGAGATCCTAAAATAACAAGCACGTTGCCTCCCCGGCAACGGCGCCAAAAACTTGACCGGCGCCACAGCTTCTACGGTGTGGGTGCGGTGTCGGTTTACCGCAAGTGCACGGTTTGTGTAGGGTGTGGGAATATCGAACTCAGGGAGGCGAGGTTGTGCTTGGGTCAGATAGGACCTAAATCACCCCGGGGGGCGAGCTAGCCCGAATCGGTAAATGGTTGTCACGGGAAGAAATAATGGGTATGAACAATAAAGAAATAAACCCGGGACTTTGGTTTCCGCTCCGACGAGTGGCTCTCGCCGACACGGCCTACGGGCATGGATAACGATCGGGATTAGGGTCTAATGGTGATATGTTGTCTCTGAAAGTGGTACCGGCGTCCCATGGGCCCGATATTCCGGTCGGTGCCCAGGATGATACACCGGACTTCCCGGATTCGATCAGTGGGCACTCCCGTGTCCATTAACACTGATCGATCCCGGGAGCACTAAGCCCGCAACGATAACTCCCAACGTTTTGTCCTGTCGCTCCCGCGTGCTAGGACTCGACGTCTACGCTATGGGTGTGAGCTATGGCTAGGGAGTCAACCGCCAAGTTTATTCCCCCTTGGCCCAACGGTCAAAGGCGGTCTTTTTCCCGCCGATGACAATGAAACACCCCACGTAACCATTAGATTCCTAATCCCTATCGATTTTCTAACCCTATGGACGCATCGGGAAGAGCCCCCGAAGGGGTTTCCACCAAAATCCCAGATTTGGGAACTACTCACAAAAATCCATGAAAAAGCGATCTAAATAAAAATTAACCGTTGGAATCATAATCGGACAATTACAATGCGGAAGTAATAGAGTAGATAAGACAATACTAAAATTTGAGAAAGATCTGAAAACTTACAAAAGAGTAACAATTACAGCCGTCACAAAGTGAGAAAACAGTAAAAAACTAGCAGCCTCCCGTTTCTGGAACCCTAGGGGTTCTATTTATAGACTCTCGCATCAACCGATCGGTTGACAAGTCAACCGATCGGTTGATCCGTTACAAAATAATAACAGAAAACGGCGAGCTTTCACCCGATCACATGAACCGGTCGGGTGAGTTCTTGAGTGACCGGTTGGATCTTGGAGCCGTCGGGTGAAGCGATCGGTTTGGCGCCCGTGTCTTCAGCTCTTCATCTTCAGCTACAGATGAACCGATCGTGTGAGAGTCACCCGATCGGTTGGCATTTTGCTCGAGAAAACAGAGAACAGGCCCCCACTGAACCGGTATGCGAACCGGTCGGGTGACTTCCATGTGAGCTCCGGCTGAGACCGGGTGGTGCACGCGTGCATCACCCGATCGGTTGGAGATGACCAACCGATCGGGTGAGGGGCTGAAAGATGAATTCTTCGACGTTTGACCCCCTGGATCACGCGTGACTTCTCCCGTTGCTCCGGGGACTTGGGATATCATCGTTAAACGTCCCCTACGTGGTCAATCCCCTGCAATCATGGATAAACAAAGAAAAGTGAAAGAAAACGAGAAAATACAAGAAAACGAATAAAAGGCGGCGGAAAAACACAGAGAAACACAAAAGAAAATGTGCGTGAATATATAAAATATAAACGCACGTCAGCGGGGGATTCCCTCGATCAGGCCGAGCGGGGGCGTCGGTCGGAGCGATGTATGCGGGGCTTACAAAGAGGGGCGGCTACAGTGTGGTGCTGCGATGCGAAGCGGGGGAGGCCCTCGGTCAGACCGAGCGGATGCGGGGAAATCTCTAGGTCAGACCAAGAGAATGTGGGGGTACGTGAGTGGGTGAGGCTGTTGTAGTGCGAAAATTTGGGGAGGGGGCAAATGGCGGCTGGGGTGATTTGCTTTGGGAAAATAGGTTAACCTAGGGTATATATATAGGGTAGAGGGGGTTTGACTAGGTCTAGGGTTTATAAAAGTATTTGTTTTTAATAAAAATTGTAAAATAAGGATATAGGGCTCTCTCTCTCTCTCTCTCTCTCTCTCTCTCTCTCTCTCTCTCTCTCTCTCTCTCTCTCTCTCCTCACAAGTGTGTGTGCGGCCAAGCAAGGGTGGATGGGCTGGGTCAACTAGGTTTGGGGAGATAAAATATAATAGTAATTATATTAGGGATATAAGCCAAGAGAACTTAGGGTTTAAAAATATCATAGGGTGGGCCAAAAGTGCAAAATAGGTCAAATGAAGTCCAAAATTCATGAAATAAATACTGGGGTGACCGGGACGACGAGAGAAGGAAAACTAAGAAGACGGATCACAATTTCGACGTCGATGGACGAAACTAAAAATAGAAACTTCTCACGTCAAAAGTGAAAATCATGACGTCTCTTCAAACAACATCAAATCGTGGGAGAATGACTCGAGAAATGTCGTTCCAAATTAATTCCACAATTTAATACTCTTAGAGACGATCACAACGACATATCACACCAAAGTGTTCAAAAACAAACAAAGTCAAAAATAAATATGTGCACGGTCAAAAGCACGTGCACGAAGAAGGTACGATCGAAAACCGACCGTTACATCCTCTCCACCTTAGGAATGATTCCTCCCTCGAAATCAACATCAACCACTGCTCGAGAACAAGTGCGAGAAGCGCTCTCTCATGTCATCTTCATGCTCCCAGGTGGACTCCCCAGGGGAACCATGACGCCACTGCACTCGAACCAAGTCGACGGTCTTATTCCTCAGCTGCTTCTACCGTTGATCCAAAATCTAAACTGGCTGTTGATCATAGGTAAGATCCGGTTGAACCGTGATCTCTAAGAAATCCACAGCATGGGATGGATCACTGACGTATCAACGTAACTGAGTTACGTGAAATACGTCGTGAACTCCCTCCAGTGACGGTGGCAACGCCAAGCGATAAGCCACAGCTCCAACTCTCTACAGGACGTCAAACGGCCCAATGTACCTCGGACTCAGCTTGCCTCTCTTCCCAAATCGGATAACTCCGTAGTTCGGAGAAATCTTCAGAAAGACATGATCTCCAGGCTGAAACTCCAAAGGCCTCCGTTTAGCATCTGCCCAATGCTTGAAACGGTCCTGCGTAATCCTCAGGTTCTTCCGGATGTTCCTCATAACATCCACTGCCTCCACCATCATCTCTGATCCTAACAGCTCCTTGTCTCCAATGTCATCCCAGCTCAGTGGCGAACGACATTTCTTACCATATAGCGCGGCGAAAGGCGCCATGCCAATACTCGCCTGGTAGCTGTTATTGTAGGCAAACTCAACATGATGGAGATGATCTTTCCAAGATCCCTTGAAGTCCAACATGCATGCCCTCAGCATGTCCTCCAAGATCTGAATCGTCCTCTCGGACTGGCCATCCGTCTGCGGATGGTACGCCATGCTGAAACTCAGACTTGTACCCAAGCTCTTCTGCAGACTCTGCCAGAACTGAGACGCGAATGAATCTCGTGTCTCTGTCCGACACGATACTCACGGGGACTTCGTGAAGTCGTACGATCTCCTGCATGATTCACGTTACATCACTATGTAAACTAGGAAAAGGAAATAGAAACGGAGAGTAAAAGAATTTACCTCCATATATCTCCTCGCTAGCTTCTCAGTGGACTGTCCTACTCGGAAAGGAATAAAGTGCGCTGATTTGATTAATCAGTCTACGATCACCCAAATTGCGTCATTCTGCTTCGGACTCCGAGGCAATCCAGCCACAAAGTCCATAGTGCTGTGTTGCCACTTCCACTCCAGGATCAGAAGCGATTGTAGCAACCCTGCCGTATACTGATGCTCTGCCTTTACCTGCTGGCAAACCAGACACTTGGCTACACTCCGAGCCACACTCCTCTTCATACCATGCCACCAATAGTTCAGGTGAAGATCCTTGTACATCTTGGTACCACCAGGATGCACAGAATACGGCGAACTGTGTGCCTCAACCAATAACTCCTCTCTGATATCTCCAGCTGGCACACACAACCAGGCTCCATACCTCAGCGAGCCATCCTCAGAAATCAAGAAGTCAGTCCGTAGACCGGCTTCTACCTGCTCCCGAATCTTCAACAGCTTCGGATCTCCAGCCAGTACAGCCTTGATCCTATCCACGATCGTCGACTGTATCTGCATACACATCAACAAAGAGGTCTCTCTATGAAGAATAATCTCAATACCAGACTCGCAAAAAATCCTGCTGCAATCTCCACTGCGAAGTCAACATCATCACCGTTGGAAGTCTGCTCAGCCCATCTGGAACCACATTCACCTTGCCAGGGTGATACTGCAAGTCAATCTCATAATTTGCCATGAGCGCTAACCATCGACGCTGTCGCATGTTGAGCTCCTTCTGTGTAAAAATGTACTTCAAACTTTTATGATCGGTGAAGATCTTCACCTTCTCACTCAGCAGGAAGTGCCTCCAAATCTTGAGAGTAAACACGACTGCAGCCAACTCCAAGTCGTGCGTCGGTAATTCTTCTTATGGGTCTTCAGCTGACGAGAAGCATACGCAACCACTTGCCCATGCTGATGCAACACACAACCGAGACCCTTGCCAGAAGCATCGCAAAAGATCTCGAATCATCCACTCCGCTCAGGCACATCAAGAACAGGGGCAGTCGTCAATCTCTCCTTCAGAACATCAAAGGCCTTCTCACAATCATCAGACCAAACAAATGGTACATCCTTCCGCGTCAGTCTGGTCATCGGCTTAGCAATACGGGAGAAGTCCTTAATGAAGTGCCGATAATAACCTACAAGCCCAAGGAAACTCCTGATGTCAGATGCTGACTGCGGAACATGCCACTCTCTGGTAGCCTTAATCTTCTCGGGATCTACTGATATTCCATCCCCTGACACCACATGCCCGAGAAAAGCAACCATGTCCAGCCAAAACTCGCACTTGGAATACTTAGCATACAAATGATGCTTCCTCAAAATCTCTAATACTGTCCTCAAGTGTGACACTTGCTCTTCCTTCGACCTTGAATAGATCAAGATGTCGTCAATAAAGATAACGACAAACTTATTTAGAAGGTCATAGAAGATCAGATTCATCAGGTTCATAAAAAATGTGGGTGTGTTGGTTACAACGAAAGGCATAACCACGAACTCGTAGTGACCATACTTCGTCCTGAATGCTGTCTTCAGGATATCTTCCTTCTTCACCTGTAGCTGATGATAACCACTCCTCAGATCCAACTTAGAGAACACCCTCGATCCTCCAAGCTGGTCAAAAATGTCATCTATACGAGGTAATGGATATTTATTCTTGATGGTCACAACATTCAGCCCCCTGTAGTCCACGCACATGCGACGTGAACCATCCTTCTTCTTCACCAGCAGTACCGGTGCTCCCCACGGAGACACACTAGGATTGATGTAACCCTTCTGCAAAAGCTCATCCAGCTGCCCACACAACTTCTCCAACTCTGCTGGAGCCATACGATATGGTGCCTTTGAGATAGGCTGCGCTCCCAGAATAAGATCAATCAAAAATTCAAGAGCTCGATCGGGCGACAGTCCAGACATCTCCTCGGGGAAGACGTCGTCGAATTCTCACACCACAGCCGGTCTACTCTGCGCCATCTGCATAGCAACAATCTCCACCGGTCTGGCCTGAAATCTGACAGGGCCAAGCGAACTGCTACCTCGACTGAACTCAAACACTGGATGTCCTGGGATCTCGTACACCACCTTCTTCCTCCGGCAATCGATTGTAGCATAGAAACTCGCAAGCCAATCCATCCCAAGGAAGGCATCATAGTTGATGATGTCGTGGACAATAAAATCATCGTAAATGTAACGACCACTTTTTGATCGTACTTTGTTCGTGCACGTGCTTTTGACCGTGCACGTATTTATTTTAGACTTTGTTTGTTTGTGAACACTTTAATGTGATATGTCGTTGTGAACGTCTCTGAGAGTATTAAATTGTGGCACTAATTTGGAACGATATTTCTCGGGTCGTTCTCCCACGATTTGATCTTATTCGAAGAGACGTTGTGATTTTCACTTTTGACGTGAGACGTTTCTATTTTTAGTTTCGTCACTCGACGTCGAAATTGAGATCCGTCTTCTTAGTTACCTTCATCTCGTCGTCCCGATCACCCCAGTATTTAGTTTACAATTTTTGGAGTTTATTTGACCTATTTTACATTTTTAACAAAGCTTATAATATTTTTAATAACTAATTTTTAAAGTATTTTTAGCCAAATAAAATTTTTATTAGATTATAATACTTCAAACTATTTTTGATCCAAATCCTAGCTCATCTTGGCCGCACCCTAGCCATGCGTGGGTTAGAGAAAGAGAGATTTTGTTTTTAATTATTTTTTAAAACCTAATTATATTAGAATAAGCCCTAGACCAAGTCAACCCCTCTATACTATATAAACAACCCCTGGGCTACCCTATTTTCGCAAGCAAGTAACCCTAGCCGTCACAAAAACCCTCGTCATCGCTTGCGACGTTCGTCGCAACTCCGTTCAACCACCGCCAGTGTCTGACCGAGGAAATTCCTTGGTTTCCCTCGGTCTGACTGAGGCAAACCCCCGCACCCGCTCCGCTCTGCATCGTAGAAGCCGCCCGCTTCGTTGCATCGCAAGCCCCTGCACCGACCGAGAACTTCTCTCGGTCTGACCGAGAGCCTGCCCGCACCAAGCGCTCCGCTCCAAATCGCTGCAGCGCCTGCTTCACTAGCCTCGCACCGACCCCGCTCCTGCCCACTACGACCGAAGCGTTCCCCCGCTCTCGCCCGCATCGCCCGCAACGTTGCAACCCCGCCCAAGCGCCCGACCGAAGACTTTCCCCGTACCGACCCGCTCTGATCGAGAGCCCCGCTCCGCATCGCCCCCAAGCACTGCACAGCCCCCGCCTGCAGTGTCTGGCTGAGAGAATTCTCTACACCGGCCGTGTCTGGCCGAGCGACGTTCGTCGCAACGTCGCAACTCTCGCACCGCTTGCCACCGTGGGCCCCCCAAGTTCTCCAGTGGTGTTGTGGGTCCCCCATTGACCCCTAGAACTACTATGGGACCCACTAGGTGCTTTCTCTTCAAGGATTTGCTGTTTACGACGTTGCGATACGTCGTAGCCCGTCGTCGCACGTTCTAGCTTTGGAATCTTGGTTCGTTGCTCTAGTTGCTGATCAGTCTATTCGAGCGAGGAATCTATTCTGGAATCTGGACTTGGAGCGCGTTCTTTTATTCCAACCCCTGGCATCGCTACCCGACGCCAGTGTAGCTTTCGCGTCGTGTTGAGGTAACGCTTTGCACCCCTAGGACCCCCAACCTATTGCCTGATAATCAAGACTAAAATTGATATTTTTTTAAAGTGTTTTAAATGTTTTAGAATTCACTAATCAAGATTAATAAAATGGGACTGTAGGCCGGTGGACTTGTGCACGTAAGTAGAATTGAATTTGGACTCGTTGGACGGTATTTTTCAGACGTTATACTTGCAGGCAAGTGAAACTTGCCAACTTTTGCTTAGGGCCATGTTTTTAGGCCACTTCCTTGTTTTTAGCGTAAAAGAGACTAAACAGTGAAATGATAGCTGTCTAGACATAACTTTAAGATCTAGCATGACAACGAAGCTAGATCTGTCACTCTACCATGTCATTCATGCATCGATATCTGCCACGTTTAAATTCCTTATTTGTACGCCCTTTTAACTGTCATGCATTGCATCTTACATGTCATCCAAGTTGATTGTTGCATTCGTAGCACACGCTACACTACTTGTACTTCCTTGTCCGGCTTGGTGCACCCCTATGCCATCATGAAAAACACTTCCTGGCTCGTGATCCAGAAGATGGTCGCCAGTCCATACACACGTGGAGGGGTAGGGATAAGCGATCACTTGAGCTTAGCAGTTGGCCCGCGCAGCCACTCTAGCCAAAAGGCGTAATCTCTGTGCACGACGTGCTTACTAGACTTGTCTTTGTACTTGTGAATATTCTTGCATAACTTGACATCCATGCCATGATTTAAATGCCATGCTCGTACTTTACTTACTTTACTTTACTTGTTGCACTCATGCTATAACTGCCATGTCATTGCATCATGCTAGAACTCCTCGGTTGCTACTTTCAGTTTCAGTTTCCTTGCACAAGTCTCTTGTAGACTTGCTGACATGTGCCCCTTGCTCTTTTGGGTGTCACATGTTAGACCCTAAGCCAGAGACCGTAGCTGAAGACGAGGTGTTCGCTGACGCTGAGCCGTAGCCTACTTTTGACGAGGAGTTGGTGGACACCGGTGACCAGTCTTAGAGACTGATTTGAGTTGCTTTTGCTTTAGGTTATTGTTAGTTGTCTGTGCGTAGCACCCGTACTTTGTTTTTGTACGTTGTACTTTTGTTGGCCATGCTGGGGCCTCTTTTTAGACTCTTTTCTTTTAGCCTGGTGGCTTTTCTGCGATGTTGGAGTTTATTACTATGGATATTCTGAGATTTCTCTTTTGTCTCATTTCATTATTATTATCTTTGTTTCGTTTCGCGTTGCAAGGACCTGCCATTTAATGTTGTTTGACGCTTATCGGACTTGCAGCTTTGTAGCTTCAAGTCTGAGCTGACCTTCTCACGCTTCGCCTCCATATTTTTGGGAAGCGGGGCATGACAGGTTTTGTTGGTGGCCCATGCAGGTCACGTCTTGCAATTGCGAACTAACGGAACAACGATAATAACGGAATGTCCATTAAATAAATTACAACATCCAAATCATTAAGCTTTGAGTCTAATTTTTGTTCGTTTCTATGTCATTAGATGGCTGGAAGACGACAGACCCGAGCTGGTGGTGGGGCCAATCGTGTTGAGGTGCCGGATAGAGAGCCCACCAATGCTGAGATCATGAGGATGATGCATCAGATGATGCTGGTGCAGCAAGGGATGCTTCAGAATACCCAGAGTGCCCCTCGCTTCGAGCCAGGAGCGAAGCAGTTTCGGGAGCTGGGCCCGACTTACTTTGATGGATCTGAAGGACCGTTGGCTGCTGAGGAGTGGATCAGAAATACTGAGGATAATCTGAAGATGTCGAAGGTCAACTCGGCAGGATGGGTTGAGTTGGTGAAGAAGCAGCTCAAGGATAATGCCCGCAACTGGTGGGATGCAGAGGAGGAGCTGTTGGTGAGCCCTATACCTTGGGCAACTTTTAAGTCCAGGTTCGATGAGGAGTACTTCCCGAAGGCTGCCAGGAGGGAGATGTTGCAGCGCTTCATTGAGCTGAAGCATGGAAATCTAACGGTGGACCACTACCACCAGGAGTTCACCAGGCTGAGTCGCTTCACGCCGAAGATGGTGGAGGATGCTGAGGAGAAAGCTCAGAGGTTTCTACAGGGCCTTTCCCTAGACTTGCAGAGCCTGATGTCTACGACGGATATGGAGTCATATCAGAAGTTGCTGGTAGCTGCTCAGAGACAGGAACGGATTGCGAGGCAGAAGAGAGGACAGACACCGGGAGCTGGGAAGAGGCCTATGGAGCAGGTCAGAGGAGTGGCGAGGGCTAATCAGATGGTGCAGTTCAAAAGGCCAGGTGGGCCTACTCAGAAGACTTGCCATTTCTGTGGCAAGACCGGGCATGTCAAGGAGCAGTGTAGGAGGATGTTGGTGACGTGCGTTTATATTTCATATATTTGCGCATGTTTTCTTCCGTGTTTTTCCATTATTTACCGTCGTCTTGTATTCGTTTTCTCGTGTTTTCTTGTTTTCTTTCACTTTTCCGTGTTTTTGGTATTTTGCAGGAATTTCTAGCATTTGGGACATAAAACGACGATATTATGAGTCCCCGGAGCAACGGGAGGAGTCACGCGTGATCCAGGGGGTCAAACGACCAAGATTACCACTTTTCAGCCCCCACCCGATCGGTTGGACACAGCCAACCGATCGGGTGATGCACGCGTGCACGACCCGGACTGAAGTTGGAGCGAGAAGCAAAGTCAACTGACCAGTTCGCCGACCGGTTCATCCCAACAGAGTTCTCGGGAAAATGGAGCTGAATTCCAACCGATCGGGTGACCTTCACCCGATCGGTTCATCTATAGCCGATTCCTCCAAAGGATGACCCGGTCACGCCACCCGCTCTCCTCTGCGCCCGGTTGATGCTACCGAAGGTGACGGCCGAAGCAACAAGCCGCTCACCCGATCGGTTGACATTTCAACCGATCAGGTGGCCTTCTCGTCTCCTTTCACACACCGCTACTCATTCATTGAAGATCTGCTATCATTCCAGAAGGATTTTGGGTGATCTCTTATTTTTCTAGCGTCGGCATCGTCGTTAGCTTTCCAACGATAGGTCGCATGCCCAAATCCGAATTTTCTAGATTTTTCTGGAATTTTCTGAGCGCAGCTATGTGCTGAAACTGGCTGCTGTCTGAAATTTCACTTCAACCGATCGGTTGACTTGTCAACCGACCGGGTGAGATCTGTTTCTGCGAATCTGAGCTCTCTGTTTATTCCACCCGATCGGGTGAGTTTTCACCCGATCGGGTGGGCCTATTTTGACAGTTTTATTGGGTTTTCTGGAACCGAACCGCTGGGTTTTTGAGGGGGGTTATAAGAGCATGTAAGGGCACGACTTGGGGGTATTCTCATCTAGTTTTTAAGGGCCTTTTCAGCCCCTTTGCTGGGAGTTTAGGTTAGTTTAGCTTAGGGTTGTATTGTTCAATAAGTCTTGTATTGGATTGACGATTCAACTCAAGATAAGTATTTTCCTCTCTTTTTCTCAATTGTTTGTATTGTGTTTATTTTGCTTGATGGTGAAAGTTTATATGTCTTTTGTGTTGTTTGTTTATATGTTATTCACCATGGAGTAGTATTGATGAACCCTAATACGGGTTAGGGTAGGATTGATGCTTGGTTGTTTCATTTGACTTGGTTGCATGGCATGTGTTCGATGAAATGCGTCAATGGGGATTTCTAGCAATCTGGTTCCAATTCGTATGGCAACACACTAGATGTGTTGGGGATTGGGGTCCGGTGCTTGTCCTGTCAAGATCCGCTTCGATGTATTGCTAGAAATCACATTTGACCTATTTGGCCATTAGGGTTACGCGGGGGTGTTTCATTGTCATTGGTGGGAGAAAGACCGCCTCTGACCGTCGGGCCAAGGGGGAATAAACTTGGCGGTTGACTCCCTAGCCATAGCTCACGCCCCGAGCATTGACATCGAGTCCTCGCGCGCGGGAGCGGCTTGGACGAAGTGTTGGGAGATATCATTGTGGCCTTAATGCTCCCGGTTACAGAAGGTGTTAATGGACATGGGAATGCCCACCGTCCGGAACCGGGTAGGCCTAGCGTGCTTGGCACCGACCAGAATATCGGGCCATGGACGCTAGGTACCACCTTTTGGGGCAATGTCTCACCCTGGATCAAGTCAAATGCCAAGTGTCATGAGTGCTCTAGCCCGTGTTAGCGGGGATTCATTTCGTGTCTTTTTCATTTCTTTCTTTCATTTCTACACTTCCCCCATATCATCCGCGTAGCTAGCACACAACCTAGGCGAGGCTAGTAGCCACTCAAGCCATCCACATCCCTGTGTTCGATAAACCCGCACCCTACACTAACCATGCACTTGCGGTAAAACGACACCGCGCCCATACCGTAAACGGGGCGCCGGTCAAGTTTTTGGCGCCGTTGCCGGGGAGGCGTTCGGTTTTATATTAGCTTAGCTTGGGTTCGTTAGACTACGCATGAAAACACAAAAAAAAAATTTCTTTTTCTTTTTTTTTAAAAAAATTATTCAATAACCAAGAAATTTTTCCCCCACCATTATATTATCTTTTTTGTTATTCTCTTGTACTATTGACGCTCCTCTCTAGTTTTCTTATTTTTGTTGTCCAGGTATCTTTGATATTACTATGTGGAGATCAAATTTCGATGCTCAGATGGGAGGATATGATCCTTATCCAGTTGTGGTTTTTGAGACTTGTGGGATGGCGGGGCACGTGTATTATGATTGCCCATTTACGCTTGAGAGCCTCCCCCGCTCCAAGGCCAAACATTTTCCCACAACCTTAGCCCAAACACCTCCCATCCATTTCCTCAACCTTATACCCCTCCACAAACACAAGAATAATCAAGCCTCGTGTCTCTCCTTGAAAGTGCCATGTTTAACCAAGGCCAAATATTACAAAACTTGATGGTACCAATCACCGAGCTGACACCAAGGAGAGGGGATGAAGGAGAGGATATACCCACCTTCATGGTTGAGACCACCATGCCATCGGCCACCATAGACACATCTCATGCCGATGCCCCAATTTTCCCACACTACCACTTGGATGACGAAGCATTTTTTGATGATGATAGTGAGGATGGGGAGATTTATCTAGGATCTATGGGAGAGACTTTTCATCTTTATCTGGATACCCCATATGAGTCCTATGAGAACACCGAGGAGACCATAGAGCTTATGCATACCGACGAGGAGGATGTGCGTGAGGACGACGACACCACAACCACATACGAGTGGTCCGCTCCACATCCACCTCCACAGCCATCTCTGTCACAGCTGCCTCCTTGGTCGGTGGTCAACCATGAGGATGTCATTCAGGACATCGGGCAGATGGAGGAGCATGAGCATATCATCGAGGAGGATGTGCATGAGGGCTTGGATACGATCGTCCACTTCATGGAGCCCGAGCCACATCTACCTCTACCGTCACGCTCCACTTCTTCTGCGGCTGAGCATCTACTTGAGCATATTGCCCCTATTCAGGGAGATTTTCATACTCACTCTCACTCCACATTTGAGTCTCGCTTTTCACGTCCTATTTCTTTAGACTCATATATATTTGACACACCATATCTCTCACAGGACACAAGATCGACTTCCCTTGAGGTATGCTGCGGTGTGTCACCACCTGGAGAGCAACTTCACATGGAGAGCGAGGATTTGATCGTCACTAGCACAGAGGATAGCATACCATTTCCAGGGAGTGTTCGCCACATTTCATATATTTTACCATCATTTACCGGCGACTATCTCTGGGATACATTTATTTTGGGAAATAATTTCTTGCCATGGACTAATGCACCTCGTCCTTTGCAGGTCACATGTGGACACCTACGAGGGATGCTTGGAGGTGCATTGCTTGGGTCCATTGGCACACGTGGCACATCACTTCTGGCGGAGCCACAGAAGGAGCCGTTAGAGCAGATACCTGCCCCGCTCCAGATCTTGGATCCACCTATGCTCAGGTGTATCCTAATCCAGTAGTGTAAAAATTTACCGCTTTCTAGTTTAGGTTTGAATAATCTCGTCTCCTCTCATTAGCGAGGGGAGCGTATCTAGGGTTTGCTTTTGCATCTTAATAACCCTTCATGTCGTGCCCTTCTATCATTTCACCCCACATCCTCTTCCGAGGAGAACGAGCAGACTCTCTCTCCTGCATTCTGATTTCTTTCTTTTCCGATTTTCCCCTAGCATATTTCTGCATCTCATTGATCATATCATTTTGCTAGCATTGTCATGTTCATCTTGGGGGAAATTGACTTTTGTGTGCTTGTTTTCGTGTGTCGTTGTCGTGTGTTTGTGTCTTTGAGTCCTTCGTTGCGTTTTATATCTTTTATTCTGTATGTTTCTTTTTCTTTATTTTCCAGTTTCGTTCGTGTATTTTTCGTGTTTTTCATTTTTTGTGTCGGTGCGTAACTCCCCCCCATTTTCATTGCCCTCCCGTATTCACTACTATTGCATTGAGGACAATACAAGTTTCAGCTTGGGGGAGTCGCACTTCGTGCGTCATTTGTCTCTTTTTCTTCGTTATTTGAGTCGTTTTTCTCCGTCTTTTTCTTTTTCTTTTCTTCTTTTGTTCTCTCTCTCCTAGAGATGACCCCATATGATGAATTGCCACAAAATCACACACACACCTAGCACGGCTTCGATAATCACATTCACTAACCTCAGGAAGACGAGTCCTCTTGCATTTCATGCATCGGGGGTCCACTTAGCTTTCTTGTGAGTCGTGTGTCGTGACTAGCATTTGGTGTGCTTTTACCTTGTGATTATGTTTTCTATACCTATTCTTGGTTGACCCCTAGATTATCATGCTTCGATTTGAATATGCGGTATTTGCTTCTACTATCTGCTTCTATATGCATGCTATATTTATATCGTATATTTCAATTCGCATGTGTCGGGATTCCACAAACAAGGACTAGGATAACCCCTTTAGCCTATGCTCTGATTAGCAAGAAATATCTCCTTTGCCCAAGTGTTTAGAATCCGATTTCATTTTTATTTTACTTGGTGCAAATCCCCTCGTCGTGTACCGTTCTCCCACTTGGGAGAGTACACATGTGTATAGCCAAAAACCCAAAAATCCAAAAAAAAGAGAAAAGAAAAGAAAAACCCAAAAAGAAAAGAAAAGAAAAATTTTGTATAGCCCAAAATCCAAAAAAAATACAAATACCCAAAACCCAAACAAAAAAAATATTCCCGTGTGAATATTTTTTCCTACTTGCCGAGAATAAAGGGAAGGCGAGAATTTGCACCGAGTGTTCTACTCCACATCATCTCAACCCCAATCGTTTCCGAAAACACTTGGCGTGGGAACTTTTTAGCTAGTATCTCGGCTATAGTGGTGTGATTTCCTTAACCCTAGTTGTGGAGTCCATGACGCATGATATGTTTCGATTCTTGCTCTATTCTCATGCATGCTTGAGCTATATATTCACCGCTTTATTCGAATCGAATCGATATTTGGGTCTTTCTTTGGGTATGTGTATATGGAGATTTATTGCACATCGTAGATAGTGACACCGTCTGCTAGCACACGACCGCACTCACTCGCGCTTCACCGCGTGGGCCCACGGCACTTGTCTGGACTCGTACTCCTTGGTTTAGTGATGTGATTTGGCGTTTGCTTGCTTGGTGTGTCGTTTTTGATTTTGTTGGCCCTGACGGGCGATCAAGGATATTGAGTTCTCTTTTTCTCTCTTTCTCTCTATTTTTCCTCTCCGAGCCCATACTCTCACTCGTCTTCCTCGAGGACGAGGAAGAGTTCAGCTTGGGGGATTTTGACTTGCGTTTATATTTCATATATTTGCGCATGTTTTCTTCCGTGTTTTTCCGTTATTTACCGTCGTCTTGTATTCGTTTTCTCGTGTTTTCTTGTTTTCTTTCACTTTTCCGTGTTTTTGGTATTTTGCAGGAATTTCTAGCATTTGGGACATAAAACGACGATATTATGAGTCCCCGGAGCAACGGTAGGAGTCACGCGTGATCCAGGGGGTCAAACGACCAAGATTGCCACTTTTCAGCCCCCACCCGATCGATTGGACACAGCCAACCGATCGGGTGATGCACGCGTGCACGACCCGGACTGAATTTGGAGCGAGGAGCAAAGTCAACCGACCGGTTCGCCGACCGGTTCATCCCAACAGAGTTCTCGGTAAAATGGAGCTGAATTCCAACCGATCGGGTGACCTTCACCCGATCGGTTCATCTGTAGCCGATTCCCCCGAAGGACGACCCGGTCACGCCACCCGCTCTCCTCTGCGCCCGGTTGATGCTCCCGAAGGCAACGGCCGAAGCAACAAGCCGCTCACCCGATCGGTTGACATTTCAACCGATCGGGTGGCCTTCTCGTCTCCTTTCACGCACCGCTGCTCATTCATTGAAGATCTGCTATCATTCCAGAAGGATTTTGGGTGATCTCTTATTTTTCTAGCGTCAGCATCGTCGTTAGCTTTCCAACGATAGGTCGCATGCCCAAATCCGATTTTTCTAGATTTTTCTGGAATTTTCTGAGCGCAGCTATGTGCTGAAACTGGCTGCTGTATGAAATTTCACTTCAACCGATCGGTTGACTTGTCAACCGACCGGGTGAGATCTGTTTCTGCGAATCTGAGCTCTCTGTTTATTCCACCCGATCGGGTGAGTTTTCACCCGATCGGGTGGGCCTGTTTTGACAGTTTTATTGGGTTTTCTGGACCCGAACCGCTGGGTTTTTGAGGGGGGTTATAAGAGCATGTAAGGGCACGACTTGGGGGTATTCTCATCTAGTTTTTAGGGCTTTTTCAGCCCCTTTGCTGGGAGTTTAGGTTAGTTTAGCTTAGGGTTGTATTGTTCAATAAGTCTTGTATTGGATTGACGATTCAACTCAAGATAAGTATTTTCCTCTCTTTTTCTCCATTGTTTGTATTGTGTTTATTTTGCTTGATGGTGAAAGTTTATATGTCTTTTGTGTTGTTTGTTTATATGTTATTCACCATGGAGTAGTATTGATGAACCCTAATACGGGTTAGGGTAGGATTGATGCTTGGTTGTTTCATTTGACTTGGTTGCATGGCATGTGTTCAATGAAATGCATCAATGGGGATTTCTAGCAATCTGGGTCCAATTCATATGGCAACACACTAGATGTGTTGGGGATTGGGGTCTGGTGCTTGTCCTGTCAAGATCCACTTCGATGTATTGCTAGAAATCACATTTGACCTATTTGGCCATTAGGGTTACGCGGGGGTGTTTCATTGTCATTGGCGGGAGAAAGACCGCCTCTGACCGTCGGGCCAAGGGGGAATAAACTTAGCGGTTGACTCCCTAGCCATAGCTCACGCCCCGAGCGTTGACATCGAGTCCTCGCGCGCGGGAGCGGCTTGGACGAAGTGTTGGGAGATATCATTGTGGCCTTAATGCTCCCGGTTGCGGAAGGTGTTAATGGACATGGGAATGCCCACCGTCCGGAACCGGGTAGGCCTAGCGTGCTTGGCACCGATCGGAATATCGGGCCATGGACGCTAGGTACCACCTTTTGGGGCAATGTCTCACCCTGGATCAAGTCAAATGCCAAGTGTCATGAGTGCTCTAGCCCGTGTTAGCGGGGATTCATTTCGTGTCTTTTTCATTTCTTTCATTCATTTCTACACTTCCCACATATCATCCGCGTAGCTAGCACACAACCTAGGCGAGGCTAGTAGCCACTCAAGCCATCCACCTCCCTGTGTTCGATAAACCCGCACCCTACACTAACCGTGCACTTGCGGTAAAACGACACCGTGCCCATACCGTAAACGGGGCGCCGGTCAGTTGGGACAGTGCCTGATTTGTACAGATCCTACTCATACTATGAAGGAGTGCCCGAAGTCTAAGCAGCCTTGGAAGGAACCAGTCGTAGTACAACCGTTGCAACAGAGAGCACCTGTACCTGCAGGACGTGGAGCAGCCCTCGTTCTGCAGAGGCAAGCTTTTCAGCAGGCCATGCAGCCGAGGAGGCAGGCTTTTCTGATGACGGCAGTGGAGATCGAGACTGTGGATGAGGTTATCGCAGGTTACTCTCAGTCTAGTTGTTTCCTTCCTTAGTTAGTTTTGGCCTGTTAGATCATGTTTGGTTGCTTGCATATCGTGTCTGTTAGAATAGGGTTTGATTATTAGACTGTCTGTTAGGTGTGATTTTGGTTTGCACGTTTTCCTGCACGAGTCCTCTTTGACTCTGGTGCATCGATGTGCATTATTTCTTGGAGCTTCGTGGAGAAGCATTCCTTGACGACATCTCCTCTTTCCAAGAGTTGGAACATCGTTACAGGGAATGGCGTGATCTCGGTGCATCGTGGTTGCAACTCTTGCCCTTTGGTGGTCTGTGGACATGAGCATTACGCTGATTTTATTGTCCACGACATCATCAACTACGATGCAGTGCTTGGGATGGATTGGCATGCGAGTTTCTATGCTACGATCGATTGTCGGAGGAAGAAGGTGGTGTTCGAGATCCCTGGACATCCAGTGTTTGAGTGCAGTCGAGGTAGCAGTTCGCTTGGCCCTGTCAGGTTTCGGGCCAGACCGGTGGAGGTTGTTGCTATGCATATGGAGAAGAGTAGACCAGCTGTGGTGTGTGAATTCGACGACGTTTTCCCTGAGGAGATGTCTGGACTGCCGCCCGATCGAGCTCTCGAGTTTTCGATCGATCTTATTCCGGGAGCACAGCCTATTTCGAAGGCGCCGTATCGTATGGCTCCAGCAGAGTTTGAGGAGTTGTGTAGGCAGCTGGACGAGCTTTTGCAGAAGGGTTACATTAATCCTAGTGTGTCTCCGTGGGGAGCACCGGTGTTGCTGGTAAAGAAGAAGGATGGTTCGCGTCGCATGTGCGTGGACTACATGGAGCTGAATGCTGTGATCGTCAAGAATAAATATCCATTACATCGTATTGATGACATCTTTGATCAGCTTGGAGGGTCGAGGGTGTTCTCTAAGTTGGATCTGAGGAGTGGTTATCATCAGCTCAAGGTAAAGAAGGAGGACATCCCGAAGACAGCGTTCAGGACGAAGTATGGTCACTATGAGTTCGTGGTTATGCCTTTCGGTGTAACCAATGCACCCGCAGTTTTTATGAACCTGATGAATCTGATCTTCTACGACTTTCTATACAAGTTTGTCATTATCTTTATTGACGACATCCTGATCTATTCAAAGTCGGAGGAAGAGCATGCATCGCACTTGAGGACAGTGTTGGAGATTTTGAGGAAGCATCGTTTGTATGCTAAGTATTCCAAGTGCGATTTCTGGCTGGATAGTGTTGCTTTTCTCGGGCATGTGGTGTCAGGAGATGGAATTTCGGTGGATCCTAAGAAGATTATGGCTATCAGAGTGTGGCCTGTTCCGCAGTCAGCATCTGAGATCCGTAGTTTTCTTGGGCTTGCAGGTTATTATGGGCGTTTCATTAAGGACTTTTCCCGGATTGCTGAGCCGATGACCCGACTGACACGGAAGGATGTACCATTTGTTTGGTCTGATGATTGTGTGAAGGCTTTTGATGTTCTGAAGGAGAGGTTGGCGACTGCCCCTATTCTTGATGTGCCTGATCGGAGTGGAGGATTTGAGATCTTTTGTGATGCTTCTGGCAAAGGTCTCGGTTGTGTTTTGCACCAGCATGGGCACGTGGTTGCATATTCTTCTCGTCAGCTTAAGGCTCATGAGAAGAATTACCCGACATATGATTTGGAGTTGGCTGCTGTCGTGTTTGCGCTCAAGATTTGGAGGCACTTCCTGCTGAGTGAGAAGGTGAATATCTTCATTGATCACAAAAGCTTGAAGTATATTTTTAATCAGAAGGAGCTCAACATGCGACAGCGTTGATGGTTGGAGCTCATGGCGGATTATGAGATTGATTTGCAGTATCACCCTGGCAAGGTGAATGTGGTTCCAGATGCGCTGAGCAGACTTCCAGCGGTGATGATGTTGACTTTGCAGTAGAGATTGTAGCAGGATTTTTGCGAGTCTGGTATTGAGATTATTCTTCCTGGAGAGACTTCTTCGTTGATGAGTATGCAGATACAGTCGACGATCGTGGATATGATCAAGGCTCGACAGGCTGGAGATGCTAAGCTGGTAAAGATTCGGGAGCAGGTGGAAGCCGGTCTGCGGACTGACTTCTTGATTCATGAGGATGGCTCGCTGAGATATGGAGCCAGGTTGTGCGTGCCAGCTGGATATATCAGAGAGGAACTATTGGTGGAGGCACACAGTTCGCCGTATTCTGTGCATCCTGGTGGTACCAAGATGTACAAGGATATTCGCCTGAACTATTAGTGGCATGGTATGAAGAGGAGTGTGGCTCGGAGCATAGCCAAGTGTCTGGTCTGCCAACAAGTAAAGGCGGAGCATCAGCGTACGACAGGGTTGCTACAACCGCTTCCGATTCCAGAGTGGAAGTGGCAGCACATCACTATGGATTTCGTGACTGGACTACCTCAGAGTCCGAAGCAGAATAACGCGATTTGGGTGATCGTAGACCGATTAACCAAATCCGCGCACTTTATTCCCTTCAGAGTAGGACAGTCTACTGAGACGCCAGCGAGAAGATATATGGAGGAGATCGTACGACTTCACGGAGTCCCTGTGAGTATCGTGTCGGACAGAGACACGAGATTCACGTCTCAGTTTTGGCAGAGTCTGTAGAAGAGCTTGGGTATGAGTCTGGTTTCAGCACGGCGTACCACCCGCAGACGGATGGCCAGTCCGAGAGGACGATCCAGATTTTGGAAGACATGCTGAGAGCGTGCATGTTGGACTTCAAGGGATCTTGGGAGGATCATCTCCATCATGTTGAGTTTGCCTACAATAACAGCTACCAGGCGAGTATTGGAATGGCGCCTTTCGCCGCGCTATATGGAAAGAAATGTCGATCGCCACTGAGCTGGGATGACATTGGAGATCGGGAGCTGTTAGGACCGGAGATGATCGTGGAGGCCATGGACGTTGTGAGGAACATTCGGTAGAAGCTGAGGATTGCGCAGGACCGTTTCAAGCATTGGGCTGATGCTAAACAGAGGCCTTTCGAGTTTCAGCCTGGAGATCATGTCTTTCTGAAGATTTCTCCGAACCGCGGAGTTATCCGATTTGGGAAGAGAGGCAAGCTGAGTCCGAGGTTCATTGGGCCATTTGATGTCTTGGAGAGAGTTGGAGATGTGGCTTATCGCTTGGCATTGCCGCCGTCGCTGGAGGGAGTTCATGACGTATTTCACGTATCTCAGTTACGTCGATACGTTAGTGATCCGACCCACGCTGTGGATTTCTCAGAGATCACGGTTTGTCCGGATCTGTCTTATGATCAGCAGCCAGTTGAGATTCTGGATCGTCGACAGAAGCAGCTGAGGAATAAGACCGTCGACTTGGTTCGAGTGCAGTGGCGTCAGGTTCCCCTGGTGAGTCCACCTGGGTGCGTGAGGATGAGATGAGAGAACGCTTCCCGCACCTCTTCCCGAGCAGTGCTTGATGTTGATTTCGAGGACAGAATCATTTCTAAGGTGGGGAGGATGTAACGACCACTTTTCGATCGTACTTTGTTCGTGTACGTGCTTTTGACCGTGCACATATTTATTTTAGAATTTTTTTGTTTGTGAACACTTTGCTGTGATATGTCGTTGTGAACGTCTCTGAGAGTATTAAATTGTGGCACTAATTTTGAACGACATTTCTCGGGTCGTTCTCCCACGATTTGATCTTATTCGAAGAGAGGTTGTGATTTTCACTTTTGACGTGAGACGTTTCTATTTTTAGTTTCGTCATTCGACGTCGAAATTGAGATCCGTCTTCTTAGTTACCTTCATCTCGTCGTCCCGATCACCCCAGTATTTATTTTACAATTTTTGGAGTTTATTTGACCTATTTTATATTTTTAACAAAGCTTATAATATTTTTAATAACTAATTTTTAAAGTATTTTAAGCCAAATAAAATTTTTATTAGATTATAATACTTCAAACTATTTTTGAGCCAAATCCTAGCACATCTTGGCCGCACCCTAACCATGCGTGGGTTAGAGAAAGAGAGATTTAGTTTTTAATTATTTTTTAAATCCTAATTCTATTAGAATTAGCCCTAGACCAAGTCAACCCCTCTATACTATATAAACAACCCCTAGGCTACCCTATTTTCGCAAGCAAATAACCCTAGCTGTCACAAAAACCCACGTCCTCGCTTGCGACGTTCGTCACAACTCCGTTCAGCCGCCGCCAGTGTCTGACCGAGGAAATTCCTTGGTTTCCCTTGGTCTGACCGAGGCAAACCCCCGCACCCGCTCCACTCCGCATCGCAGCAGCCGCCCGCTTCGTTGCATCGCAAGCCCCTGCACCGACCGAGAGCCCGCCCGCACCAAGCGCTCTACTCCGCATCACTGCAGCGCCCGCTTCGCTAGCCTCGCACCGACCCCGCTCCCGCCCGCTACGACCGAAGCGTTCCCCCGCTCTCGCCCGCATTGCCCGCAACGTTGCAACGTTGCAACCCTGCCCAAGCGCCCGACCGAAGACTTTCCCCGCACCGACCCGCTCCGACCGAGAGCCCTGCTCTGCATCGCCCCCAAGCGCTGCACAGCCCCCGCCCGTAGTGTCTGGCCAAAGAATTCTCCGCACCGGCCGTGTCTAACCGAGCGACGTTCATCACAATGTCGCAACTCTCGCACCGCTTGCCACCGTGGGTCCCCTAAGTTCTCCTGAGGTGTTGGGGGTCCCCCATTGGTCCCTAGAACTATTGTGGGACCCACCTAGGTGCTTTCTCTTCGAGGATTTGCCGTTTACGACGTTGCGATACGCCGTAGCCCGTCGTCGCACGTTCTAGCTTTGGAATCTTGGTTCGTTGCTCTAGTTGCTGATCAATCTATTCGAGCAAGGAATCTATTCTGGAATCTGGACTTGGAGCATGTTCTTTTATTCCAACCCCTGGCATCGCTACCCGACGCCAGTGTAGCTTTCGCGTCGTGTTGAGGTAACGCTTTACACCCCTAGGACCCCCAACCTATTGCCTGATAATAAAGACTAAAACTGATGTTTTTAAAGTGTTTTAAATGTTTTAGAATTCACTAATCAAGATTAATAAAATGGGACTGTAGGCTGATGGACTTGTGCACGTAGGTAGAATTGGACTTTGGACTCGTTGGACGATGTTTTTCAGATGTTATACTTGCAGGGAAGTGAAACTTGCCAACTTTTGCTTAGGCCCAGGTTTTTAGGCCACTTCCTTGTTTTTAGCGTAAAAGAGACTAGACAGTGAAATGATAGCTGTCTAGACACAACTTTAAGATCTAGCTTGACAACGAAGCTAGATCTGTCACTCTGCCATTCATAGCACAACTTTAAGATCTAGCTTGACAACGAAGCTAGATCTAGCTTGACAACGAAGCTTGCAATTATCCAAGTTGATTGTTGCATTCATAGCACACGCTACACTACTTGTACTTCCTTGTCCGGCTTGGTGCACCCCTATGCCATCATGAAAAACACTTCCTGGCTCGTGATCCAGAAGATGGGCGCCAGTCCATACACACGTGGAGGGGTAGGGATAAGCGATCACTTGAGCTTAGTAGTTGGCCCGCGCAGCCACTCGAGCCAAAAGGCGTAATCTCTGTGCACGACGTGCTTACTAGACTTGTCTTTGTACTTGTTAATGTTCTTGCATAACTTGACATCCATGCCATGATTTAAATGCCATGCTCGTACTTTACTTACTTTACTTTACTTGTTGCACTCATGCTATAACTGCCATATCATTGAATCATGCTAGAACTGCTAGGTTGCTACTTTCAGTTTCAGTTTCCTTGTGCAAGTCTCTTGTAGACTTGCTGACATGTGCCCCTTGCTCTTTTGGGTGTCACATGTTAGACCCTGAGCTAGAGACCGTAGCTGAAGACGAGGTGTTTGCTGACGCTGAGCCGGAGCCTACTTTTGACGAGGAGTTGGTGGACATCGGTGACCAGCCTTAGAGATTGATTTGAGTTGCTTTTGCTTTAGGTTGCTGTTAGTTGTCGGTGCGTAGCACCCGTACTGTAACGACCCGCTCTCGGGGGCCCGTTACTTATTTGATAATTGCGCAGGTTCTGCAGTTAACCAGTGAAATCAAAATAGCCACGATGCAGAGATGTACAAAAATACCCAAATAGTGTCCAATTATTACAATCCGAACCGTACAAATGTTCCAACAATGATAAAAGAAAGAAAGAAAGTACACGACTGAAAATAGCTCTGGAAGCTGCGGTCTTATGGTCGAAGTCTGGCGCTATTAACTCTAGAGCATCTACCTCCATATGTATGTTGTCTGCGGTGCCACGGAGATGGAACCGTAGGTAAGTCACAAAAATTCTAAATAAAGACAGAGAGCAACTGTACAAGTATGACAAAGCAGACCAAAGTGAAAGTAAAGTACGGTGCAGTGTCTGTACAAGTGTAGAAAGTAAAAGTGCGGCAAGTAAAGTGTGGTGACTGTACTGGCAAGGAAAGTAAAGTGCATGTATTGTAAAGAAAGTAACTGTGCAAGTTACACTAGAACTACGTGACTCAAGTCGGAGAGTACAATATGTGACCGTTCAGTTCGTCTCTTGCCTGGGTGCTACCCAGACGAATGACGGTACCCAGGTAGCAGGATGGTTTGCCGAAACACAGGCAGCTAGACAGGAGGCCGAAACACAGGCAACTTGACATGTAGATCGAACTCTAGTCACTCCCGTACTCTCGCAACTGTGAGTTACCCCGAAACCCAGGTGACGTGTCAAGTACAAGTTCTTCACAAGATTGTTCCACAGGATGTTCCACATGTTAGTCACACCAGGCCAACTGGTTGACTTCCTCATTGAAAACCAGCAAGTAGGATAAAGACAAGCCCAACACCAAAAGCTGTTACTTCTGTGCTTTGAGCACGTGGTAGTGTGGCTAGCACACAATTTACCCAAGTTGATAGTTGTGTGCTACAACCACCAAAGTTGAAAGTTGGCAAAGTAATCTTTGGTAGATTACTTTCATTTAGTTCTCTAGTTTGGTTTAACTTGAATAGCCGTTCTGAGGCTATAGGTGAAGTGTCACAAGTTCACGCAAGCACAGTAGACTAGTTTTCTAAACTTAGAATATGACGTGACTTACTAATTTCGAGCTCGTCGTGGCAAGAAGAGGTTGGAGCTGGAAGAGCTGGTGCACGAAGATTGGTACCTGAAATCACAAGAACAATTGGTTAAAGCGTACCCTATTTTCTATTTATTAAACTCGATCGTTTTGATTTTTATAACTGACTGAAACGGTGTCGAAAACGATTCTAAAATTTTATATAGACTATATATGATAAAAATAGTTTTACTGCAAGAGGGAATATTTTTTGAGGCTTATAGTAATTTTTAGAATTTTTAAAAGCTCAAAAACTATTTAAAAACTATTTTTCAATTAGTGACGTATTTATTCAGGAATTTATTCCGGATGCTATCTACATCGGAATATTACAAATAAGGTGTCAAAACGACCGTCTCAAAGAGAATTAAGACATATATTTTTCTCAAGTATTAGTTTACGTGAAAATAAGAAGATACGGATTTTTGGACGAAAATAACGGATTTAACTTATAGTCTTAAAAATTAATTCTGGAAAAACTAAGCGTCGGATTGAGATGAAACTAGCGCCATTGGGTCCAGAATGTCATTTCTGATTTTCTGGAGCTAGTCACTCATTTTTCTGGGTCCTATATAATTAGTTATGGATTTAATACCATAAACCCTATTTAATAATTAATTAAAATACGAAAAATACGAAATTACGTCGTATTTACAAGTTTTCCATTGAGTATATTACCGTCGCTCTCCGTTCTCGAGCGTGCATGGCGGAGGGGGATGTCGACGGCGGCGGACCCAGGCGAGCGGCGACGGCGGAAGTCGGTGAGGGTGGACGACGGCGACGGCGATCTCCGACGATGAAGGCGAGGCGGTGGGGCGAGGGTGCTCACGGCGGCAGCTTCGAGTGGCGGGGTCGGAGGGGAGTTCTGGAGAGGCGGCACGGCGATGCACGGGGCGGAGCGAGGTCGGGCTGCGGACGTCGTGGTGCAGCGTGGCGAAGCTACCGTCGTGGCTTCGGAGGAGGTGGCGGAGGAGCAGCGGCCTCTTGCGGTGGCGGAGCGGACGGGGAAGCTCCGGGAGTCGACGGCGAAGGCCTCGACGGTGAGGCGAGCTCGGTGATGCTCCGGCGACGACTCTCGGTGGCGGAGGAGGCCGTACGGCGAGGAGAGGGCCGGGGGCATGGGTTCGGGGCTTTCGAACGGAAGGAGAGAGAGATGAGAGGGAGAGAGCTGTGCGATGGGGTGTTGATCCGTTGGGTTTCGAAATGCAACAGAGAGAGAGAGAGAGAGAGAGAGAGAGAGAGAGGGTCTGTGTGGGTTAATATTTGAGAAGATGGGTTATTTGCTGAGGGAAGAAGAGAGTGTGGGGAAAATATTTATAGGGTTAGAGAAGTTGGGTAGCTGCATGGATTGGGTAGGGGTTTGAGCTAACAAAGTGGGTGGGTGTTAGGTAGGTGACGTGATTAGCTAGGGTAATTAAGAAGATAATTAAGGTAATTAAAAATAGTTAAAACCCCATTGCCAAAGTAATTAGTAAAAACAAAAAAACGAAATTACGAAAATGCCCCTATTAGCAAACGTGTCCGAAAAATTACGAAAACATACCCACGGGATCGTATCGTCACGAGGATCGCGAATACGAAGACCGTTTCAGGGTTTGGGCTACGGGGATACTAGTTTTTGGCCAAAACGTTTAGAACGCGGGTGTGCGGGTTCCCTATTGAAACGATATCAGAAAATTACGAAATTAATGTGGGGATCCCTAAATGATCATAGGATGCTACTGCAGAAGTTTGAAAATGTTTTGAAGACGTTTGAATAGAAAATAAATTCGTTGACCCAAAACTGCAATATCTGAAAATGAATTTTTATCAGATTTTTCAGAGGGGTATTTGATGAAATCCGATCTTACCAAAATACTCCATAACTAGTCTAGTACTTCCAAATATTTTTATAAGAAATTTTTGAAATCAGTTTTGTTATAAAACTCTTGACTACATTTATAAAGAGATTTTAAAATGTTAAAAATACGTTAAGCACGTAAATTGAAGTGTTGAAAAATACAGGTCGTTACATTCTACACTCCTTAAAAATAATTCCGTCCTCTGAATTTAAAATATTTTTGAAACAAATAATTGATATTATAAAGAAGCTCAAGCAAATACATGATAGAAAAGATAGTAATCTTTATAAATCAGGTTGTAAATAACATGAAATGTGATAAGAAAATATGGGATGTCACCAATATATTATTATCACCATAGCTACTTCAGATTCATCAAGTAGGCAAAACATAAAATAATGGCATTACTCGGAAATGATAATGAGGATGATGATGACATCCGATCGAACTTGGGACATAAGGTGACAAGTCAGAAGCTAGCACACCAAAGAGAAGAACGGAACGTCTAGAATATATAAACGATGATTACATGGTCTCAATCATGTAAATCATCGCCATAACATACAAAAACGTAAGGGATAAACCTAGTGCGTCCTTACGGTTACAACTTAACCAACCGAACACAAAGGACTTCATCTGCCATGCTACCAGATTACAAGCCATTACCCAGATCAACACATACATGCAAGTATAAGGCCAACTCTCGAGGGTCAAGATCATCGCTACCACTTGTCCCAGCAGTCTCCATAACATCCAACAAGAAACCAGCATCCTAGCCGTCTCCCAAATCCGAGCACAAGACTGACATCCAACTTCAACGCCTAAGCCCAAAAGTACGCCAATACCCAACCCCAATGATACTGCTTGACAATACCACTGGTCGACATCTACGATAAACACCATCAGCCCTAAGCAGTTCAACGACCAAAAACTCAGGATCCTACAAGCACTAAGGAGTACCCCTAAGAAGCACTCGAAGCTGGGCAGCTCAAGGGGGAAGAACCAGAAAAAGGAGCTCCCAATGATACCCATAGCGGCGGGTTCCCAATATCCTGACCACACGGCCAAAGCATGGGTGGCGGCGAGGGTTGCTGCTAAGCCAAACAGACCCCAAGGTCGTTGGCGGGCCATCGGCGGCTGGCGATCCACGGCGGCGAGCGCTGCGACTGGCTGTCGATCCATGGTGGGGAGGGCCTACGGGATGGAGCGAAGCGGAAGCTGGCGGATCTTCGGGTGAGGCTGGCGGATAGGAGATCGGAGTGACGATGCGGGGTCCGATCGAGCTCGCTTGGGGGAGAGGCCAGGAGGAGGAGGGGGGCGATGTCTGAGGGAAGCCACGGGGTGGCTTGCGGAGGAAGGAGCGGGGTTAAAAACGGGGGGAGGGGCACCGAAATTCGGGGTTAGGTAGGGTAGGGTTCGGCGGGCACGGGTCTCAAGGGGGGGAAACGGACAAACGAAATAAAGAGGGGGGAGGAAGGTGGTCGATGGGAAAGGAAGTCAAACCCGTGGAGAGAAAAAGACGGGTACAAGATAGAAGTAGGGGCTAGAAGAGAAACACTAGCTCAAAAGACGCAAACAGCCTACACTTACACGTCAGGTTTGGCTCGTCTCAAAATCTCTAGCACTATCCCCAATACTTCTGAGCGTCCTTTGATCTGCTTCCGTTGTCGAACTCGAACTCCTGGTGATCGAAAATTGAATGCTATCCTCCTTAGAATAAACGTAGCGAGAGTTCAGACGAACTAAAAGCGATTTAGGAAGAAGTAAAAGAATCAGGGGGCCATCACTAGCTAAAGAAAGGGGTGCTAGTGATGAAGATCTATGGCGTTACATAATCATGATTCACGTCCTTGCGGTCCAGCGGACACGGCTAGGGAAGTGACTAAGCCAGGATCACTTACACCCAGTCTAGCCAGGTTGATCCAATAGACTTTAGCCAAGCACATTGACCGGTATCATGGTCCATTGAAGGAAGATCATCATTCATATGAGTGCCATCATCAATTGAAGGAAAGGTGATGAAGTGGGTAGATAGATCAAAGGATGAAAAATCACGATAACTACTAGCAAAAGAGGTTACTAGGGAGGGTATAACCAAGAATGGAACTCGAGTTCCTAAGTAAGGGTTAAGAGTTCAAAGGAAGTGATGAGGATCAAGGAAGACCTAATGAAGATGGTAATAAGGACGCTTCACCCATATATCCAATACAGGTGAACACTCGAGACATCCCGTACTCGAGGTTAATTTGAGTATCCTATATTATACATCCTGATCTTGCTATAATGTTCACGAGGTAGTTATCGAGGACCTGCGTAGGGCCACCAAACTTGTAACGACCCGCTCTCGGGGGCCCGTTACTTATTTGATAATTGCGCAGGTTCTGCAGTTAACCAGTGAAATAAAAATAGCCACGATGCAGAGATGTACAAAAATACCCAAATAGTGTCCAATTATTACAATCCGAACCGTACAAATGTTCCAACAATGATAAAAGAAAGAAAGAAAGTACACGACTGAAAATAGCTCTGGAAGCTGCGGTCTCATGGTCGAAGTCTGGCGATATTAACTCTAGAGCATCTGCCTCCATATGTATGTTGTCTGCGGTGCCACGGAGATGGAACCGTAGGTAAGTCACAAAAATTCTAAATAAAGACAGAGAGCAACTGTACAAGTATGACAAAGCAGACCAAAGTGAAAGTAAAGTACGGTGCAGTGTCTGTACAAGTGTAGAAAGTAAAAGTACGGCAAGTAAAGTGCGGTGACTGTACTGGCAAGGAAAGTAAAGTGCATGTACTGTAAAGAAAGTAACTGTGCAAGTTACACTAGAACTACGTGACTCAAGTCGGAGAGTACAATATGTGACCGTTCAGTTTGTATCTTGCCTGGGTGCTACCCAGACGAATGCCGGTACCCAGGCAGCAGGATGGTTTGCCGAAACACAGGCAGCTAGACAGGAGGCCGAAACACAGGCAACTTGACATGTAGATCGAACTCTAGTCACTCCCGTACTCTCGCAACTGTGAGTTACCCCGAAACCCAGGTGACGTGTCAGGTACAAGTTCTTCACAAGATTGTTCCACAGGATGTTCCACATGTTAGTCACACCAGGCCAACTGGTTGACTTCCTCATTGAAAACCAGCAAGTAGGATAAAGACAAGCCCAACACCAAAAGCTGTTACTTCCGTGCTTTGAGCACGTGGTAGTGTGGCTAGCACACAATTTACCCAAGTTGATAGTTGTGTGCTACAACCACCAAAGTTGAAAGTTGGCAAAGTAATCTTTGGTAGATTACTTTCATTTAGTTCTCTAGTTTGGTTTAACTTGAATAGCCGTTCTGAGGCTATAGGTGAAGTGTCACAAGTTCACGCAAGCACAGTAGACTAGTTTTCTAAACTTAGAATATGACGTGACTTACTAATTTCGAGCTCGTCGTGGCAAGACGAGGTTGGAGCTGGAAGAGCTGGTGCACGAAGATTGGTACCTGAAATCACAAGAACAATTGGTTAAAGTGTACCCTATTTTCTATTTATTAAACTCGATCGTTTTGATTTTTATAACTGACTGAAACGGTGTCGAAAACGATTCTAAAATTTTATATAGACTATATATGATAAAAATAGTTTTACTGCAAGAGGGAATATTTTTTTGAGGCTTATAGTAATTTTTAGAATTTTTAAAAGCTCAAAAACTATTTAAAAACTATTTTTCAATTAGTGACGTATTTATTCAGGAATTTATTCCGGATGCTATCTACATCGGAATATTACAAATAAGGTGTCAAAACGACCATCTCAAAGAGAATTAAGACATATATTTTTCTCAAGTATTAGTTTACGTGAAAATAAGAAGATACGGATTTTTGGACGAAAATAACGGATTTAACTTATAGTCTTAAAAATTAATTCTGGAAAAACTAAGCGTTGGATTGAGATGAAACTAGCGCCATTGGGTCCAGAATGTCATTTCTGATTTTCTGGAGCTAGTCACTCATTTTTCTGGGTCCTATATAATTAGTTATGGATTTAATACCATAAACCCTATTTAATAATTAATTAAAATACGAAAAATACGAAATTACGTCGTATTTACAAGTTTGCCATTGAGTATATTACCGTCGATCTCCGTTCTCGAGCGTGCATGGCGGAGGGGGATGTCGACGGCGGCGGACCCATGCGAGCGGCGACGGCGGAAGTCGGTGAGGGTGGACGACGGCGACGGCGATCTCCGGCGATGAAGGCGAGGCGGTGGGGCGAGGGTGCTCACGGCGGCGGCTTTGAGTGGCGGGGTCGGAGGGGAGTTCTGGAGAGGCGGCACGGCGATGCACGGGGCGGAGCGGGGTCGGGCTGCGGACGTCGTGGTGCAGCGTGGCGAAGCTACCGTCGTGGCTTCGGAGGAGGTGGCGGAGGAGCAGCGGCCTCTTGCTGTGGCGGAGTGGACGGGGAAGCTCCGGGAGTCGACGGCGAAGGCCTCGACGGCGAGGCGAGCTCGGTGATGCTCCGGCGACGGCTCTCGGTGGCGGAGGAGGCCATATGGCGAGGAGAGGGCCGGGGGCATGGGTTCGGGGCTCTCGAACGGAGGGAGAGAGAGATGAGAGGGAGAGAGCTGTGCGATGGGGTGTTGATCCGTTGGGTTTCGAAATGCAACACACAGAGAGAGAGAGAGAGAGAGAGAGAGAGAGAGAGGGAGGGAGGGTCTGTGTGGGTTAATATTTGAGAAGATGGGTTATTTGCTGAGGGAAGAAGAGAGTGTGGGGAAAATATTTATAGGGTTAGAGAAGTTCGGTAGCTGCATGGATTGGGTAGGGGTTTGAGCTAACAAAGTGGGTGGGTGTTAGGTAGGTGACGTGATTAGCTAGGGTAATTAAGAAGATAATTAAGGTAATTAAAAATAGTTAAAACCCCATTAGCCAAAGTAATTAGTAAAAACACAAAAACGAAATTACGAAAATGCCCCTATTAGCAAACGTGTCCGAAAAATTACGAAAACATACCCACGGGATCGTATCGTCACGAGGATCGCGAATACGAAGACTGTTTCAGGGTTTGGGCTACGGGGATACTAGTTTTTGGCCAAAACGTTTAGAAAGCGGGTGTGCGGGTTCCCTATTGAAACGATATCAGAAAATTACGAAATTAATGTGGAGAGCCATAAATGATCATAGGATACTACTGCAGAAGTTTGAAAATGTTTTGAAGACGTTTGAATAGAAAATAAATTCGTTGACCCAAAACTGCAATATCTGAAAATGAATTTTTATCAGATTTTTCAGAGGGGTATTTGATGAAATCCGATCTTACCAAAATACTCCATAACTAGTCTAGTACTTCCAAATATTTTTATAAGAAATTTTTGAAATCAGTTTTGTTATAAAACTCTTGACTACATTTATAAAGAGATTTTAAAATGTTAAAAATACGTTAAGCACGTAAATTGAAGTGTTGAAAAATACAGGTCGTTACACGTACTTTGTTTTTGTACGTTGTACTTTTGTTGGCCATGCTGGGGCCTCTTTTTAGACTCTTTTATTTTATCCTGGTGGCTTTTCTGCGATGTTGGAGTTTATTACTATGGATATTCTTGGATTTCTCTTTTGTCTCATTTCATTATTATTATCTTTGTTTCGTTTCGCGTTGCAAGGACCTGTCATTTAATGTTGTTTGACGCTTATCGGACTTGCAGCTTTGTAGCTTCAAGTCTGAGCGGACCTTCTCACGCTTCGCCTCTATATTTTTGGGAAGCGGGGCGTGACAGTAAAGCTCATGTCCACAGACCACCAAAGGGCAAGAATTGCAACCACGATGAACCGAGATCATGCCATTTCCTGTAACGATGTTCCAACTCTTGGAAAGAGGGGATGTCGTCAAGGAATGCTTGTCCACAAAGCTTCGGGATATAATGCACATCGATGCACCAGAGTCAAAGAGGACTCGTGCAGGAAATGTGCAAACCAAAATCACACCTAACAGACAATCTAACAATCAAACCCTATTCTAGCAAACAATCATATGCACACAACCAAACATAATCTAACAAGCCAAAACTAACTAAGGAAGGAAACAACTAGATTGAGGGTTACCTGCGATAACCTCATCCATAGCCTCGCTCTCCACTGCCGTCATCAGGAAAGCCTGCCTCCTCGGCTGCATGGCCTGCTGAAAAGCCTGCTTCTGTAGAATGAGGGCTGCTCCATGTCTAGTAGGTACAGGTGCTCTCTGCTGTAACGGCTGATCTGCAACCGGTCCTCTCTGTTGTTGAACTCCATCCGGTGCTCTCCGCATCTGGTGTGCATGCTGACAATCCTTCGCTGCATGAGTAGCATCTCCATAAATCAGGCACTGGCCCAGAAATCTCCTGCACTGGTCCTTGATGTGACCAGTCTTGCCGCAGAAATGGCAAGTCTTCAGAGTAGGCCCACCTGACCTCTTGAACTGCACTGGCTTGTTAGGCTTGAACCCTGGCCTAACCACTGCTCTGGCCTGCTCCATAGGCCTCTTCCCAGCTCCAGAAGTCTACCATCTCTTCTGGTTCGCAATCCGCTCCTGTCTCCTAGCAGCTACCAGCAAATTCTGATATGACTCCAAATCTGATGAAGACATCAGGCTCTGCAGATCTAGGGAAAGACCCTGCAGAAACCTCTGAGCTTTCTCCTCAGCATCCTGCACCATCTCCGGTGCGAAGCGACTCAGTCTGGTGAACTCCTGATGGTACTGGTCCACCATCAGATTTCCCTGCTTCCGTTCAATGAATCGCTGCAACATCTCCCTCCTGGCAACCTTCGGAAAGTACTCCTCATCGAACCTGGACTTGAAAGTAGCCCAAGGTATCAGTTTCACCAACAGCTCCTCTTCTGCATCCCACCAGTTGCTGGCATTATCCCTGAGCTGCTTCTTCGACAAAATCAACCCATCCAGCCGGTTTATTCTTCGACATCTTCAGATTATCTTCCATATTCCGAATCCACTCATCTGCAGCCAACGGTCCTTCAGATCCATCAAAATAGGCCGGGCCCAGCTCCCGAAACTGCTTCGCTCCCGGCTCGGATTGAGGGGCATTATGAGCATTCTGGGTATTCTGAAGTATACCCGGTTGCACCTGCATCATCTGATGCATCATCCTCATGATCTCAGCATTGGTGGGCTCTCTATCCTGCACCACATCACGGGCGGGCCCACCACCAGCTCGGGTCTGTCATCTTCCTGCCATCTAATGACATAGGAAAACGATATAAATTAGACTCAAAGCTTATGACTCGGATGTCAAAATTTATTTATTGGACATCCTATAATTATTATCGTTGTTCCGATAATTCGCAGTTGCAAAAGGGACCTGCATGGGCCACCAACAAAACCTGTCACGCCCCGCTTCCCTAAAATGGAGGAGAGACGTGAGAAGGTCCACTCAGACTTGGAGCTGTGAGGCTCCAGTTTGTAAAGCATCTGGATTTAACCGAGTTCAGGTCCTTGCAAATGCGAAGTAGAACAACAATAATAATAAGGAAAGAGAGACAGATAAAAATTTATTCAATCTCAGAATGTCCATAATAAATAAGTTCCAACATCACAGAAAAGCCACCAGGCTGGAAAGAAAAGAGTCTAAAAGGCCCAAGCATGGCCAACAAAAGAACAACGTACAGAAAGTAAAGGTGCTACGCACCGACAACTAACTTCAACCTAAAACAGAAGTAACTCAGAACAGTCTCTAAGACTGGTCACCGGTGTCCACAAACTCCTCGTCAAACATGGGCCAAGGTTCGGCGTCAGCAAACACCTCATCCTCAGCAACGGTCTCTAGCTCAGGGTCTAACATGTGACACCCAAAAGAGAGATGGGCACATGTCAGCAAGTCTACAAAAGACTTGTGCAAGGAAACTAAAAGAAAAGTAAACAACCTAGCAGTTCTAAAATTTATGCAATGACATGGCAGTTATAGTATGAGTGCAACAGGTAAGGAAAACAACAAGTACAATAAGACAACTAGCATGGCATGGCAGGAGTAGCAATGCTACTAACATTCACATGGATTTACAAATCACGTTTTCATGTCGTGCACAGAGTTTATGCCTTACAGCTGAAGTGGCTGTACGGGCCCACTTCTACGCTGAGTGGTCGCTTAACCCTACCCCAAACCCAGAGTTTATGCCTTACAGCTGAAGTGGCTGTACGGGCACACTTCTACGCTGAGTGGTCGCTTAACCCTACCCTACCACGTGTATATGGACTGGCGTCCATCTTCTGGATCATGAGCCAGTGAATGTTATTGGCATAGGGTTGTGCCCGTAAAAGTAGGTGCCTAACCTGAACAAGGGAGTACAAGTATGGTAGCGTGTGCTACAAATGCAACATTCATGTATGGATGACATGGCAGTATTTAAAAGCGTACATATAAGGAATTTAAACATGACAGGCAGAGATGCAAGGAAGACATGGCAGCATGAACGAAAGCAAGTAAAAGGGGTCGAATCTAGCTTCGTTGTCAAGCTAGATCAAATAGGCGTCTAGGCAGCTATCATTTCACTGCCTAGTGTCTTTTACGCCACGGTACAAAAAGTGGCCTAAAGCATGGCCTAAACAAGGAACGGGCAAGTTTCACTTGCCTGCAACCTGACGTCCGAAAACACCGTCCAAAAGTCCAAACTACCTATGTGCACAAGTCCACCAGCCTACAGTCCCAATTTAAGTTATCTTGATTAGTGAATCTAAACAATTAAAAGCACCAAATTTTATCTTGTTTAACAGGCAAGGGTTGGAGATCCTAAGAGTGCAGAACGTTACCTCAACACGAAGCGAAACCTACACTGGCATCGGGTAGCGACGCCAGGGGTTGGAATAAAAGATCGCGCTCCTAGTCCAGATTCCAAAATAGATTCCTCGCTCGCCAAGTCTGGGCAGCAACCAGATCAACGAACCAAGATTCTAAAGCTAGAACGTGCGACGAAGGAGATACGACGTGTCGCAACGTCGTAATAGGCAAAACATCGAAGGGGATCACTAGAGGGGACCCACGTCAGTGCTAGGGGTCTATGGGGGACCCACAATAGATCTGGAGGGCTTGGGGGACCCACGGCTACACTGCAGTGCGACGGATGCGGTGCTGCGAAGAAAATCGTCGGTCGCAGCGAGCCCATGCGGGGGATTCTCTCGGTCAGACCGAGAGTATGCGGGCGCTTGGGTCGGTCGGGCGCTGTGGGTGCGGACTTGCAATGGAGCGGGGTTACAGCGGAGCGGGGGCTCTCGGTCGCAGTGGGCTGCTGCGAGGATGCGGGTCGGTCGGGGCAAGCTGATGCGGGGTTACAGCGGTGCGGGGTTGCAGCGAGCAGGGGCTTGGTGCGGAGCGGGGATTCCTTCGGTCAGACCGAGCGGGGGCGTCGATCGGAGCGATGGATGAGGGGATTACGAAGCGGGGCGGCTACAGCGGGGCGCTGCGATGCGGAGCGGGGGAGGCCCTCGGTCTGACCGAGCGGATGCGGGGAAATCTCTCGGTCGGACCGAGAGAATGCGGGGGTGCGTGAGTGGGTGAGGCTGCTGTAGTGCGAAAATTTGAGGAGGGGGAAAATGGTGGCTGGGTTGATTTGCTTTGGGAAAATAGGTTAACCTAGGGTATATATATAGGGTAGAGGGGGTTTGACTAGGTCTAGGGTTTATAAAAGTATTTGTTTTTAATAAAAATTGTAAAATAAGGATATAGGGCTCTCTCTCTCTCTCTCCCCCCCTCCTTACAAGTGTGTGTGCAGCCAAGCAAGGGTGGATGGGCTGTGTCAACTAGGTTTGGGGAGATAAAATATAATAGTAATTATATTATGGATATAAGCCAAGAGAACTTAGGGTTTAAAAATATCATAGGTTGGGCCAAAAGTGCAAAATAGGTCAAATGAAGTCCAAAAATCGTGAAATAAATACTGGGGTGACCGGGACGACGAGAGAAAGAAAACTAAGAGCACGGATCACAATTTCGACGTCAAGGGACGAAACTAAAAAATAGAAACGTCTCGCGTCAAAAGTGAAAATCGTGACATCTCTTCAAACAACATCAAATCGTGGGAAAATGACTCGAGAAATGTCATTCCAAATTAATTCCACAATTTAATACTCTCAGAGACGATCACAACGACATATCACACAAAAGTGTTCAAAAACAAACAAAGTCAAAAATAAATACGTGCACGGTCAAAAGCACGTGCACGAAGAAGGTATGATCGAAAACCGACCGTTACATCCGCTATTCGTAAGGAGTTCATCATCAGTGTGAGATCAAGCAGCCCGATTCCTACTACAGTTTTGACCACAATCCCTATCAAGTTAATGATTGGTAGCAACCCTAGCTGAGTGTGCCGACCCCCATTTAGGAACCGTTATTATCTGGTTTAGAGACTAGAAACACTCCAAGATAATCTGTGCCTTACCGTGATAGGTGCCATGCGACGTCCCCTAGATTTAGCAATATTGGCAATAGGATCGGGGATACCATATTTAAATATTTATAACCGCAAGCGCACGGTGTTGTAGTGTGGCTTGGGGGTCGAACTCAGGGAGGCGTGTGTTGTGCTTGTTGTCAGGTAGGAACCGGTTCACCCGATGGGTGAGCTAGCCCGAACAATCGGTAGGTTGTCACGTAGTAGATATACGGTGGATGTAAGATATAATAGGGAACCAAGGACTTTGGTTTCCACCCTATCATGTGCCCTCTCTATTACGACTGATGGATAGGATTACGATTGGATTTTAGGGTTTAGTGGTGAGAGTTGCATCTAAGAGTGGTACCTAGCGTCCCATGGGCACGATATTCCAATCGATGCTCAGGATGATACTCTAGGACTACCCGGGTTCGGTCGGTGGGCATTCCCATGTCCAGTAACACCGACCGATTCTGGGAGCACTAAGCTTGCAACGATTACTCCCAACATTTCATCCTGTCATTCCCACGCGGTAGGATTCAATGTCTACGCTAGGGGTGTGAGCTGTGGCTAGGGAGTCAAACGCCAGTTTATTCCCCCTTGGCCCGACGGTCAGAGGCGGTCTTTCTCCCGCCAATGACAATGAAACACCCCGTGTAACCATCTAAATTCCTATACCCTATCGAAATCCTATTCCTATTGTCTCTCTAGGGAGAATCCACGAAGGGGTTTCCACCAAAATCCCAGATTTGGGAACTACTCATAGTTCATTGTAAAAATACAATCTAAATGAAATTCAACGGTTGGAATCATAATCAGGCAATAGAAAAGAGATGCTAGCAATGATATCAATACAATACTAAAGTTTCAGAACAATCGGAACACTTACAAGATAAAATAAATTCTCAGCCGTTAAAAGTCCCAAAAAGACAGAAAAACAAAAGGGGATCCGTTTGGGGAAAAAAAACCTAGATCTATATATAGAAAACGAGGCCACCCGATCGGTTGAAGCATCAACCGATCGGGTGAGCTGATCGTCGACTTTGGCTTTGGTCTTCAGAAGCATCAACCGGACGCTGAGCTGGGCGGTTGACGTCACCGGGTCGTTAAGTGGGAAGTTCGGCTACAGATGAACTGATCAGGTGAGATGTCACCCGATCGGTTGGAATTAAGCTCCAAAAACAGAGAGCTCTGTCGATCTCACCCGATCACTGAACCGATCGGGTGAGCTGTTATTCTCTTCAGCTCCTATCTGGGTCTGATACGCGTGAACCAACCGATCGATTTGCTCTGTCCAACCGATCGGTTGGGGGCTGAAACTTAGTTTTCTTCGACTTTTGGCCCTCTGGATCACTCGTGACTCCTCCTGTTGCTCTGGGGACTCATGGTATCTTCTTTGTATGTCCCCAATGCTTGAAACTCCTGCATTTGCACAAAAACACGGAGAAAGTGAAATGATACAAAAAAACACAAAAGAACGGATATGAAACAACAGAAAACAATGGAAAATCATGAAGAAGACATGCGTGAATATATAAAATATAAACGCACGTCAAAATCCCCCAAGCTGAACCCTTCCTCGTCATCGAGGAAGACGAGTGAGAGTATGAGCTCGGAGGGAAAAATGGAGAGAGAAACAGAAAGAGAAAACAAAATCCTAGATCGCCTGTCAGAGCCACAAAATCAAACACGCCACACTAAGTGGGCATGCAATAAATCACATCACTACACCAAGGAATGTGAGTCCATACAAGTGTCGTGGGCCCACGTGGTGAAGCGCGAGTGAGTGTGGTCGTGAGCTAGCAGACGGTGTCACTTTCTAAATTTTGCAATAAAGCTCCATATACGCAAATCCAAGGAATGACCCAAATATCGATTCAATTCGAATAAGCGGTGAATAATAGCTCAAGTATGCATGAGAATAGAATAAGAATAGAAACGTATCATGTGTCGGGGACTCGATCGCTAGGAACTAGAAAATCACCACACTATAGCCTAGATAAATGCTAGAAAGTTTCTATGCCAAGTGTGTTCGAAAACGAAGGAGGTTGAGAAGGTGTGGAGTAGACCACTCGGTGCAAATTCTCGCCTTCCCTTTATTCACGGTGGAGGAATAATATTCACATGGTAATTTTTTTTGGGTTTTGGGTATTTGTATTTTTTGGATTTTTGGCTATACATATTTTTTTCTTTCGCTTTTCTTTTCTTTTTGGATTTTTCTCTTCTCTTTTTTTTGGATCTTTGGACTTTTGGGCTATACAGTTGTGTACTCTCCCAAGTGGGAGAACGGTACACGACGAGGGGATTTGCACAAAGTAAAACAAAAAAGAAGTCGAAATCTAAACACTTGGGCAAAAGAAAATTTTTCTCGCAAATCAGAGCACAAGCTAAATGGGTTATCCTAGTCCTATTGGTAGAGTCCCGACACATGCGAATTTAAGCATACTATATATATATATATATTCCATTCATATAGAAGCAGACAGTAGAGGCAAATACCGCATATTCAAAATTGAAGCATGATAGCCTAGGGGTCAACCAAGGACATGTATATAAATCAAAATCACAAAGTAGAAGCACACCAAACAGCTAGCTACGACACACGACTCACATAAAAACAAAGTGAACCCACGAAGCATGAAATGCAATAGGACTCGGCTTCCTAGGGTTAGTGAAACTGATTATTGTAGCCATGCTAGGTGTGTGTGTGTGTGTGTGTGTGTGTGTGTGTAGTTTTGTGGCAATTCATCATATGGGATCATCTCTAGGAGAGAGAGAATAAAAAGAAAGAAAGAAAAAGAAAAACACGATAGAAACGACTAAAAAACGAGGAAAAATACACAACTGACGCACAAAGTGCGACTCCCCCGGCTGAAACTTGCATTGTCCTCAATGCAATAGTAGTAAATACGGGAGGGCAAAGAATAGGGCGATAGTACGCACCGACACAAAAATGCAAAAAATGTGAAAAGCACACCAATGAAATAGAAGAATAAACAGAGGGAAAAAGAAACACACAAAGTAAAAGATAGAAAAGCACATCCAAACGACACATATAAACAGGCACACATCAACGAAATCACACGACAACATAAATAAAAATCGATTTCCCCCAAGCTGAACATAACAATGCTAGCAATATGATATGATCATGGGATGCAGAAATATGCTGGGGGGAAGATCGGAAAAGAAAAAGAAAGAAATCAGAATGCAGGAGAGGAAATGTCCTCGTCCTCCTCGGTATAAGATGGAGGGGTGTGGGCGGGAGAGGTGATAGGTGTGCGGAGAAGTGGAGAAAGGGGTGCGGGGGTGGTGTGAACAATGGGTGGAGTGGTGGTGATAATGGTGAGGGGAAGGGAAACGGTGGCCAATGAAGTAGTTGAGGGAAGTGATCTCGAGCGCACCTGCAATTTCTTGCGGCGAGTGTATGCGGTGATGGAAGTGGATGGTGGGAGTGTAGGGTCGACGGTAGTGGTCGTGGGTGGATCAAAAAGAGTGTGTGGAGATGTGGAAACGGGAATGGAAACGGTGGTGGCGGGAGGTGATGATCGGCGCGGGGGTGAAGGAGGAGGTGAAGGAGGAGGAGTGGGTGGAGGCGGACCGTGAATGTGAGTGAGAATGCGGAGAATGGTGGCCACATTTTGCTCGAGTGCGAGGAAACGTGGGTGAGAGAAGATAAAAGAGGATGGGTCTGAGGAGATAGAGGTAGATGCGCCAGCACATAGAGAAGCTAACTAAGACTCTAGAGCGAGACGAGCGGAGGTGGCTCGACGAAAAGCAGAAGTGGTGCCGGTGGTAGTGGTCGTGCCGGCACAGGAGGCTAGGCCTAAGAGGGCCGTAGTGAGTGCCTCAGAAGTGATAGGGACAGAAGCCGGGGTGGCACCACTAGGGCCAGCCCCGGGGTCTCCTCTAGACGCAGGGATGTCCTGCTCACCTAAGTGGACGGCAGGGGACGGTGGTCGTGGTGCGTCAGGGATAGGGAACTGAAGATGTAACCCCTCTAAAAATTTTGGGTCAGGAGGGAACATCCAATCTGCCTCAATATGTATAGACATACGGCCAGGGTTGGGTAGAATGGTGTAAGGAGCAGGGTGGTGGCCGTAGTCAAAGGCAAACCGACCGTCGCCACAAGGTTTGATCATATGAGTGTGCCACAGGACATCAAGATCTAGATAGGTGGATCCGGCGGCGTGTGGCAAATCTCGGGGGATAGTGACGTGCATTTATATTTAATACATTTACGCACGTTTTCTTCCGTGTTTTTTCGTATTTTACCGTCGGCTTTTATTCGTTTTCTCGTGTTTTCTTGTGTTTTCTTGTTTTCTTTCACTTTTTCATATTTTCCGTGTTTTGCAGGAGTTTGCTGGCATTTGGGGCGTAAAACGATGATATCATGTGTCCCTGGAGCAACGGGAGGAGTCACGCGTGATCCAGGGGGTCAAACGACGAAGATTGCATCTTTTAGCCCCTCACCCGGTCAGTTGGTCATCTCCAACCGATCGGGTGATGCACGCGTGCACCACCCGGATGTAGCTTGGAGCTCACGAGAAGTCACCCGGTCGGTTCAGTGACCGGGTCAAAAGCTCAAAGTCTCTGGAAATTCGAAGATAATTTCCAACCGATCGGGTGACCTTCACCCGATCTGTTCACCTGTAGCTGAATTTCAACAGCCAATACTCGAAGCTCCAACCGGTCTCCTCACCCGGTCCGCACCAAGATCCAACTGGTCGGCATCAAGATCCAACCGACCGCACCAAGTTCCAACCGACCGGTTCATACTGACCGGGTGAAACCCCCGCATTGCGCTGTGATTTTGTGAAGCGGCTCACCCGACCGGTTGACTTGTCAACCGATCGGGCGATGTCGTTTTCTATAAATAGAACCCTGGGTTTCCCAGATTCGGTGGTTGGTTATTTTTTACTGTTTTCTTCATTTTGTGACGGCTGTAATTTTCCAGTTTTTTGTAAGTTTTCGGATCTTTGTAAAACTTTAGAATTATCTTAATTGCTTTACTACCTTTGCATTCCTATTGTCTGATTATGATTTTAACGGTCCATTTTCATTTAGATCGCTTTTTAATGAATATTTGTGAGTAGTTCCCAAATCCGGGATTTTGGCGGAAACCCCTTCGGGGGCTCTTCCCGATGCGTCCATATGGTTAGGAAATCGATAGGGATTAGGAATCTAACGGTTACGCGGGGTGTTTTATTGTCATCGGCGGGAAAAAGACCGCCTTTGACCGTTGGGCCAAGGGGGAATAAACTTGGCGGTTGACTCCCTAGCCATAGCTCACGCCCTTAGCGTAGACGCCGAATCCTAGCGCGCGGGAGCGGCAGGACGAGACGTTGGGAGTTATCGTTGCGAGCTTAGTGCTCCCGGAGTCGATCAGTGTTAATGGACACGGGAGTGCCCACTGATCGAACCCGGGAAGTCCGGCGTCTCATCCTGGGCACCGACCGGCATATCGGGCCCATGGGATGTCAGTACCACTTTTAGAGGCAACGTCTCACCATTAGACCCTAATTCCGATTGCCATCCCATCCATAGGCCGTATCGACGAGAGACGCTCGTTGGGGTCGAAACCAGAGTCCCGGGTTTTTCCTTCATATTGTCTATACCTTGCATTCCTTTACCGTGACACCCATCATCCGATCTGGGCTAGCTCGCCCACGGGGTGATTTTGGTCCTCTTTGACACAAGCACATCCTAGCCTCCCTGTGTTCGACCCCCAAGCCACACTACAACACCGAGCGCTTGCGGTTACAAATATCTAAACCTTCACAGGGCCCCCAGCCATTTGCGGCTTGCAAACCGGGGGCACGTCAAGTTTATGGCGCCGTTGCCGGGGAGGCAACGTGCTTGTTATTTTAGGATCTCATGAACCATAGTGTCTAGCTATTATCCCTACCTCACGATAATTTTCGCACTCTACACTTTTCAATTTCACTTGTACATATTGTAGATAGTAATTGTATAGTGCTAATTGACTGAATCGCCATGCTACCATCGCTACTTGCGGTTCCCGTTTATGCAACCCGTGCTTTTGACGTGTTTGATACTTGTGCAGTTCTCTCTCTCCTTTCGTATAGGTTCTTTGCCCCACGATGAGGATGTTGCATGCAGTTTCAGGAGACATCTGGGATCACTCACACCATATCCGCTGTTTGGCACGAAGCTTAGCGGAATCCCTGAATACTTCTAATATACTATCCCTCCTGTCTGCCGCCGTGGAAAATCAGAGGAGATATCGAGATACGCAGGAGCACCTTGCCACGGCAACTCTCTTACCTCATGGTGAAGTGGCATATATCGACATTCCTAGTCCCGAATTTAGTGAAGAAGAGTTGTTCGCATAGCTTCGGCAGGAGAACCGTCAGGCTGAGTCTGTGGGCTACGTTGGACATGAACCGATCTATTCCTTGCAGACTTCTATCGAGCATCCCTGATCTTTGGACAATGAGGAAGCTAGAAACAGTTGTGGGGAACCATCGACAGTTGAAACCTGTTTTCACTTAGAAGCCTTCTTCCCGGACAATTATTATGAGCTTGAAAGAGACCCAGTGCCTTCCTCGATCGTTCCCACAATACCTTGCAAAACTTTGCCATGCGGAACCGCGGCTGGGAATGAGATTCCGGATGCTGGCTTCCAAGAAATCCACGAAGAACTCCTTTCCCTTGAGGATGCTCAGCTTGAGAAGTATGCGTCGGGGCCTCATGAAGTTGAGATGAAAGAGTTACCCCCGGTGCTGAAGTATGAATATTTGGGGGCTGGCTCGACCCTTCCGGTCATAGTGAACTCTTCACTGCCTGAAGACCAAATGACCAAACTTCTTGGTGTTTTAAAAAGGTTTAAAGGAGTTTTTGGATATGCAATTTAAGATTTAAAAGGGGTTAGCTTAGGCCTCTGCTCACACAGAATTCTGCTTGAAGATGAGCAAGCCTCCTCGATTGAGCCACAGCGGAGGCTAAATCCCATAATGATGGAAGTTGTAAAAAAGGAGATTGTTAGGCTTCTACATGCCGGTATTATATACCCTATCTCCGATAGTCGCTGGGTTAGCCCGGTGCATGTCGTACCCAAGAAAGGAGGAATGACGGTGGTTAGCAACGAGAAGAACGAGCTAATACCAACGAGGACCATCACGGGGTACAAGATGTGCATTGACTATAGAAAGCTGAACAAGGCAACGAGGAAAGATCATTACCCTCTCCCCTTTATTGACCAGATGCTCGAAAGACTGGTGAAGCATAATTATTTCTGTTTCATGGACGGGTATTCAGGATTTCTTCAGATCCCTATTCATAACGATGACCAGGAGAAGACGACTTTCACTTGCCCATTCGGGACATATGCCTATAGAAGAATGCCGTTCGGACTTTGTAACGCCCCTGCTACATTCCAAAGACTCAGGTCTGCTATCTTCTCCGACTACTCCTATGACATCATGGAGGTTTTCATGGACAACTTCTCCGTCTATGGAACTAAGTTTGACTCGTGCCTCAGTAATCTAACTAAAGTCCGGGAGAGAAGTCAAGAAAAGGGATTAGTCCTAAACTAGGAGAAGTGCCACTTCATGGTCCAAGAAGGAGTTGTGCTGGGGCACGTCATCTCTTCGAGGGGAATCGAGGTTGATAAGGCTAAAGTTGAGGTGATTGAAAAGCTTCCACCACCGCTCAATCTTCGAGGAGTTCGTGGTTTCTTAGGACATGCGGGATTTTATCACCGCTTCATAAAAGACTTCTCGAAGATTTCCAGGCCGCTGACCCAACTCCTCGTGAAGGACGTGCCTTTCGTCTTCAGTGAGGAGTGTATGGAGGCCTTCCGCACTTTGAAGCAAGCTTTGATTTCCGCGCCCATAATACAGCCACCGGACTGGAATCTACCCTTTGAGCTGATGTATGACGCTAGTGATTATGCGGTTGGTGCTGTCTTGGGGCAGAGGAAGGATAAAAATCTTCATGTCATATATTATACGAGCAAAACCCTTGATGCCGCCCAAATAAATTATACTACCAAGGAAAAAGAATTGCTAGCGGTCATCTACGCCATGGATAAGTTCCGACAATATCTCGTTGGTGCCAAGGTGATCGTGCACACAGATCACGCGGCTCTTAAATACCTATTAAGCAAGAAATAAGCTAAGCAGTGGCTCATTAGATGGATTCTCCTCCTCCAGAAATTCGACCTGGAAATCAGAGACAAGAAGGGGGCGGAGAATGTTGTTGCCGATCACCTATCCAGGATGCCTACCCTCGATTTAAATGCTTCGCCGATCGATGATTCACTCCCTGACGAGCATCTTTTCTCTGTCTCTTCCTCCTGGACCCCCTGGTACACCGACATCGCAAATTATCTGGCTTGTGCCATCGTCCCCCACAATGTGAGCTTTCAGCAGAAGAAGAAATTTTTCCATGAGGTCCGCAAATTTTATTGGGATGACCCCCACCTATACAAAACCTGCAATGATGGGGTGATACGAAGATGCATCCCTGAAACTGAGGCGACCTCCATCATTTCCCACTGCCACGGGCAGCAATGTGGAGGGCACGCGAGCACCTACAAGACCACCGCAAAAATTCTCCAGAGCGGATTCTACTGGCCTACACTCTGCAAAGACACACATGCTTATGTCCAAGCCTGCGATAAATGCCAAAGAGCGGGGAATATCTCCAAAAGGAATGAGATGCCTCAACACTACATCCTGGAGGTAGAAATCTTCGATGTGTGGGGAGTGGACTTCATGGGACCGTTCCCTTCCTCCTCAGGGAACCAGTATATCTTGGTGGATGTGGACTACATGTCAAAATGGGTTGAAGCGATGGCCAGTCCAACCAATGATTCCAGAGTGGTGGCCAAGTTCTTCAAAAGCAACATCTTCCCGCGGTTCGATGTACCTCATGTCCTGATCAGTGACGGAGGGAGCCACTTTATAGAGAAGAAATTCGAGGCCCTCTTAAAAATATACGGGGTACAACACCGGGTGGGGCGTGCCTACCACCCGCAGACCAGCGGTCAGGCGGAAGTCTCTAACCGGGAGATTAAAAGCATACTAGAAAAGACGGTGGCCAATTCTAGAAAGGATTGGTCATCGAAGCTTCCTGACGCGCTTTGGGCCTACAGGACGGCATTTAAAACTCCGATCGGCACGACTCCCTACCGGCTTGTCTATGGGAAAGCTTGCCATCTTCCTGTGGAATTGGAGCACAAGGCATTTTGGGCAATTAAGAATCTGAACTTCGATGCCAAGGAGGTAGGGGGGCACCGGCAGTTACAACTCAACGAGCTCGACGAAATCCGGCGCAATGCCTATGAGAACGCCAAGATCTACAAGGAGAAGCTGAAGCGGTGGCACGATAAGCGAATCTTGAAGAGGGAACTCAAAGAAGGGGACTTAGTTCTCATATTCAACTCAAAACTGAAGCTCTTTCCTGGAAAACTCAAGTCAAGGTGGTCGGGACCGTTCCGCGTCACCAAGGTTTTCCCGCATGGGGCTATTGAGATAATGGGAAGGGATGAGCCGTTTAAAGTCAACGGACAGCGTCTGAAACACTATGCGGTTGGAGAACCAGAGTTCTCTCCGGTCGGATCCCCAACGAGTGACAACTCTCCCTCTAACCCTCCGGATCCTAATTGACCACCGCTAGAGGCGTCGAGCGAACAACGTTAAACAAAAGCGCTTCATGGGAGGCAACCCATGTTCTAAACTTTTACTTCCGTTTTAAAGGACTTTTTCTACTTTATTTTTATCTATTTTTCTAAATAAATCCAGCCGAAACAACTTCCGTGAAGGAACTTAGGCGATTTTTTGGGTTTTTGCAGAAAACAAGGCCTCAACCGACTGGGTGATAACTCACCCGATCGGTTGGGACGTATCAGCTTACGGCCGTGTCTGTCACCAAATGAATCGACCGGGTGAAGAAAGAAGAGATCGGGTGAGCAGACCGGGTGACCTGGGGGAACTTTCGGAAAAATCTCAGAATTCATCAACCGACCGGGTGACAATATGCGAGACCGGTTCAGGGACCGGGTGAAAAACTCTGAGTTCTCGGAAAAATGTGTCGAGCGGCGAACCGATCGGTTGAGTTCTCAACCGATCGGGTCACCTGTAGCGTTTCTTCAACATCAAATTTTCGACCTAAGGTCAACCGATCGGGTGAAAACTCACCCGACCGGTTCGACTTAAAACCTATAAATAACCCCCGACCACCCGTTCACAAACCCTAGCCCGATCTCCTCATCTCGTCGTCGTTTCGTCTCCTCCAAGCACCCGACTGCCAAAAATCCCTCTCCCACAACCTCAAATCCTCCATTAACCTCTCTCTCCAACTCCCCCTTGCATCTCACCGTGTATTTCTCTCTTTCCCTCTCCTATTTCTCATTTCTTTAGCCCTAATTTCCAATACCAACCCCCACTTTCGAATTATTTGCTGAAGAAGAGTGCCGCGGCTCCACACTTCTCCCATTGCACGGCATTGGGTCATTTACAAGCGAGGAACACTAATTGCTACGGGGTAACTTCGCTCAACTTCTCGAATTTCAATTTTTACCATAAATATTTGATTTGCTTGGTTTTTGTGTGTGTGCACTTTGATAATACTTTGCACCCATTTGCACCACTCACGCACACACATGGCCCGGGAGAGAGATAAAGGGAAGAGTATCATGCGGGAGGAAGAACCGTCTCGTAAGAGACGTAAACAAACACGTCCTCCTTCCCGCACACGCGAACTGACACTTGCCCCTCCCGCACCTATCATTCCCCTTGTGGACCCCATGTTGGGCCTGCATGGATACATATTTAGGAACCAGGAGCAGAAAGACTTCTACCACAGACTTGACACTCGGGGGCATTTATCAACCAAGTTTGCCCACACCCAATCACTCGTCGAACTCGGTGTCTTCACTGAGGTCAAGACTCTTTTTGCTAATCTAGGTTGGTTGGCCTTCCTTAATGCCTCTGCGGTATCCTACCCGTCACTCACCCTAGAATTCCTTTCCTCCCTCGTTTGTGAGTCGGGGTCGACCGTCACTTTTCGGGTGCGTAACCAAACCATTCACATGAACCTGGACACCATCTGCGATATATTTTGTTTCCCTATTCTAGGGATTGACGCTATCTGGCACTACGGATATCCCCCGGAATTTGACGTCGATAATTTCTGGTTCCGCCTCACCATACTCCCTCGCTATCCTCGGGGTAAGGCCAAGGCCTCCTCCATCATCCATCCCATATTTCGTTTGGCCCATAGGATCATATCATCTGCATTTTTCCGACGGGATGAGTCAGGCACCATGATTATCCCCGATCTTTTCATTCTCTGGGCCATGACTTTCCCCTTTGTTTATGATGATGATGGAGTTAGTTTCAGGGCCCCGGTTGTCCCTGTCCATGCTGGCGATTGGCTTGTTTACAAGCTTATCGAGATTAGCAGGGTCGGGAAGGGCAAGATCTGCTGTGGGGGCATTATCACTATCATTGTTTCTTACCCCCCGTTTAATATCCATATCCCCCATGGTCTTCCCATCGCCGCAGGACCCTCACGTATAGATCTTGACGTCCTGCGGCACATTCACATGATTAAGCCTCGCCCCGACGGTCGTTTCGAATTCAATTACGGCCACCCCCTCACCCCTACACTATTCTCCCCAACCCCGCTCGCATGACTGTGGCTATCGTGGCGGATTGGACTTTTCCGCCCGACCCTGAGTTCTTCGAGTGGTTGCACCTTCCTTTCTTTCCCCCGGACGCACGTAGACCACCTTCCCCTGTCGCCCACTTAGGCGAGCAGGATATTCCTGCGTCCCAGGGAGATATGGGGGCTGGCCCGAGTCGCCCTGTTTCTGCTCCTGGCCCCATCACTTCTGAGCACCTTTTTACGGCCATTTCTGGCCTTATGTCCAGTGCCGGCATGACCACTGCCGCCAGCACTACTTCCACATTACCTGCCGGCACCACTTCTGCCTCACGTCAGTCCACATCCTTTGGTCACCGCCAGGTCTCTGCCCATCTTGCTCTTGAGAGGGAGGTCACTTCCCTCCGTGATCTTGCCATGTCCTATGCCCCCTCGGTGTAGGATCCTGTCAAAACAGAGTTAGGATCGATAAATGAAGTTGAGACTTACGCTTGCGTATGCGGCACGATAGTCACAGAACTTCGCCTTCGGATTCGCCACGACGGATCGAGTCTTCTCACAAACGGAGTAAGGCTGCTAAATCCACAATCTAAATCTCTACTTTTAGATTAAGAACTTGGATAAAGAGAGAGGAAGGATTTCGGCAGAGCTTCGCTAGAATGAAATGCAAGGCAAGAATACCATGCAAAAGTGTAAGGAAATGGCTAACCCTTGGGTCTTATTTATAGCCCCCAAGGTAGTTATTTTAGGAGTAATTGTTCCTTTGGAACAATTTAACTAAGGTGTACCATCATACATGGCACATTATAAGCTTAAGTTGTACCATATGCATGGTACAACATAAGCTTAAGATATTACCCCTTTATTAGCCATATGTCGCATGCACTTATGCACATATAATGCGACTTTCCCATTAATCTAGAGATCCTCTCCGCAAGGGAACAGATTCCCTTTGCACACGACTTTGTGTGTGCGACGTTCGAGGTCCGTGTTCCCTCGTACATCCCCTACAAGGGTGTACAAACGTCATCCATATCCAACATCGCCCACTCACACTTGAGGGGATTGTAAGAGAACATCTTTCTCTTAGTTCTTTCATCTATCATACCGAGAAATAGACCGTGCGACCGTCATGCGCGTAGAGTCTGTTGTTGTGCACTTGTTAGAGATACACAACGACCTCGAAGGTGCAAAGTTGAGTAGTTCAACGCATGCTTTACCCTAGATTATTTCTTCACATTTCTTATACTTTATATTCAACAGTTGAATCCCATCTGGATCACAATTGGCTGGCCAGCTTTGAATCATTAAAGTCCAAATGCGAATATGAAATCAATCTTCCTCTTCTTGCGGACCTTCTGATCTTGACTTGATTCGCTTTTCTAACGTGCCCCACCGAGCCGAATTATCATAGCCCATTAGCAACACGCTAAGATAGCGATCATCTCGTCAAATCTAAAGGAACCAATTGGATTCCTTGAGGGTAAGAGTTAAGACCCATATGGCCTTTGAGTCTCACATAATAGCAAACATTATTGCTACTAACTCAGTGGTCGAAATGCATACGTGGTATGAACACGTATTACAACATCACTCCTTTCCCAGGGAGAGTATGTCTTAATGATGTTGTACGGATGAAAGATCAGACACCACAGTGCCTATCTTTTGAGTCCCCTTACTACCCATGAAATATTCCCAGACTCTCATCCTGCATAAGACAGATAGGATTTTAAAAAATCCTATGAGATCTCTTTTAAATATCCTTATGATACAGATCTCAGATCTTTTGTAAGCATCCATATGATGCAGATCTTTCATTCGACTATCTTGTTTAAGTCACGACTCTAAATCATTTGTCTAATGATTTTGACTTTAAACTAGTCTCATCTTTATCTTGTCCATATGATAAGATAAGGCGGTTGCTCATGTGAGAGAGCCAACCTTAATCTGTCCGACATACACACAATAAAATAGCTGAGACTTAAACACAAATGTATAAAATCATTTGTAAGAAACTTGTATGCAATATAAAAAAACTTCTTCTTTTTATAAAACTTTGATCTTCTATAGACATGGGAAATATTACATGATACAGCTCAGCACCTACGCATTCCCATAGGTGATAAGTGTTTGAAGAACACATCTCTGGGGATCGCCTTAGTAAGGGGATCCGCTATCATCTTATGCGTGGATATGTATCCTATGTCTACTTCCTTCCGTTTGTCATAGTCCTTCGTAAACTTGAATCGAATATCAATGTGTTTGGTCTTACAATGAAATTTAGGATCTTTGACATAGGCAATCGAAGCTTGACTATCACTGTATATAGGAACAGTGCTCGAGTCGGTGGCATTCGTCAGCCTGTCTAAGAATTTCCTAAGCCAAACAGCTTCTTGGACCGCCATGCTGAATGCTACAAATTCGGCTTCCATGGTTGATAGGGCGATGCAGGTTTGCTTCTTGCTGCTCCAGGATATTGCACCATTCCCGAGCAAGAAAACAAAGCCTGAGGTAGATCTTCACTCGTCGAGATCACCTGCCCAATCAGCATCGGTATAGCCTTCGAGTTTCAAGGTATTGCCTTGATAGCATAACGCATAGTCCGCAGTCCCTTTGAGGTACCTTAATATCCTCTTCACCGCTTTCCAGTGTGCCTGTCCTGGGTTGGATTGGTAACGGCTTACCATACCAACAGCATAGCAAATGTCCGGTCGGGTACACATCATGGCGTACATCAGACTCCCGACAGCACTGGAGTATGGAACCTTTTCCATAGCTTTCTTTTCTTTTGGATCTTTGGGACACATTTCCAAACATAGACCCTCGCCTTTGCTTATTGGAGTATCAATTGGCTTGCAGTCCTGCATATTAAACTGTTCTAAAACTTTCTTTATATATGTCTCTTGAGAGAGAGAAAGAAGTTTCTTGGAACGATTCCTTGAGATCTTAACCCCAAGGATATATGCAGCTTCACCCATGTCTTTCATTTCAAATACGGATGAAAGCCAAGCTTTGATATCCATGATAAGACGCTTATCATTTCCGGCTATAAGTATGTCATCTACATAAAGAGACATAATTACATACTTGTTCTTAATCCTCTTAATGTATACGCAGTTGTCTTCGTCGAGCATGGAGAAACCATACGACAAAACGACTTCTTGAAAACGCATATACCACTGCCTTGAGGATTGTTTAAGACCATATATGGATTTACGAAGTTTACAAACCTTATATTTGTTTTCTTCTTGTACGAACCCGTTTGGTTGTTCCATGTATATCTCCTCATCTAGTTCTCCGTTAAGAAAAGCATTCTTTACATCCATCTGATGTAACTCGAGGTCCAAACAAGCCACCATTGCCAGAATTAAGCGAATGGAGGTAAAACGCACGACAGGAGAGAAAGTCTCTTCGTAGTCTATTCCTTCCTGTTGCGTGAAACCTTTCGCAACAAGGCGAGCTTTATATTTCTCGATGGAGCCATCAGCCTTATGCTTGATTTTGATAACCCACTTGTTCCCAATGGCTCTACGTCCCTTAGGTAAATCAACCAAGTCCCAGACTTGGTTTGTTTTCATGGATTGAAGTTCTTCTTCCATCGCCGCTATCCATTTATCTTTAGCAGGGCATGTGACGGCCTGTTTGAAATTTGCAGGTTCGTCATCATCTTGTAGTAATGTCATGAATGTTTGAGGAAATTCGTCCTCAAATCTCAAAGGTGTTAGCCTCGTTCGATTACTACGTCTTGCTTGAGTTTGATCACTACCACTTGGAATGACATCACTCCCACTTGGAATAACATCACTCCCACTCGGAATAGGATTGGTATCGTTCGTACCATCCATAGGTGAAGTATGAGGGTCATTTTCCTCTTCACCAAGAATTCTCCCACTCGAACGTTCCGATCCTTCTTGATCCCAAGTCTCAAATAAGGATAAGTCTTGACTTATCTCACCCTGTCTTGGAAACTCGTTTTCCAAGAAGACAACATTCCTCGATTCGAATTCTATTAGACCCCCATTGTCCTCTTGACCGACGAAAACATATCCTTTGGAGTTTTCAGCGTATCGGATGAAGATACACTTCCTCCCACGTGGCCCAAGTTTGCCATATTTGTGAGAGGATAAATGTGCATAAGAGGCACAACCCCAAGGTTTTAGAATGCTTAAGTCTGGAGTTCTACTGTTCCACAACTCATAAGGAGTAGAACTTACCGACTTCGAGGGTACACGGTTTAAGATGAATGCTGTCGTCAATAATGCATCACCCCAAAAGGTGATGGACAAATTTGCCTGAGACATCATTGATCGGACCATTTCCATCAATGTCCTATTTCTTCTTTCTGCAACACCGTTTTGTTGCGGAGTATAAGGCATAGTTATTTGATGAACTATGCCTTTTTCATCACAGAGTTCCTTAAAACTCGTTGATTGATATTCTCCACCCCGATCGGTTCGCAAGACCTTTATCTTGCGATCTAGTTAATTTTCCACTAAACTCATATAGTTTTTAAAGCAAGATAAAGCTTCATGTTTGTGGGAAATCAAATAAATGTGACCGAAACGGGTGAAGTCATCAATGAAGGTGATGAAATAGGACTTCCTGCGTCTTGTCTTAACATTCATTGGACCGCAAATGTCCGAATGGAGAAGCTATAATGGAACTTCGGCCCTTATGCCAGTTCCAAACGGCTTGCGACAAGTTTTCCCTACAAGACAATGTTCGCAAGTTGACATTTCAACTTTTGAAACATTAGATAGCAAGCCACTTTTGGCAAGTCTATCCATTCTAGTTGGTCCAATGTGACCAAGTCTTGCATGCCAACAAATGATCTCAGATTCAGAATTAGGAGCATTTGTCAAATGGAAACTTTCAATAATAGAAGAAGAATCATCACACATAGTGTTTAAAACAATCAATCCATTACAAACATTACCCGACCCAACTAAAGAAATATTACAAACAAGGTCAACATTTTGTTCATAGAACCTCCATTCATAACCTAAAGACATTAACATGACCACGGATACGATATTCCTTCTAATATCTGGAGCAAAGAGGACGTCGTGCAATAATAGAGTCTGGCCGTTGTCGAGAACTAGCTAGCATGTTCCGACGCCCTTGACTTCAACACGAGTGTTGTTGCCGACGTATATCCACTTTGTTCCTTGAGTTATCCTTCGATACTCTACGAAGAACCTTCTGTTCTTCGCAACGTGGTCTGTGGCCCCTTATCACTTCCATCCGTACACGTACGGGCGAAGTGACCGTACTTGTTGCACTTAAAGCACTTGATCTTCTTCAAGTTTTTCTTCTTTGAGTGCACATTCTTTTGCCACTTTTTGTTCTTAGTCTTCTTTGAGGTTTCCGGTTCTTGCTTTCGTTCGTTCACAAACCTTAAGAGTTTATCCTTCCGTTTCTTTCCTCCATGTGAGGAACTAGTGGCCATGTGCACCTTGGCACTAGGTTTTGCGGCTTGAATCCGCTCTTCCTCGAGTTCGAGGTGTTTGGATACATCGCTTAAAGTTTTAATGCATTCATTATGAGTGAGGTGCATTTTCATGTTATCCCAGCTATCTGGGAGTGAACGAATGACTGCTTGGATCTGCTGTTCATCAGACAGCGTAAGACCCGCATCCTTCAATTCAGCTATAAGATTCGCCATGTGGCGGAGATGCTTTTTCATAGAGTGATCTCGCCGCATTTTGTACGAATCAAATTGAATATTTAAGGAGCAGAGTTTGGTGACCGAAGTTCCACCAAACTTTATTTCTAGCTCAGACCATATGTCTTTGGCTAGGTTGAATTCCCGAAATAGACGCATTATGTCATTGTCCATTGCGGACAATAACGTAATACGTGCTATTTTGTTCTTTCGAGTCCAAGTCTCATAAGCTTCCCGGTCCCTCTTGTGTTGGGCCGTATTGCCCAACTCAGGTTCTTCCATTATGTTTTGGAGTGTTTCAAGCACATCTTGCTCCTCCAAAACATATTGGATTTTTATTGACCAAAGTTTATAATTTTCGCCGTTGAGCTTCTCACCTTTGTTGAGCTCGGCGACAATGTTCTTAGAAGCGGTAGACATATTCGAATCAAAAAACTGCAAAGAAAATGAAAAACACGATCAAAATTCTATGCATAAAGTTTCGATTCTTTAAACACTTGATAAGTTCCTTGGATGCGCTGAAATGTTACTCTAGAATCGAGAAGTTCACTACGTTCCCAACTACCATCTAGAAGTAACTTTCAAAGTATCCCTCTTACTTATCTCATGTAAAAAGAAATCAGAAATGATACCCGTATGGTACCAGCAGCGGAAAAAATACTTTTGAAAAACATATCTTTCAAAATGGAATATGTGAGAGTTTGCGCAAAGAATTTTAGCGCAACAATTGCCAAGCCACGAGACCTGTTCTACACACCCATGGGTTAGATAACCATGGCTGGATCGTGGTAGGACTTGGAATTCTAAATTGCGCTATCCCGATCAAGGACGGGACATAACCTATTTGAAAACATCTTTTTCAAAAAATTTGAAATACATTGGCTAATCTCCGTAGAGTAGAGCACAACGTCATAAGTACATTGGCTAATCTCCGTAGAGTAGAGCACAATGACATGGCTAATCTCGCATGAAGTATAGCACTATGGCTAATCTTCAAGGAGTAGAGCCCAAGAAAAAACTTTATAATATGTTAGCCCCGTATGGGCTAGTCGGCACATTTGTGTTTGACCAAGGCCTTTTAACACCCCGTATGGGCTAGTCGGCAAGTTCGTGATCGACCAAGACCTTATGCCGGATTGGTCGACCAAAACACACAAATTGGTCACCAAAAATTGGTCTACATCACTCCCGGCCAGGGCTGGCCAAGGGCCGGCCAAGGGCCTCTGCCCTGGCCGGCCAGGGCGGCCTGCGGCAGCCCTGGCCACTGCCAGGGCCGGCCAGGCCACTGGCCTGGCCTTGGCCAGAGGCAGGCCAGGCCTCGGCCAGAGGCCGGCCAGGCCTCTGCCTGGCCTGGCCTAGGCCAGAGGCCGGCCAGGCCACTCTGGCCTGGCCTGGCCTCGGCCAGAGGCCCCTGGCCGGGGCCAGGGCCCCTGCCCTGGCCTCGGCCAGGGCGGCCAGGCCCTGGCCTGAGGCCAGGGCGCAACAGAGTTAGGATCGATAAATGAAGTTGAGACTTACGCTTGCGTATGCGGCACGGTAGTCACAGAACTTCGCCTTCGGATTCGCCACGACGGATCGAGTCTTCTCACGAATGGAGTAAGGCTGCTAAATCCATAATCTAAATCTCTACTTTTAGATTAAGAACTTGGATAAAGAGAGAGGAAGGATTTCGGCAGAGCTTCGCTAGAATGAAATGCAAGGCAAGAATACCATGCAAAAGTGTAAGGAAATGGCTAACCCTTGGGTCTTATTTATAGCCCCCAAGGTAGTTATTTTAGGAGTAATTGTTCCTTTGGAACAATTTAACTAAGATGTACCATCATACATGGCACATTATAAGCTTAAGTTGTACCATATGCATGGTACAACATAAGCTTAAGATATTACCCCTTTATTAGCCATATGTCGCATGCACTTATGCACATATAATGCGACTTTCCCATTAATCTAGAGATCCTCTCCACAAGGGAATAGATTCCCTTTGCACACGACTTTGTGTGTGCGACGTTCGAGGTCCGTGTTCCCTCGTACATCCCCTACAAGGGTGTACAAACGTCATCCATATCCAACACTCGGACCCATCACCGTCCTCCTTTCTCACTCACACACGTTTCCTCACACTTGAGAGGAACGTGTCCGCCATTCTTCGACTTCTCACTCACATCCACGGACCACCTCCACCTTCACCACCTCGACGATCTTCTCCTCCACCCTCCCACAAATCCCTACCTCCATCACCTCCCCCATCACATTCTTCTCCACCACCATCCCACCCATCCCCACCTCCCCCACCCCCACCTAGGCGATCATCTCCCCCTCCCTCATCTATTCCCATCCCGATATCCACTTCTCCTCTCCCGACCACTTCCATCGCACCCACACCACCTTCTACCTCCTCCACCGTCACATCATATGTGCGCCACAAGAAATTGCAGGTGCGCTCCAAATCCCTCCCACCTCCACCCACTACTGTCACCATCATGTCTTCTCCCCCCACTTCTATTCCTTTCACCATCGCCTTGATCGCCGTCCTTCCACCACCACCCACCTCCACCGACACCCCTCCCATCGTTCACACCACCACCGCACCTATTCCTCCACCTCTTTCCCCGCTTCTCCACACACCCCCAGTCTCCCCCACCCACCCATCCACACCCTCTTCCGAGGAGGGCGAGGATTAGCCTTCTCCTGATTTTTTATTTCTCTTTGTTTTTTCTGACCTCCCCCTTGCATATTTCTGCACTTTCACGATCATATTTCATTGCTAGCATTGTCATGTCTAGCTTGGGGGAAGTCTGTTTTGCTGTGTTGTCGTGTTTTATTTTCTTTGTGTGTGTGTGCTTGTTTTCCTTTTTGTCGTGTCGTGTGCTTTTTGTCGTGTCGTGTCGTGTCGTACTTATTTTCATTGCCCTCCTGTACTCACTCTTATTGCATTGAGGGCAATGCAAGCTTCAGCTTGGGGGAGTCGCACTTTGTGCGTCATTTGAGTCTTTCTTTTTCGTTTTGGTGCCGTTTTCATCGTGTTTTTACTTTTTTTCTTTTCTTCTTTTTATCTCTTTCTCCTAGAGATGAACCCTATGATGAATTGCCACAAAATCACACACACCTAGCATAGCATCGATAATCACATTCACTAACCCTAGGATTTCGAGTTCTCTTGCATTTCATGCATCGTGGGTCCACTTAGCTTTTTGTGAGTCGTGTGTCGTGCCTAGCCGTATGGTGTACTTCTACTTTGTGATTCACTTTATATACCTGTCCAGGAATGACCCCTAGATTATCATGTTTCGATATGAATATGCGGTACTTATTTCTACTGACTGCTTCTTCTGCATGCTATATATATCGTACGCTTCATTTCGCATGTGTCGGGATTCCACAATTATGGACTAGCATAACACACTTAGCCCATGCTCTATTTAGCGAGAATAGTTTCCTTTGCCCAAGTGTTTAGATTCCGACTTCTTTTTTGTTTTACTTGGTGCAAATCCCTTCGTCGTGTACCGTTCTCCCATTTGGGAGAGTACACATGTATATATCCCAAAACCCCAAAAATCCAAAAAAAGGAGAAAAGAAAAGAAAAACCCAAAAAGAAAGAAAAAAATTGTATAGCCAAAAAGCCAAAAAAATACAAATACCCAAAACCCAAAAAAAAATTCCCGTGTCAATATTTTCCTACCTGCCGAGAATAAAGGGAAGGCGAGAATTTGCACCAAGTGTTCTTCTCCACATCATCTCAACCCCCATCGGTTTCGAAAACACTTGGCTTAGGAACTTTTTAGCTAGTATCTAGGCTATAGTGGTGTGATTTCCTTAACCCTAGTTGTGGAGTCCCCGATGCATGATACGCTTCTATTCTTATACTCTTCTCATGCATGCTTGAGCGAATATTCACCGCAATTTCAAATTCGAATCGATATTTGGGTCATTTCCTGGATTTGTGTATATCGAGCTTTATTGCACATCGTAGATAGTGACACCGACTGCTAGCGCACGACCACACTCACTCGCGCTTCACCGTGTGGGCCCACTGCACTTGTCTGGACTCGTACTCCTTGGTTTAGTGATGTGATTTGGCGTTTGCTTGCTAGGTGTGTTGTTTTTGATTTTGTTGGCCCTGACGGGCGATCTAGGATATAAAGTTTTCTTTTTCTCCCTTTCTCTCTATTTTTCCCCTCCGAGCTCCTACTCTCACTCGTCTTCCTCGAGGACGAGGAAGAGTTCAGCTTGGGGGATTTTGACGTGCGTTTATATTTCATACATTTACGCACGTTTTCTTCCGTGTTTTTCCGTATTTTACTGCCGTCTTTTATTCGTTTTCTCGTGTTTTCTTGTGTTTTCTTGTTCTCTTTCACTTTTCCGTTTTTTCCGTGTTTTGCAGGAGTTTGCTGGTATTTGGGGCGTAAAACGATGATATCATGTGTCCCTGGAGCAACGGGAGGAGTTACGCGTGATCCAGGGGGTCAAACGGCAAAGATTGCATCTTACAGCCCCTCACCCGGTCGGTTGGTCATCTCCAACCGATCGGGTGATTTACGCGTGCACCACCCGGACGCAGCTTGGAGCTCACGAGAAGTCACCCGGTCGGTTCAGTGACCGGGTCAAAAGCTCAAAGTCTCTGGAAATTCGAAGCTGATTTCCAACCGATCGGGTGACCTTCACCCGATCGGTTCACCTGTAGCTGAATTTCAACAGCCAAGACTCGAAGCTCCAACCGGTCTCCTCACCTGGTCCGCACCAAGATCCAACCGGTCGGCATCAAGATCCAACCAACCGCACCAAGTTCCAACCGACCGGTTCATACTGACCGGGTGAAACCCCCGCATTGCGCTGTGATTTTGTGAAGCGGCTCACCCGACCGGTTGACTTGTCAACCGATCGGGTGATGTCGTTTTCTATAAATAGAACCCAAGGTTTCCCAGATTCGGGGGTTGGTTATTTTTTACCGTTTTCTTCATTTTGTGACGGCTGTAATTTTCCAGGTTTTGTAAGTTTTCGGATATTTGTAAAACTTTAGTATTATCTTAATTGCTTTACTACCTTTGCATTCCTATTGTCTGATTATGATTTTAACGGTACATTTTCATTTAGATCGCTTTTTAATGAATATTTGTGAGTAGTTCCCAAATCCGGGATTTTGACGGAAACCCCTTCGGGGGCTCTTCCCGATGCGTCCATATGGTTAGGAAATCGATAGGGATTAGGAATCTAACGGTTACGCGGGGTGTTTTATTGTCATCGGCGGGAAAAAGACCGCCTTTGACCGTTGGGCCAAGGGGGAATAAACTTGGCGGTTGACTCCCTAGCCATAGCTCACGCCCTTAGCGTAGACGCCGAATCCTAGCGCGCGGGAGCGGCAGGACGAGACGTTGGGAGTTATTGTTGCGAGCTTAGTGCTCCCGGAGTCGATCAGTGTTAATGGACACGGGAGTGCCCACTGATCGAACCCGGGAAGTCCGGCATCTCATCCTGGGCACCGATCGGAATATCGGGCCCATGGGATGCCGGTACCACTTTTAGAGGCAACGTCTCACCATTAGACCCTAATTCTGATCGCCATCCCACCAGTAGGCCATATCGGCGAGAACCGCTCGTTGGGGTCGAAACCAGAGTCCCGGGTTTTTCCTTCATATTGTCTATACCTTGCATTTCTTTACCGTGACACCCATCATCCGATCTGGGCTAGCTCGCCCACGGGATGATTTTGGTCCTCTTTGACACAAGCACATCCTAGCCGACCCCCAAGCCACACTACAACACCGTGCGCTTGCGGTTACAAATATCTAAACCTCCATCAGGCCCCCCGGCCATTTGCGGCTTGCAAACCAGGGGCACGTCAGATAGCGATATTGAACTTTGGATGTGAAGCAATGATGGTAATGAGGCCCCTGTAGCAATACTTGCCCTTGCCGGCGCAACTAATATCAAGTAATTTTTGAATAAGCCATGCATCGCCATTAATAGGTATGCGAGGGGCCTCAAAAGCTATCCCGTTATCACCCCGAATGAAATCGAAGGTCATAGCCCAAAGGATAAAAAGGTCAGGAATGGTCACGGTCCCTGACTCATCCTGAGGAAAGAATGTACTCGATAAGATGCGGTGGGCTAGAAGAAATACGGGGTGGATGATGGAGGAGGCCTTGGCCTTGCCTCGAGGATATCGGTCGTGGAGGGTGAGGCGACCCCAAAAATAATCGACATTGAAGTCACGATGATATTCATAGGGACGGATCTCATCGCCTAGAATGGGGAAACCGAAGATGTTGTTGATTGTGTTCATGTGTGTGCAGATGTTTCGGTTTCGGATATGGAAATCGATAAGGGACCCGGCCGCAGTTTTGAGGGACGATAGGAATTCGAGTGTGAGAGCGGGGTATGATTGGGCATGGGCATTTAGAAAGCTCACCCAACCTAGGTTTGCAAATAAAGACTCGACACCAGAGAAAACTCCGAGATCGATCAGGGTTTAACCATGAGCAAACTTAGTGGCTAGGTGGGACCGTTGGTTGAGTCTATTATAAAAATCTTTATGTTCAAGACTAAAGAAACGGTATCCCCGTGGTCCCATCAGTAGGTCCTCGGGAGGAATGATTGGTTGGGGTAGGGGTTGGGTAGGGGAGGTTGAGGAGCACGTGCATATGGAGAACATGTAGATTTGTGTCTCTTGCAAGACGGCCCCTCTTCCCTCATGATTTCCTTACCCTTGGCTTTGTCCTTAGCCATGAGTGTGTGGGTGTGATGAAAATGCAACATGGTGTAAATGCACACAAACAATGGAAATTTGAGCAGAATGCAATACTTGGGTAACGTAAAAACCTAAGCGTAGGAACGAGTTTACCTAATATCGAAGTGATTCTTAGCTTGCAAAGGACTCCACACAGAGCAACGGAGAGATTCTTGAAGCCGCAACACGTCAATCTAACAAGAAGTGATTTTTCCGAAAGGGGGGGGGGTTAGGGCTAGGGTTTGGACGAAATTTGTGGATTAATGTGGTGGATGAGAGGGGATTGATGGTGAGGGAGAGATGGAGTAAGTAGGGAGTGGATGGAAGAGTGTTGGAAGTGAGAGAGAGGGCCGGTTGAGAGGGAGGAAGTCAAAACGACGAGAGGAAGCTGGAGGTCGGGTGAGAAATGAATCGGGTGAAGGGGGTATTTATAGGGTTTTAGGCGAACTGATCGGGTGAGATCTCACCCGATCGGTTGGGTTATTTTTCGAAAATTCTTGTTGAAAGGCAGCTACAAGCGAACCGATCGGGTGAGTTTTCACCCGATCGGTTGGCCGCTTCACAATTTTCCCGAGAGCACTGTCGACTTCACCCGGACAGCGACACGACCACAGCTTCAGCTCAACCGATCGGTTGATTTCATCCCAAAATTTCCCTAGAGTTCTGGATTTTTCACCCGATCTTCCACCTGGTCAGCCGCTTTTGCCACCCGATCGGTTGGCTGATTGCTTGATACGGCCATCTTCAGATACGGCTCAACTGATCGATTGATGCATCACCTGATCGGTTGAAGGCAATTTCCTACAAAAACACAAATCCGTCTAAGTCTCCCAATGATTATCCCTGTAGCAGTGTTTATTCCATAAAAATTAGTAGACTAATTCTAAATAAAGAAACCAAATAAGTCTAAAACATGGGTTGCCTCCCATGAAGCGCTTGGTTATAGTCGATAGATCAACTCCTCATTTCGTGATCAATTCGGATCCAAAGTATTTGTAGATGAGCCTCAGTCATTGAGATTCCGACCGGAGAGATTGCTGATTTGTTGATCGCATAATGTTTTAAACGCTGCCCATTGACTTTGAACGTTTCATCTCTTTGCATTATCTCAATTGCTCCGTGCGGGAAGACCTTGGTGACTCAGTGGGGTCCCGACCACCTAGACTTGAGCTTTCCGGGAAAGAGCCTCAGTCTCGAATTGAATAGGAGGACTAAGTCTCCTTCCTTGAATTCTTTCTTCAAATTGCGCTTGTCGTGCCACATCTTCAACTTCTCTTTGTAGATCCGGTCATTTTCGTAAGCATTGAGCCGGATCTCGTGAAGCTCACTCAATTGTAGCAGTCGGTGGTTTCCTGCCTCCTTGGCGTCGAAATTCAGATTCTTGACGGCCCAAAACGCCTTGTGCTCTAATTCCACAGGTAGATGACATGCCTTCCCGTAGACAAGTGGGTAAGGGGTTGTGCCGATCGGAGTCTTGAATGCAGTCCTGTAGGCCCAGAGTGCGTTGATCGCGCCCCGGCGTACACGTCCCGAGGCGACGGTTGTAGTTTTACCGCAGGCGCACGGTATAGCGGCGAGCGGGTATCGAACACAGGGAGGACGAATGACCGTGCTTGCTCCTAATCAACCTGGCTATTCAGAGGGATAATTGCCTTGGGCGATCCTGTCACAATCATCAGACAAAAGTGCAAAATATCAAATCAAATAGAGAACGCCTAGGGAATGGGGAATCCCCACTACTCACCGTATTTCACAATTGTGGTTCGCCGGTATCGAAATCGCTAGGATGAGAATTCGGATGAACTAGTTGCAACTAAATGTGGAACCAGGCTCACGCTCTCGCGCTGTTGCCGGCCTATAGCTATCCTGGGTTTGGGTCCAATCTCTTGCAAACCCTAGCCTAGGGAAGCTAGCATTAGGATCAACATCATCGTCCAATTGCGCACCGAGCCCAATCTCTTGCAAACTCGGTCCACAATCTAGATTAGGATAGTTCCTACCCGTCCAATCTCTTGCAAACGGGTATCGGCACGGAATTGCAACCGGAGATCCTAGCATCGGTCCAATTTCTTGCAAACCGATACTTCGAAAATCCGACTCCAACTCAATTCGGATTTCTAGGGCTTCCTATCGAATTGGGATCCAATCTCTTGCAAATCCCTATTGACGTGAATACCTAGCTATCCGTAGTAATTCGATCCCAATCTAATCCCTAATAACAATCCTGGCTCAATTCCTACCAATTCAACACAAATACGAAATTGGGCTCGTAGGGTTCATCCCCACGCCCCAAGACGTGGAGACTACTCACTAATCATAGCAATAGCACAATAATTGGCAAAGAAATAGACAATGGAATTCATCACAACAATGATATAAACAATAAAAATAGAGTTTTTGTGGAAGAGAAGTGCAAACCAATGTAGATCTTCAATCAACCCAACAAAAATCCAAGTTTTTCTCTTCACCAATCACAATTAATAAAGCTAAAAAGTAGACTCAAAAAGCTGCCAAAAATCTGAGAGGTGGCTCCCAAAACTAGGGTAAAAACAGAGCTTAAATAGCCCCAAAAATCGTCTAAAAATCCTGACCAAAACGCCCCTGCACAGCCTGTTTTCCGCAAATTTCGCTACAGGCAGCGCATCGCACTCGGCCGAGTGACAAAAGTCGCTCGGCCGAGTGAAAACCCTGTCAATTTTCCAGTAAGTCGGGGACTTCAGGGGTCTTCAGTTCGGGGGTGGCTCGGCCGAGTGAGTTGTCGTCACTCGGCCGATGGCTTCACTTCACTCGGGCGGACGGGATTTGCCACTCGGCCGAGTGGGTCTTCTGAAGCTCAGATGGCCGAAAAACAGTAACTTCGGTCTTTTTGAGGGCCTTCGTCTGGGCGCCACTCGGGCGGACGTGATATCGTCACTCGGCCGATGTGGTCTCCGTCGCTCGGCCGAGTACACATGGAAGTCGTGTCTGAACGGGTCGGCCGAGCAGTGTCCCGCTGGTCGGCCGAGTGGCTCCTCCACTCGGCCGAGTGGGACACAAAAAATGCCCAAACTGGTCGTTTTGGCCTCCTCGTCGCTCCGGCGACGTCCATTCTTCTTCCGCTCCTCTCCAACAGCAAAATACCCCTCGGGGAGGTCGTCGGTGGCCGTCTAGATTACACGCATCTCGAGATCACTCCTAATCGCGCCAAATCACCTGAAATGCGACAAAAACAACAAATCGTGAAAAGCATCGCAATATCGTCGATATATCGTGAAAAACATGATTTGGTCGATCAAAATGGCATGCAAACATGCGGGAAAAGGGTGTAAAATAAGGAGTGATCAAAATCCCCCAAGCTTGCCTCTTACTCGTCCTCGAGGAAGATAAGTAAAAAGCGAACCCGGTGGATTCGGAAAACGAAAACGGCGAAAAACGAAAAAAAAATGAAAAACGAAGAAGAATGAATACCAAACGAAAATAAAGAAAGAAAGAAAGAAGAGGTAGGATGCTAGATCATTTTCTCAGGACGTGGGTTTCACCTACTCTTATAGCATGCACCGAGTGAGAAATACATGTCAAAGAATCTCATTTTGATATCATAGTAGAATAGTGCAAGTAGAAAATAGAAAACCCACGAACAACGGTATAATCATGAAAAACGGAATGATTTTAAAATTAACATCGCCTGAATCATCTAAAGCGGCATACAAGTCTCAGATCACACACTTTTCAATTGAACGCTTTCTATCTGGAGTATAAGAGTATCACATCATAGAATAGAGAGAATAGAAAAGTATGGGTTTCATGAAATGAATGCTAGGCTTAGATTTCTGGATTTCGTAAAGCTAGAAACAATCTCACCGAGTATAGAATATTACTTAGCCTAGGTTGTCGTGCAATGTCAAGTAGTCGCTCTCTCACACATCAATGGATCTCCTCCCCCAAGCTTATCTATAAGCGTGGTGGCACAAAAATATTTACATCCCCATTTTTATATAGCTCCAAAGGCAAAGAAGAGAAAGAAGAAAGAAAGTAAGCGAGATGGGATCTTTTATTGAGGATTTTTCCTCTTTTCTCTCTTTTCTCCTTTTTTTTTCTTTTTTTTTTATATACAATGATCCCAATTCAAAGAGAGATAATGATATACGAGAATGTTCTTCTCTCTTTTATTATATTTTTTTTTTGGAATAAGAGATTTGGAGCTAGGAATTAATAGCGGGGGAAATGCCATAAAATAGAATCACTAAGGGGAGATTCACCAATGATTTTAAAAGTAGAGAAATGATGTTCAAGATTTGTGGAGAAAGAAATAAATATAACTCTCGGCTCACTCTATAAGACATGCACGACAACTTCAGCAGGGTAATCTAATCTACTCAGTTTCGATCACAAAAAAGCTAACTAATCCAGATATATCATAGCTAACCATCATTCAATCATCCGGAAGTGAAGTGTACAATTCATGCATATAGAAGTGATAAAGGAAAAGAAGTCAGTACTCCAGATATAGGCATTCAATGCGTGAATCTTGGTGTGTTTTCTGTGATAGCATACATATGAATATTCAGGCTCAGCTAATAATAAAATTTCATCCATTTTCATGAGGAAAAAGTGTGGGCTCCTATTTCTAAATGCAAGCGAGTCATAGCATATGATATCAGAAATGAAATCTAAGACACGACAAATATAGCATGCATATAGAATAAGCTAACTCCACGTAGACATCATCACAGAAAATTCATCTCTAGCATGAGATGAAAAAAGGAAGAAGTAAAGATAAAAGGAAAATAGAACTATGCAATGCGGCACACAGGAAAGTAAGGAAAACGTGATGCATGGCAAAACAAAAGGAAAATAACGAAAATGAGTGCAAAAGTGAAAAGCGGTGTGAAAAACTGAAAATAAAGGTGGCAAATCGAAAAAGAACGTGAGAGCTCACTCCCCCAAGCTAAACGGCACAGTGTCCTCAATGTGCAAAGTGTGGCACACAGAGAGACAATTAACGTGAGGGGCAAGTGAGGGTGCATGCATGAGGGGAAGGAAGGAAAAAAATAATAAAAGGAAAAATAAAGAAGTGAAAATATGATGCGGGTATGATGCATGCACAAACAGGAGTGATATGAAAATACGGCACCAAAAACGCTCCCTCTCTCCCAAAAAGATATATATAGATGTTATCAAAATGAGAATCCCTAGTAGATATGATATGATGTGCACAAAAAGATATGATCAAAAATATAATCCCAAAATAAGTGAGAGGAGGGGGGGTGGACAAAAAAACATCAGGACCCAGCAGAGACGGGCAGCACAACGTCAGGAATGGATAAAGGCATCAAGAGTGCCTAAGAAGGCGGTGCCGCGCCGTCTCCGTCCTGAGGCGGAGGGGGTGGTGGTGGTGGTGTAGGCTGCTGAGCTGGGGTGGGCGTGGGAGTGGAAGCAGGTCGAGCGTGTGTGGGAGTGTGTGTGGGAACCTGCTGGGTGGGTGGGGGTACGCGCGGGAGACGCTCTAAGATCTGTGTCAGGCAGTAGTGGATCTGAGGGATCAGGTCAAAGCGTCCAGCCATCGTAGAGACGGTGGAGGACAGGGTCCGAAGGTCTCCTCTAAGACCACTCACCGCCACCTCAAGAGCACGTATGCTCTGCAGTACAGTGTCGGGCGGGGGTGGTGCAGAGGGACGCACCGGTCTAGGCTGCGCAGGGCGAGGCTGGCGTACGCGTGTGGAGTATGTAACGGGCTCAGCAGGGAATGGGACAAAAGGTGCCGTGCCAGGAAATGTGGGCCGGGCCTCAGTGTGAGGCCGGGGCGGGCGGTGAGAAGTGGAGGCAGCGGCAGCGGAAGAAGAGTACAAAAGCGGCTGCGAGGCGGCTAGTGAGGTCGGTGGCACAGAAGTGTGGACAGACGCCACGACGCTCTCGGAGAAGACGGCGGTAGTGGAGACAGAGGAATCTCCCGCTGGGGAAGAAGTGTGTGGTCCAAAAGGTGTAGCCCCAGCGGAGATCATGCTAACCATGGTCTCCACGACCGAAACGAACGAGGGCTCTCCGTACGCGACTACGGTCGGCGGGCGCTCGGGGAAGGCAGAAGAAAGAGGCTCGACAGACAAGGGGCCAGTGGTGGAAGTGGGAGTGGTGGTGACAGCCTCGGAAGCGGTGACAGTGGTGGAAGTGGGCTCAGCAAGGGTACTCGCGACACTGGTAGAGGTGAGGACAGAAGTGTCAGGAGCATCAGAAACGACAGGTGTGGGCTGAGGGGCCACAGGGGCGGCAGCGGGCTCGGCAGGGCGTGCAGCAGGGTCTGCGGGAGCAGCCTGGGCAGTGTGGGTGGCGGGGCCCTGCTCGGCCTCCTCGGCCTCGAGCACGTAGGCGGCGGGGATGAGGACATCCATATCTGGGAGCCAGTCAACGTGGGCCGGTGCAATCTGGGTCCGAGCAGGGCTCGGGAGAATCATGTAATCGGCCCCATAGGGGCCGTGCAACCAGACCCAGTGACACTCACCGTGCGGACGCAGCATCTTCATCCAGGCCATAACGTCTATCGACAAGGAAGTGGGGCCCGGAACGCGTCGCAGGTCGTCGGGGAAATCCTCGCCGGTCATAAGAGCCAGCAGGGTAATCAGGCCGCCGCAGCATATCGGTGAGCGAGCGCCCACCGATACAATGATGCGGTCTAAGTACCATGCCGCGATATCGATCACGACGGCGGGGACAAGCTCATCTCCATCCCTAGACAGAGCTCTGGGACGTGTCATCGCATAGAGCATGTAAAGCTCTGGCGTAGACATCGTGCCCGGCTCATATCTGGCCAAAAAGGTAGTCGCCATGAGGCGCTGGGCAATGCGTAGGCAGGGATGTACGATGGCCGAGGCCTTGGCCCTACTAGGGTCAAAGGCGGCGTGGAGACCCGTGATACGTGCCCAGAAGGCACCGGCGTCGAAAGAGGGTGGAGGGATATGTGTGGGGCCATAACCGCGATCGGCTCCGGGGACTGCGGGCCAAGAGAAAAATGCTCTCATCATATCGAGAGTGACCTGGCACTCTCGATCCATGAACCGGAATGAGCATCCCTCATCGGTCCGGGCGATCGAACTCAAAACCTCAAGTGTCGGACGGGTAAAAGTATCCGCCGACACCTGGAAAAAATCTCGCCAGCCCACGTTGTCGTACAACGTGAGCATCCCCTCAAGTACCCCCAGGCGTCCTAGGTCAGCGAGGTGTGCGAACCTGGAGGGTACGATCGAGCGCTGGGAGATACGCTCGAAGACGGCACGGTGTGCGTCGTCTCGGAACGTAATCCCGAGCGGCCCGACCAGTGGAGCCGGTGGTGGTGGCTGTGGATCGGCGGGGAGAGGCTGTGCGGGCTGTGGGTGCGCTGCAGGCTGTGCGGGGTGTGCGGAGCCTGCAGGCTGTGCGGGGTGTGCGGGGTGTGTGGGGGATGGTGGAGGAGAGTCCTCCAACTCGTGGGAGGGGCCGGCATCATCCGACCGCTTCCGCTTGGCGGAAGCTCTCTTCGACCGCGGCCGTGTCCGGGGCGGCATATCTGCCCCGAGCGCGCGCCGAAAAAGTGAAAAGTGCGGCGTGTGCACAAAGAGTGGAAAGAGTTTACCCAAACACGCCGCGAGTGCTAAGTAGTGGAAGCGTGCGAAGTCCGCGCCTCCACGAAGTCCTGAGCAGCCCGTAGAAGCTCCCCTGAGCTCCCCTAAGCTCCAAAAAGCAACCTGCGCATGGAAAAGCGATATCAGCGAGTAATAATCAAAATGTATGGAGCAATAGGGGTATAACAGATAGATATGTGACTTGATTCGGGTTAGGGGTTCGATTGACACACGGATCCTCAAAAACTACGCAAAAAGAGAAGAAAATGGTGAAAATAAGCGAACCGGAGGTGATCGGAGACGGGGGTTGCCGGCGGCGACTCGGGCGGGGTGCGGCGACGGTCGGCCGGCGGTGGCAGGCCGAGCGGCGGCGCGCGCGGGCGAGTGGATGTTGGGCGAGGTGCGATCGGGCGAGGGGAAGCTGAGGGGGCGCGGGCGAAAGGGTTTTGTTTCGTTTTCGAAAACTGCGCCTCCCCCTTTGGCTTTATATTAAAAAGTTACGACTCGGCCGAGTGACGTGATCACTCGGCCGAGCGAGGCCAATAAAAATTTCTCCCCGATATCGCTTCGGCCGAGTGGCCTTGCCAGGCTCGGCCGAGTGGAGTAACTCCATTCGGCCGAGTGACTCAAGCTACTCGGCATGACTCGCCCAAGGAGGGTATCTGTTTCACTCGGCCGAGTGAATATATATACTCGGCCGAGTAGCAGTTATAATGAAATGAGGAAAATAGACAGAGAGTTGGGTACAGCAGACTTCCCTTGTTCGTGAGCGGCTCGGCCGGACGAACTTCTGTACTCGGCCGAGTGACTAGTATACTCGGCCGAGTGAGCCTTGCATTCTGCTGTTTGTCTTCGTTTAGACTCTAAACTCCGTCTTTCTTCCTCCAGTCGATTTCATGCTCCTCCTAAGCGTCGAACGCCTTCTTAGGGCGCTCCTCATCGTCTCGTTCAACCTCCTCATGATGATCTACCTATCTCCTCTCCTGTCAAGAAAAATAGGACCCGTTATCACAAAATTTTTGATCGGATGACTCAAAACACTAAAAATTTCTAAAACGAAAATAAAGAAAAAGCGAAAATAAAGCAAAAACCGTCGGGTTGCCTCCCGACAAGCGCTCGTTTTAGGTCGTGAGCTCGACCCCCTATAATTTTCAATCAATGCGGGATGTTTGGTGCATATGAGATGCACCCGTCAAACTTTCCGGGGAGCGCGCTTGGATTCGGACGTGGCGGCGAAGCGTTCTCCCGCGGTGGTCTCCTATCTCGAATAGTGTTGGGGGGAGGCTCCCCCAAGCTAGCATTTGCCCCGGTCAACGGCTTAGCCGGCGATGCCGATTTCCGTACCGGCGGAGCTTTCTTTGGAGACTTTGATTTCGAGAGCTTGCAGAGCTCTCGAATCCTTGCGACATCAGCGTCGCCTTCATCTTCATCAGCGGAGAAGTCGGGGGAATCATCATTATTGTCCTCATGGCCTAAATCTGGGCCTTCATCCAATTCTTCATCAAAAAGGGCACCAATTGAGTGAGGAATCGCCTCCTCTATCACCTCATCAAGGAGGTCCGAGAGATCATCCGGCCGCTCTTTAAGCAAATATACTCTATTGATTTCGCCCGTCGGGATCCCCTCGGAATAGTGCTTTAGCCTTTGCCCATTTACTTTGAATGTGGTACCTTCCTTGCTTTCCAACTCGAAAGCTCCTCCCGGTTGTATGTGCGCCAAAAACTTGATCGTGCCCCGGCGTACACGTCCCGAGGCGACGGTTGTAGTTTTACCGCAAGCGCACGGTATAGCGGCGAGCGGGTATCGAACACAGGGAGGACGAATGACCGTGCTTGCTCCTAATCAACCTGGCTATTCAGAGGGATAATTGCCTTGGGCGATCCTGTCACAATCGTCAGACAAAAGTGCAAAATATCAAATCAAATAGAGAACGCCTAGGGAATGGGGAATCCCCACTACTCACCGTATTTCAAAATTGTGGTTCGCCGGTATCGAAATCGCTAGGATGAGAATTCGGATGAACTAGTTGCAACTAAATGTGGAACCAGGCTCACGCTCTCGCGCTGTTGCCGGCCTATAGCTATCCTGGGTTTGGGTCCAATCTCTTGCAAACCCTAGCCTAGGGAAGCTAGCATTAGGATCAACATCATCGTCCAATTGCGCACCGAGCCCAATCTCTTGCAAACTCGGTCCACAATCTAGATTAGGATAGTTCCTACCCGTCCAATCTCTTGCAAACGGGTATCGGCACGGAATTGCAACCGGAGATCCTAGCATCGGTCCAATTTCTTGCAAACCGATACTTCGAAAATCCGACTCCAACCCAATTCGGATTTCTAGGGCTTCCTATCGAATTGGGATCCAATCTCTTACAAATCCCTATTGACGTGAATACCTAGCTATCCGTAGTAATTCGATCCCAATCTAATCCCTAATAACAATCCTGGCTCAATTCCTACCAATTCAACACAAATACGAAATTGGGCTCGTAGGGTTCATCCCCACGCCCCAAGACGTGGAGACTACTCACTAATCATAGCAATAGCACAATAATTGGCAAAGAAATAGACAATGGAATTCATCACAACAATGATATAAACAATAAAAATAGAGTTTTTGTGGAAGAGAAGTGCAAACCAATGTAGATCTTCAATCAACCCAACAAAAATCCAAGTTTTTCTCTTCACCAATCACAATTAATAAAGCTAAAAAGTGGACTCAAAAAGCTGCAAAAAATCTGAGAGGTGGCTCCCAAAACTAGGGTAAAAACAGAGCTTAAATAGCCCCAAAAATCGTCTAAAAATCCTGACCAAAACGCCCCTGCACAGCCTGTTTTCCGCAAATTTCGCTACAGGCAGCGCTTCGCACTCGGCCGAGTGACAAAAGTCGCTCGGCCGAGTGAAAACCCTGTCAATTTTCCAGTAAGTCGGGGACTTCAGGGGTCTTCAGTTCGGTGGTGGCTCGGCCGAGTGAGTTGTCGTCACTCGGCCGATGGCTTCACTTCACTCGGGCGGACGGGATTTGCCACTCGGCCGAGTGGGTCTTCTGAAGCTCAGATGGCCGAAAAACAGTAACTTCGGTCTTTTTGAGGGCCTTCGTCTGGGCGCCACTCGGGCGGACGTGGTATCGTCACTCGGCCGATGTGGTCTCCGTCGCTCGGCCGAGTACACATGGAAGTCGTGTCTGAACGGGTCGGCCGAGCAGTGTCCCGCTGGTCGGCCGAGTGGCTCCTCCACTCGGCCGAGTGGGACACAAAAAATGCCCAAACTGGTCGTTTTGGCCTCCTCGTCGCTCCGGCGACGTCCATTCTTCTTCCGCTCCTCTCCAACAGCAAAATACCCCTCGGGGAGGTCGTCGGTGGCCGTCTAGATTACACGCATCTCGAGATCACTCCTAATCGCGCCAAATCACCTGAAATGCGACAAAAACAACAAATCATGAAAAGCATCGCAATATCGTCGATATATCGTGAAAAACATGATTTGGGCGATCAAAATGGCATGCAAACATGCGGGAAAAGGGTGTAAAATAAGGAGTGATCATGCGTCTGAAAGTTTCGAATACCAATCCTTCCTAGAGTTAGCCACAGTCTTCTCCAATATGCTCTTTATCTCTCTGCTTGAAACTTCCACCAGGCCGCTTGTCTGTGGGTGATAGGCACGACCGATTCGGTGTTGCACCCCGTACTTCTTCAAAAGAGCTTCGAATTTCTTCTCTATGAAGTGGCTCCCTCCGTCGCTGATTAAGACTCGAGGCACGCCGAATCTCGGGAAAATATTGTTTTTAAAGAATTTGGCCACCACCCGAAAATCATTAGTGGCGCTAGCTATCGCTTCTACCCACTTGGACACGTAATCCACAGCCACCAAGATATACTGATTTTCTGAGGATGAGGTAAACGGCCCCATGAAGTCAACCCCCCAAACATCGAAGATCTCGACTTCCAAAATGTAATGCTGAGGCATTTTGTTCCTCTTGGAGATGTTTCCCGTCCTTTGGCATTTGTCGCAAGCCTGGACATAAGCATACGTGTCCTTGAAAAGAGTCGGCCAATAGAATCCACTCTGGAGGATCTTCGTCGTGGTCTTGTAGGCACTCGCATGGCCTCCACACTGTTGATCATGGTAATGAGAAATTATGGAGGCAGCTTCTGTTTCGGTAATGCACCTTCGTATCACCCCATCATTGCAGGTCTCGTACAAATAAGGGTCATCCCAATATAATTTCTGGACCTCATGAAAGAATTTCATCGTCTGCTGATAGCTCACATTGTGGGGGACGATGGCGCATGTCAAATAATTGGTGATGTCGGCATACCACGGAGTCGAAACAGAAGAGATAGAGAAAAGATGCTCGTCAGGGAGCGAGTCTTTAATATGAGTAGCATCCAGATCGAGAGTAGGCATCCTGGACAGGTGGTCGGCAATAATATTCTCCGCCCCTTTCTTATCCTTGATCTCCAAGTCGAATTCCTGGAGGAGGAGAATCCACCTTATAAGGCGCGGCTTGGCTTCCTTCTTGTTCAAAAGGTATTTGAGGGAGGCGTGATCCGTATGCACGATTACCTTGGCTCCCACAAGATACGGCCGGAACTTGTCCATGGCATGGATGATGGCTAGTAATTCCTTCTCCGTGGTCGTATAATTTCTTTGGGCTTCATCGAGGGTCTTGCTCGTATAGGACATAACGTGCAGATTTTTGTCCTTCCTCTGTCCCAAGACGGCCCCAACCGCATAGTCGCTAGCATCACACATTAACTCGAAAGGTAGACTCCAGTCGGGCGGTTGAATCACAGGTGCAGAAATGAGGGCTTGCTTCAAAAGGCGGAAAGCATACATTCACTCGTCATCGAAGACGAAAGGCGTACCCTTCACGAGGAGTTGGGTCAAGGGTCTAGAAATTTTAGAGAAGTCTTTTATGAACCGGCGGTAGAATCCCGCGTGCCCTAAGAAACCACGAACTCCCCGAAGGTTAAGTGTAGGTGGAAGCTTTTCGATCACATCTACCTTTGCCTTATTCACCTCAACCCCCTTGAAAAAATAACATGCCCGAACACGACTCCTTCTTGGACCATAAAGTGGCATTTTTTCCAGTTTAGAACTAGTCCTTTATCTTGACACCTTTCGAGGACTTTAGTCAGGTTGCGGAGACCCGAGTCAAACTCCGTTCCATAGACGGAGAAATCGTCCATGAAGACCTCCATTATATCCTGGGAGTAATCAGAGATTTTTGCGAACATTAATCTTTGAAATGTAGCCGGGGCGTTGCAAAGCCCAAACGGCATTCTCCTGTAAGCATATGTCCCAAATGGACAAGTAAAAGTTGTCTTCTCCTGGTCGTCATTGTGGATGGGAATTTGCAGAAAACCAGAGTATCCATCCATGAAACAGAAGTAGTTGTGCTTTGCCAGTCTCTCGAGCATTTGATCAATGAAAGGGAGAGGATAGTGATATTTCCTTGTGGCCTTGTTCAATTTCCAGTAATTGATGCACATCCGATACTCGGTGACTGTCCTCGTGGGAATGAGCTCGTTTTTCTTGTTGCGTATGACCATCATTCCTCCCATCTTGGGCACAACGTGCACCGGGCTAACCCATCGACTGTCAGAGATAGGGTAGATAATCCCGTCCTGGAGGAGTCTAACAATCTCCTTCTTGACCACTTCCATCATGATGGGGTTCAATCTTCGTTGCGGCTCGATGGAAGAAGCTTGCTCATCTTCAAGAAATATCCTGTGCGAGCAAAGTCCTAAGCTCACTCCCTTCAAATCTTCGATTGCATACCCGAAAACATTCTTAAATATTTTTAAAACACCGAGTAGCATGGTCATTTGGTCTTCGGGCAGCAAGGAGTTCACTATGACTGGCAGCATCGAACCTTCCCCCAAGTATTCATACTTCAATCCTGGAGGTAACTCCTTCATCTCAACTTCTTAAGGCCTTGACACATATTTTTCAAGCTGGGCTTCCTCCAGTGAAAGGACTTCTACCTAGATCTCCTGGGAGTAGCATTCAGACCTTCACTCCCAGCTGTGGTTTCGCATGGTGAAGCTTTGCAATGTACTGAGGGGAAAACGGAGGAAGGCTCTAGGTCTTTCTCAGGTACATGATAATTATCTGGGAAGAAGGCTTCAACGCAAAAACAGGTCTCAAAAGTTGATAGTTCTCCACCACTACTGTCAGCTCCCTCGTGGTCCCAAGATTCAAGATGCTCTGTAGAGGTCTGCAAGGAGAAGATAGAATCCTGCTCAACACACCCGACAAACTCTACTTGATGGTCTTCCAGACAATCCTCCCCATAGGTGTATAACTCTTCCCCACGGAATTCTGTACTGGGCATGTCAATAAGCATCACTTAATCGGGGGGGAGAAAATTGTCGTGTCGGGATGCTGCTGAACATCATGATTCCTCTTTTGATTTTCCATAGCAGCTGATAGAAAGGAAAGGACGTTCGAAGCGCTTAAAGATTCTGTCAGACTCTGGGCTAAACAGCTGATATGGTGTGCACGTGCCCAGATATCGCCTGAAACGGCACACGACATCCTTGTTGTAGAGCGGAGAACCTACAAGAAAAGGAGAGAGAGACTTCATGGATAGAGAGCACGTTAATAGAACGGGTTGTATGAATGGAGGGATAAGAAGTAGTAAGGAGGTATGGCGACGCAGTCTACCAACCATGTACAACGAATATATACAATATGTCCAAGTAAAATCAAAACGTAAGTAGAATACGAAAATTATCGCGAGGTGAGGATGTGAACTAGTCTATAGGGTTCACATGGTCCTAAAATAAACAAGCACGTTGCCTCCCCGGCAACGGCACCATAAATCTTGACGTCCCCTAGATTTAGCAATATTGGTAATAGGATCGGGGATACCAGATTTAAATATTTATAACCGCAAGCGCACGGTGTTGTAGTGTGGCTTGGGGGTCGAACTCAGGGAGGCGTGTGTTGTGCTTGTTGTCAGGTAGGAACCGATTCACCCGATGGGTGAGCTAGCCCGAACAATCGGTAGGTTGTCACGTAGTATAAATACGGTGGATGTAAGATATAAAAGGGAACATAGGACTTCGGTTTCCACCCTATCATGTGCCCTCTCTATTACGACCGATGGATAGGATTACGATTGGATTTTAGGGTTTAGTGGTGAGACGTTGCCTCTAAGAGTGGTACCTAGTGTCCCATGGGCCCGATATTCCGGTCGATTCCCAGGATGATACGCTAGGACTACCCAGGTTCGGTCAGTGGGCATTCCCATGTCCATTAACACTGACCGACTCCGGGAGCACTAAGCTCTCAACGATTACTCCCAACATTTCATCATGTCGTTCCCATACGCTAGGATTCAATGTCTACACTAGGGGTGTGAGCTGTGGCTAGGGAGTCAAACGCCAGTTTTATTCCCCCTTGGCTTGACGGTCATAGGCAGTCTTTCTCCCGCCAATGACAATGAAACACCCTGCGTAACCATCTAAATTCCTATACCCAACCGAAATCCTATTCCTATGGTCGCTCTAGGGAGAACCCACGAAGGGGTTTCCACCAAAATCACAGATTTGGGAACTACTCACAGTTCATGGCAAAAAAACGAAATTCAACGGTTGAAATCATAATCAGGCAATAGAAAAGAGATGCTAGCAATGATATTAATACAATACTAAAGTTTCAGAACAATCGGAACACTTACAAGATAAAATAAATTCTCAGCCGTCAAAAGTCCCAAAAAGACAGAAAAACAAATGAGGATCTGTTTGGGGAAAAACCTAGATCTATATATAGAAAATGAGGCCACCTGATCGGTTGAAGCATCAACCGATCGGGTGAGCTGATTGTCCTTCGGTCTTCAGAAGCATCAACCGGACGCTGAGCTGCGTGGTAGGCGTCACCGGGTCATTAAGTGGGAAGTTCGGCTACAGATGAACTGATCGGGTGAGATGTCACCCGATCGGTTGGAATTAAGCTCCAAAAACAGAGAGCTCTGTCGATCTCACCTGATCACGAACCGATCGGGTGAGCTGCTCTTCTCTTCAACTCCTGTCCAGGTCAGATACGCGTGCACCAACTGATCGGTTGGCTCTGTCCAACCGATCGGTTGTGGGCTGAAACTTAGTTTTCTTTAACGTTTGGCCCTCTGGACCGCGTGTGACTCCTCTCGTTGCTCCGGTGACTCATGGCATCTTCTTTGTATGTCCCAAACGCTGGAAACTCCTGCATTTGCACAAAAACACGGAGGAAGTGAAAAGATACAAAAAACACAAAAGAACGGATATGAAACAATGGAAAACAACAGAAAATCACGAAGAAGACGTGCGTGAATATATAAAATATAAATGCACGTCACCATGCAGTCTGGTCCCTTTGTCATAACTATGTCATCAAGGTGTTTAGGGTATGGTATAAAGTCACAACCTTATTACACCTTAAACCATATGAGTCAAATGTGATCTCATAGTTATTAGTTGGATGATACTTGTTACCTCCTTAACAAGTTCATAATCTAATTGGCCAGGGATTTACTATGGATCAAGTAACTCAAATGGGACACTAACATCCCATACAGGACAAGACAAATCCGAGCAATATTGGCACTCCCTTCACATGCTTCCAAATATACACATCAAATATCTACATACCATCTATAAATCCAACGTTCGATACCTGCTAAAATATAATCTTCCATATGCAAGGTCATTTAGCACATCATAGTCAAAGGACTAACTTTCAACTACTACAAATAGAGATCTTATGTTGACACTCAGAGTATGTTAACCAGGTAGAATTATCTTTCATGAGTCGTTCTGTGAACTTGTTCTTATAAAAAGAACATGTGCATTATCTAACGATGTCTCCATACTGAGTGACTCTTGAGGCCTGTTACTACCATCTGATTGTCTAATTAATGCACACTGGTCTAACCTAAATATCGAAGTACTGTCTCGTTATTCCTCTGAGCATGAATAGTTCTAGACATTTGATCGATATACAAATTGGCCTCATTATCATGATCTTCATCCTAATCTCAATGCTTCTCTCATAAGTTCTGGGATTTTATCATTGCAGCATATATTCACAAGCAACAACAATAGTAGTGACATAGAAGACATCATAGATAAAGATTACCAAATAGCTTATTATCATTTTGAACAGATGTCTTATCACAAGTACAATAATTATCTTAAGAGTATACATTCCCCAACACTTTTGTCAATGCCAAAAGTTATTATTTGTAGTGATAATAGAAATCCCTGAAAGATCCTCAATATTTATGCATGAAAGCATATAAAAGAGAATTCCTTAAATACCGTAATAAAGCTAGAAAACGTCTAGTTACGAAAACTACAATGGGTAGTTGATTTGTCAACTAGAGTACAACAATTTATATACTAATTTCTTTTAGTCAACTGTGAGTTGTACATTAGTTGACTAGTCAGTCTGTCCAAAAGCCAATCTAGTCCAAAGCCAACTAATTTTTTGGCAAGAATTAATTGACTAGGCAATATTATTGGTGGACTAATAGGATGATTAGTCGACAAGCAAGTTTGCACCGATCAATTACTCAGTCAAACCAAATTTACTTAATTCTAAACTTCTGTTAGTCTAATAGGGTGTCATATAGGTCGACTAATACAAATAGAAATACATTGCTTAGCTATGAAACCTATGAGTTTTTTGTATAATAATTCCTATTAATTCTATGTTAATTCCTAGGGTTTCATGTGTATGTGATATCTTTAATGCCTTAACATGAAATCTAAGACAAGAATAAAAAATTACATCAATAACATAACTATATGTCTTCAATTCCTTAATCTATGTGGACTTGAGTCCATATTCTTATTATAGAAATCTTCAAATCCTCTTTGCATCGGAGTCTCACCATTTGAATTCATCAAGCTTGTCTTGTTATCTCGCGTTAGCATCCATGCTTGATCAAATTTCACTTGGTCTTTAATATACATCTTCGTTGTTAATGCTTTAGACCTTGACTAATTCTTTCAAACACAACTTTTTTTTGTTTAAAAGTTAGCGGGTCTTTATTATTGAATGTACATATATTACATCATATAGCCATGTAGGCAAGAGTGTCAAAAGAGGGAGGAGAGGGCACAAGCACCGTCACTTCCTACTAGTGATTCCCCAGCCTCAAATGAACTACACATTTTACATGCAAAACAACCAAAAAGAAAACAAACGAACAGAATCAACCCTTGTCTCTGAACTCCCAATTTGATAACGCCTCAGCCTCCTCATTGTCGGATGGGTATTGGTCTCTCATTGCTAGTCTGATATCCACCGCAATGTCCTCAAACGTGATGTTTTACATTTCTTTTTGTCATCAAAAATTCTCATGTTCCGTTCATGCCAAATGTGCCAAACAATAGCAGCAAGAGAGGTTTTTGCCAAAAAACTGAGGACATTCTTTTTTCCGAAATGAGCTAGGTAGAGTTTCCCTACTTCAGCAAGAGTAGGTTCTATCTGGCTTTTGACCATCAACTTCAGTAGCGCCCGTTGCAAGATGTAACTGGAGTAGTTGCATTCAAAAAATAAGTGGTCGACACTTTCTGTGAGATTGCCCTCACATAACACACAGCTTACTGGAGTGTTAAACCCCATTTGCTCATCATATCCCTGGTGAGTAATTTCCCTCTAAAAGCTCTAAGCAAAGTTAGTGACATCTTTGGTATATGGTTGCTGTATCAGACAAGCTTGTGAAAGAGGAACGGTATACCTCATTTGCGGGCTCCTTCCCATGCCTGGCTGAACCTGAATCCCTCCTCGAATTATGCAACTCCTGTAGTCGATTGTTGTACAGCTTCATTTGCCGAAAGATTAGAAGCTCCAGGTCCCGGTTGATGGAGTCTTCCTGTAGACGAAATTTGGGATGCTACTGTAGCCGAACGGAGTGGGTTTGCAGTAGCCGGTTGAAGACCTAGACTTGGAGCGGAAATTGCCAGTAGATGATCTGGACATTGTGCGGAATTTGCTCATGTAGCCGTGGATGCTCGGTGATGGTCTCCAGCGGTCTGGGGATTTGTGATTCCTGAAGGAGATCGCTGAGAACATCCTGTAGCCGAAGTATAACTCTATCCCACCGCCGCATGTTGATGTCTCTGTTCCGGAGCCCATGCCCAGAAATCAGTGCATGGCCGTAGATTGGTATTTTTGAGTAAGGGTAAGACCTGAGAGATCTCAGGGTCATCACACCAAGCGCTCCCTGTCCAATACTCACTAACTTTCTTAAGAGATGATGCATATGGGACGTCAAATAACGCATTTAGTAGGCCGCAGTCATGCTAGTTGTCGTGCCAGAACAGTGTTGTGCATCCATCTTTTACCCTCCTTTTTATCAGTTTTTGGGATATGTTTCTACAAGCAAGCATTTGTTTCCATGTACCAGATTGCGAGACCAACCCCTTAGCCGCATAGAAACCCCCGCCCTCTGAATACTTACTTCTCATTTGCATTGCCCAAAGGGTATTGGAGGTGCAGAATCTCCATGTTAGTCTGATACCTGCTGCAACATTAAGATCTTCAAAAAGCCTGATGCCTACCCCGCCTTCAGTTTTTGGGGTGCAGATATCCTCCCAAGCCCACACTCGAGAAGTACCCCAGATGAACCGCCTGCAAGCGACAGAAATGGTCCTCAGAATGGAAAGGGGGATATGGAACGCCGACATCCAGAAGGCTCCATACCATAGATTACCGTTCTAACAAGCTCAATTTGCCCCGCAAGTGACAACATAGATGAGGACCATCCCATCAGTCGCTTCTTACATTTGTCAACAAGACTGCTGTACATAGGGGATTTGGGGTATTTTGCCGATAGGGGCAACCCCAGATAGGTGGAGATAGACGATGCCAGCTTGATACCCAGACATTCCGCTAAGCCTGGCTTCTGCTTAGTGCCCTTGCTAAATATGGCAGTGCTCTTATTACACAACTTAATATTAACGAAATTATTATGTTTTCTTATCATCAAAATACGTATTGGGTGATCCAATACCCAACATGTCTTTGCCGCCTCCCATTTGCACAGGGCACCGCCACCTCTACTGACCTCTTTTATTCCTCCTCCCCTCAACTCACCTTACTCTTCGTCCACCCATCCACTCCTTGATAGTGGTAGCATCCGCATCATTGAAAGAGAATATGGGAGGAGAATGTTTAAGGCCCATAAGCTTCTTGAGATCATTACAAGAGAAAGAGGAGGTGCAGCTGAGAAAGAAGAGGTGTATCTGCTTCATCATCGACGGAGAATATCGACGCTATGGCCCGTACCTCTGCTCCTGGTGTGCCATTGGTTGGTAGTTGGAGTTCACAGCCACGGCCATGTATCAGTTGAGACACAAGGCGAATAACAATAGTACAAGATAGTAGAGAAATAGAAGAAGGTAGGAGAAGGAAACTCAAGTTTAGGTTATCCATTAAATTTACAGATAATTTCCCTTCTTACAATTCTTTCTATTATATATATTCTCCCATAACCATTTAAGTTGCCATAAAACCAATTCAGTTGTAACCACCCTCAGACTACCTGTTTCAGAGTGTTTTCTCACTACAGAAGCATTGACCGTGGACTGCCCGGTCAACGTGGTCAATGGGCCGATTTGGGTCCCTTGGGTGCATCGAGCACGTGCGGACGCGACGCGAATCGGAGTTGCGGACGACGTGGAGCACGTCAGCAGGGCTGGGTCTGGACCCTCGGCCTCGAGGGGGCTGAGGGGAAGCCTCGGCCCGGTGTGAGGTGCTCGGCCTCGGACGGTCGGACGATGAGGGGTAGCCTCGGCGTCTTGACTTGACGTGCGATCGACACGGAGCTGAGGGGAAGCCTCGGCGCTTGGATCAGACGTCTCCCTGGACAGACGAGAACACTCGTCAGGGGGGGCCGGACCTTGGTTCCAGCCAAATCCCCTCCGATGCCTAAGTCAGATGATGATCTGAAAGAGGAGGCTCGGCAGAGACGGTTCGACTCGAGAGGAGATCGGAACGACGTCCTCCGGCACGAGCGGGGGGAAGGAGATGAAATGGGGGAACTAGGTCGTTGATGGAGTACCTTAGGTTTTGTTACCTGAGATGCGGTCCTTTGTCCAGTCGTCCTTCTAGCCCTTTTATAGACCTCCCGTCGTGATTACCCACGACTCATGTCCCTCGTCTGCCCCCAATCGTGCCCCCTCAATCCGCCTCCCTATCGCCGCTCCCTGCGCCATCCCAGCACCTCCCCAGAACGGCCATCAAGTGGTAGCGGTCCTGGGGAACGGTTATCGCTGGAGTGGGCGAGTGACTTGCGCGTTATCGGGGCCGGGTCGGATCGATGTTCGGGGGCCCTCTAGGGGGCCTTGTCGGGCGGGCCTGATCATGCAGATGGGCTTCCGATCGCTCAGTCGGGTTTCTGTGCTCGTGCCTTTCGGGCTTCGTTTGGTGGGCTTATGCTGTTGGGCCTCCGCAAAATAGACGTATCAATTGCCCCCATCGGTGGGGCCGATCGGCCTTGGCCGGTTCGGTTCGACCGATGTGACTCCTGGGGTTCCGATTGGCACGTCAGTCAAGGCGCGGTCATAAATGAAGGTTATGATGAGGCGGTTCGATAGGACTTCCCTTGGCACCGATTTCGAAACGCCGCCGGCTCTTTGAGGCTCGCCACGCGTTCCTGTCGGGCGTTTTGAATTCGCCCCTGGGTCTTGTATATAAGTGCCTCAGCTGCTTTGATCCCAACTTCTTCCTCGCTCTTCTCTCTGTTCCGAGCTTTCCACAAACTCGGAGTCTTCCGCCGCCTTTGTTTCATCGCCTTCTCCAAATAAACAAAAAGGTAATTCCTTTCCCATTCTCATATTATGTCAGCTCTTAGGATAGGTGGCTCTGGCCAAGGGGCGAGGGATCCTCCTGAGTCCAGGCGGGGCGGGCCTCGATCTGTGGGATCCGGTTCCTCCTCGGGGACCCGTTCCCTCCGAGATAAAGGGAAAGGGAAGCTCTTCCTAGACTATGCTGGCGATGATGTGGCGTCGGCCGCCGTGCGGCTTAACGTTCCTTCGGTTTGCTAACTTTTTATACGTTACCAACAAGCTACTTTTCTGTTTGCTAACTTTTTATACATAAGTTATTTGAAGAATTTCAATAAATCCAATGATTTAAAATTTGAAAAAATAGCCTTTAAAAAATTGAAACCAACAACAAGAAGAAGAGAAATAGTAGACGATATGAGAGAAATAATAGAAGATATAAGAGGGAAACTCAAGCTGAGTTTGTTGATTCAATTTCTAGATATTTTTACTTCTTACAATTCCTTCTATTATATATATATATATTCTCCCCTAACTAATTCTGTTGACCTCAAACCAATTCAGTTGTAAACACACTCGGCCCATCCCCAAATCTTAACAACATTCGGTTGTTTAACGCGGCACATTGTTTCTGTTGATCTGGAGGGAGAAGAAGATACAGGAAGGGTAGTGCACATCCTGTGTTTCAACGACGACAATCTATTCATTTAAAGGACATCGACGACCATGATTGAATCGACAATCTAATCGTTGCATCCATCAAACGTCTATCTTTAAATGGCAACGGATACTCGAACACTTTTATTGATGAATCCGCTCTACCACCGATGATGAAGCCTCTTGTAACGACCACTTTTCGGTCGTGTATTTTTAGCACGTATGTTGTTTCGTTGTGTATTTTTCTCGTTCGGTTTTATTATTTTGTTCCGTAGCCCAGACGCGTGACCGTATCCCATATCCACGACCCTCTCAGAGACGCTAGCGTTCCGGTACCTTCCTTCTAATTTTGGGATGTCGAGGGACAAATCTGTAAACACCCCCTTAATATTAATTCTCAAATGTTAAGGCTGTTTTATAAAGTTAAGTTTTGAAATCTGTTTGTTTTTTTTTTAAAGAAAAGAAAACATTGGAATCTTTTTAAACCAAACATGCTGATTTTTAAAGCTAACAGTTAAAAAAAAGAAGAAGAAGAAGGGATAATTCGAACTGATTTTGTTAAACAAATTAATCAAATAATAAAAATCCTATCCTAACTCCCCTCACTTCACGTTCTCCTCTACAACCCACCTACAACCCACGTCCCACCTTCTCCTCTCCGACCTCCTCACCTGAACCTGTTCCCGCCTCCGTACAGCCGCCGTTCGCTGCGCCTACAGCCACCCCAAAGGACCGCCAGCGCCTGCAACCCCGGTGCGCCGTTATCCCTTCAGCTCATCACACCCCGACGAGGTCAGCGCCCAGCCCACGACGGTCGCAGCAAAGCAGCCTCGCAAACAAGTCGCCCGTAGCCCTCCTGCATGCACCCGTAAGTGAAAACCCCATTATTTACTTTACATTAGAATAGTGCAGGTTTAATTTAATATGTTAGTGTAAATAGGTATATACATATGCCAGTTAGTCTAATTAGTATTAAGATAATGTTAGAACCTATGTTAGTCAGTTTCAGATACAAGGTCACAACTAACTAAATTACAATAATTGTATTTCCAAAAACCTTCTTCTTGATTCATGAATTCCAAAAATGCACAACTTTCAATTACAAGTTATCAAACCGACAGTAGAGCAGAAATTAACTAACCAATTGGGTTCTACTCTAACCTCAAAGAGTAATAAAAATTTAATTTAAGTAGATGCTAACATTCTGAACCTTACGACAAACAAAGGAGAAAGAGATTCACAGAACCAATAGCATAAGCTAAGCAACCCTTCTAGTAACAAATATAAACAAGTAGGATATTCGAACTGAGATCACAAAACTTATGGTTTCATTATGTTAAGTTCTTAGCATTACCAGTAAGATCCCAATAAAGGATGCTAAGTGTTTGTACATAACATACATCAGTAAGCTCATTTATTAACAGAGTTATAATTACTTCATGCTAAGAATAAGTACAATAAACCGAGGTATATGATAATAGCAACATGGGTATATGGGTTGGACACTGTGGGTTTTAAGCCTTAAGATAAAGCCATCATATGTACTACCCCAGGAGTCTATAGCTTTGTCTTAAACCATGATCAGCCTTGTGTATTTTGAACAGTACACTTGCACCTATAGTTTAATGTATTTTATTAAGTTAACTCCTTTGGCTTATACCTTTAACACGTTGGCGCAGATAACGTCCGCGCTCCCCATTTGAACCCACGACAACCGAAATTACCGGAAACAGGCAAGTGAAACTTGCCAACACTTCTTTAGGCCATGTTTAGGCCAATTCCTTGTACTAGCGTGAAAGAGACTAGATCGTGAAATGATAGTGGTCTAGGCACAACTTTGTGATCTAGCTTGACAACGAAGCTAGATCCAACACCTTGCCATATCATTTATGCATTGATAACTGTCAAGTTTAAATTCCTTAACTGTACGCATTTGAATTGTTAACTGCCATGCATTGCATCGTACATGTCATCCTAGTTAAATTTGGATCGTAGCACACGCTACACTACTTGTACAATCCATGTTTCCGTGTTACCGGCTAGGCACCCGTTATGCGGGCATAACCCTACGCCATCCGTGTTAAAACACTTCCTGGCTCGTGATCCAGAAGCGAGCATTCCGTGTTCGGGGGTAATGCCCTGGCTTGACACACGTGGAGGGGTATGGATAAACGGTCACTTGAGTGTAAGAGTTGGCCCGTACAGCCACTCTAGCCAAAGGACGGAATCTCTGTGCACGACGCGATTACAATTTCAGTACTTGTCTTTTTACTTGTTTACTTGCCATGCCATGTCATTTGTCATTTTATATCCATGTCATACTTTACTTTAGAACTGTTAGGTTACTTTACTTTTATAGTTTCCTTGCACAAGTCTTTTAGACTTGCTGACATGTGCCCCTTCTCTTTGGGTGACGCATGTTAGTTGTTGAGCCAGAGACAGTTGCGGAGGGTGACGAGTTCGTGGAGTTCATGCCCGAACCTGTTGGTGACGTGGAGTACGAGGACACCGGTGATCAATCTTAGAGACTTCCCGTACTTTTCTTTGTTAGCTGTGGTTGTCGGTGAGTAGCACCGTTTTGTTAGACTCTGTTGGCCATGTTAGGCCATTTACTTTTGACTCTTTTGTTGCCTGGTGGCATTTCTGGTTGTTGGACTTTTTGTTGGACTATGAGTTGGGATAATGTTATATTATTGTCTCTCTTTTCCTATTATTGTTATTGTTGTTCTGAGTCATATTATAGGGACCTGCTACTTCGTTTTATTTGACACTTATCGGACTTGCGGCTTTGCAGCTTCAAGTCCGTGCGGACCTTCTCACGTTTCGCCTCCATGTTTTTGGGAAGCGGGGCGTGACAGGTTTCATTGGTGGCCCATGCAGGTCCAATTTTTCTGTAACTGTGATTAATCGGAATGACAATAAGAATTATAGCAAGTCCAATAAACAAAATTCAACATCGTGTCATAACCAAAGAGTCTGATTTGTTTCGTTTTCCTGTGTCAATAGATGGCTGGGAGACGGAATACCCGTGCTGGTGGTGGTGTGCCCCCTCGTGACCAGGAGCCGGACCGAGAGCCCACCACTGGGGAGATGATGAGGATGATGCACCAGATGATGCAGGTGCAGCAAGGAATTCTACAGACTGTCCGGAATGTTCCGCCTGCTCGTGCAGCGCCGGCTGTCCAGGCTGCCCCTCGCTTCGAGCCCGGAGCAAAGCAATTTCGGGAGCTGGGTCCCGCTTACTTCGATGGGACCGAGAACCCCTGGCTGCAGATGAGTGGACCAGGAACATGGAAGATAATCTGAAGATGTCGAAGGTCGACCCGACTGGATGGGTTGATCTGGCGAAGCGACAGCTGAAGGATAACGCGCGGAACTGGTGGGATGCCGAGGAGGAGTTGCTGGAGGAGCCTATTACTTGGGCTACCTTCAAGTCCAGGTTTGATGAGTAATATTTTCCTAAGGCCGCCAGGAGGGAGATGGCTCAGCGCTTCATTGACTTGAAGCAGGGGAATTTGACGGTGGATCAGTACCACCAGGAATTCACGAGGCTGAGTCGTTTTGCACCGAAGATGGTGCAGGATGCTGAGGAGAGAGCCCAGAGGTTTCTGCAGGGGCTTTCGTTGGATATGCAGAGCTATGTCACTTCTTCTGATGCGGAGACTTACCAGAAGGTTCTGATTGCAGCGAAGAGACAGGAAAGGATTGTGAATCAGAAGAGGGGACAGATTTCTGGCACTGGGAAGAGGCCTATGGAGCAGGCCAGAGCAGTGGTGAGACCGGGGCACGGGCCCAACCAGCCTGTGCAGTTCAAGAGGCCCGGAGGACCTTCTACTTTGAAGACTTGCAATTTCTGTGGCAAGACGGGGCATATCAAGGATCAGTGCCGGAAGATGCTGGGGCAGTGTTTAGTTTGTGGTGATCATGCGCACACCATGAAGGATCGCCCGAGGTCGAAGCAGCCGTGGAGGGCACCTGTTGCAGCTCAGCCGTTGCAGCAGAGGACACCTGTTCCTGCTGGTCATGGAGCGCCTCTCGTTCCACAGAGGCAAGCATTTCAGTAGGCTGTCCAGCCGAGACGACAGGCGTTTTTGATGACTGCTGTTGAGACCGAGACGCTGGATGAGGTTATCGCAGGTAACTTTCTAACTAGCTGTTCCTTTCTTAGTTAGTTTGGTTGTTAGATATGATTAGTTATTTGCATATGTTTGATTGCTAGAATAGAATTTGATTGTTAGACTGTCTGTTAGGTGTGATTTTGGTTTGCGCTTTTCCTGCACGAGTTCTCTTTGACTCCGGTGCATCCATGTGCATCATTTCTCGGAGCTTCGTGGAGAGGCATTCCTTGTCGACTTCCTCTCTTCCCCAGAGTTAGAACATCGTCACGGGGAATGGTGTGATTTCGGTCCATCGTGGGTGCAATTCTTGCCCGTTGGTGGTCTGTGGACACGAGCTGTATGCTGACTTTATTGTCCACGACATCATCAACTACGATGCAGTGCTTGGGATGGATTGGCTTGCGAGCTTCTACGCTACGATCGACTGTCGGAGGAAGAAGGTGGTGTTCGAGATTCCCGGACATCCAGTGTTTGAGTTCAGCCGTGGTAGCAGTTCGCTTGGTCCGGTCAGGTTTCAGGCCAAGCCGGTGGAGGTTGTGGCTATGCTGATGGAGCAGGGTGGGCCTGCTGTGGTGCGTGAATTCGATGGCGTCTTCCCCGAGGAGATGTCTGGTCTGCCGCCCGATCGAGCTCTAGAGTTTTTGATTGACCTGATTCTGGGAGCGCATCCCATTTCGAAGGCACCTTATCGTATGGCTCCGGCAGAATTAGAGGAGTTGCGGAAGCAGCTGGATGAGCTCTTGCAGAAGGGTTACATAAATCCCAGTGTGTCTCCGTGGGGAGCACCGGTCCTGCTGGTGAAGAAGAAGGACGGTTCGCGTCGCATGTGCGTGGATTATCGAGGGCTGAATGCGGTGACTGTAAAGAATAAGTACCCATTGCCACAGATTGATGATATTTTTGATCAGCTCGGAGGATCGAGGGTATTCTCCAAATTGGACCTGAGGAGTGGATATCACCAGCTTAAGTTGAGGAAAGAGGATATTCCGAAGACGGCGTTCAGGACGAAGTATGGTCACTACGAGTTCGTGGTCATGCATTTTGGTGTGACCAACGCGCCCGCAGTATTTATGAACCTGATGAACTTGATCTTCTATGACTATTTAGATAAGTTTGTCGTTATCTTCATTGACGACATTCTGATCTATTCTAAGTCAGAGGAGGAGCATGCGTCGCACTTGAGGACGGTATTGGAGATTCTGAGGAGGCATCGGTTGTATGCCAAGTATTCGAAGTGCGAGTTCTGGCTGGATAGAGTGGCTTTTCTTGGGCATGTGGTGACTGGTGATGGGATTTCGGTGGATCCTAAAAAGATTAGGGCTATCAGAGAATGGCCTGTTCCGCAGTCAGCGTTTGAGATCCGGAGTTTCCTTGGACTTGCAGGTTATTACCGGCGATTCATCAAGGATTTCTCCCATATTGCCGAGCCGATGACCAGGTTGACGCAGAAGGATGTATCTTTTGATTGGTCCGTTGGTTGTGAGGAAGCTTTTGGTGTTCTGAAGGAGCGGTTGACGTCTGCCCCTGTTCTTGCGGTGCCCGACCGGAGTGGAGGATTCGAAATCTTTTGCGATGCTTCTGGTAAAGGTCTTGGGTGTGTGTTGCATCAGCATGGGCACGTGGTTGCGTATGCTTCTCGTCAGCTTAAGGCTCATGAGAAGAATTACCCGACGCACGATTTGGAGTTGGCTGCTGTCGTGTTTGCGCTGAAGATTTGGAGGCACTTCCTGCTGAGTGAGAAGTGAAGATTTTCACCGATTACAAAAGCTTGAAGTACATTTTCACGCAGAAGGAGCTCAACATGCGACAGCGTCGGTGGTTGGAGCTCATGGCAGACTATGAGATCGAGTTGCAGTATCACCCGGGTAAAGTGAATGTGGTTCCTGATGCGTTGAGTAGGCTTCCGGCGGTGATGTTGCTGACTTCACAGTGGAGATTACAGCAGGATTTTTGCGAGTCTGGAGTTGAGGTGGTTCTGCCTGGAGAGACTTCTTCGTTGATGTGTATGCAGATACAGTCGACGATCATGGATCGGATCAAGGCAGGTCAGGCTGGAGATTCGAAGCTGAAGAGGATCCGTGAGCAGGTAGAAGCCGGCCTGCGGACTGACTTTCGGATTCATGAGGATGGCTCGCTGAGGTATGGAGCCAGAGTTTGTGTGCCAGCGGGAGATATCAGAGAGGAGTTGCTTGTTGAGGCACATAGCTCGCCGTATTCTGTGCATCATGGTGGCACCAAGATGTATCAGGATCTTCGTCTGAACTATTGGTGGCATGGCATGAAGCGGAGTGTGGCACGGAGCGTTGCCAAGTGTTTGGTTTGTCAGCAGGTTAAGGCGGACCATCAACATACAACAGGATTGCTACAGCTGCTTCTGATTCCGGAGTGGAAGTGGCAACACATCACTATGGATTTCGTGACTGGACTACCTCAGAGTCCAAAGCAGAATGACGCGATTTGGGTGATCGTGGATCGATTGACCAAATCCGCGCACTTTATTCCCTTCCGAGTAGGACAGTCTACTGAGACGCTAGCGAGGAGATATATGGAGGTAAATTCTTTTACTCTCCGTTTTTATTTCTTTTTCCTAGTGTAGATAATGATGTAACGTGAATCGTGCAGGAGATCTTACGACTTCACGGAGTCCCTGTGAGTATCGTGTCGGACAGAGACACGAGATTCACATCTCAGTTCTGGCAGAGTCTGCAGAAGAGTTTGGGTACGAGTCTGAGTTTCAGCACGGCGTACCATCCGCAGACGGATGGCCAGTCCGAGAGGACGATCCAGATCTTGGAGGACATGCTGAGGGCATGTATGTTGGACTTCAAGGGTTCTTGGGAGGATCATCTCCACCTTGTTGAGTTTGCCTATAATAACAGCTACCAGGCGAGTATTGGCATGGCACCATTCGCCGCGCTATACGGGAGGAAATGTCGATCGCCACTGAGCTGGGATGACGTTGGAGATCGGGAGCTGTTGGGGCCTGAGATGATCGTGGAAGCTGTGGATGTTGTGAGGAACATCCGGGAGAAGCTGAGGATTGCGCAGGACCGTTTCAAGCATTGGGCAGATGCTAAACGGAGGCCTTTGGAGTTTCAGCCTGGAGATCACGTCTTTCTCAAGATCTCTCCGAATCGAGGAGTTATTCGATTTGGAAAGAGAGGCAAGCTGAGTCCGAGGTACATTGGGCCGTTTGACGTCCTAGAGAGAGTTGGAGCTGTGGCTTATCGCTTGGCGTTGCCCCCGTCACTGGAGAGAGTTCACGATGAATTTCACGTATCTCAGTTACGTCGATACATCAGTGATCCGTCCCATGCTGTGGATTTCTTGGAGATCATGGTTCGACTGGATCTTACCTATGATCAGCAGCCAGTTGAGATTCTGGATCGACGGCAGAAGCAATTGAGGAATAAGACCGTAGACCTGGTTAGAGTGTTGTGGCGTCATGGTTCACTTGGGGAGTCTACCTGGGAGCGTGAAGAAGTGATGAGAGAGCGCTTCCTGCATTTATTTTCTGAGCCGTAGTTGATGTATATTCCGAGGGCGGAATCTTTTCTTAAGGTGGGTAGGATGTAACGACCACTTTTCGGTCGTGTATTTTTAGCACGTATGTTGTTTCGTTGTGTATTTTTCTCGTTCGGTTTTATTATTTTGTTCCGTAGCCCAGACGCGTGACCGTACCCCATATCCACGACCCTCTCAGAGACGCTAGCGTTTCGGTACCTTCCTTCTAATTTTGGGATGTCGAGGGACAAATCCGTAAACACCCCCTTAATATTAATTCTCAAATGTTAAGGCTGTTTTATAAAGTTAAGTTTTGAAATCTGTTTGTTTTTTTAAAAGAAAAGAAAACGTTGGAATCTTTTTAAACCAAACATGCTGATTTTTAAAGCTAACAGTTAAAAAAAGAAGAAGAAGAAGGGATAATTCGAACTGATTTTGTTAAACAAATTAATCAAATAATAAAAATCATATCCTAACTCCCCTCACTTCACGTTCTCCTCTACAACCCACGTCCCACCTTCTCCTCTCCGACCTCCTCACCTGAACCTGTTCCCGCCTCCGTACAGCCGCCGTTCGCTGTGCCTACAGCCACCCCAAAGGACCGCCAGCGCCTGCAACCCCGGTGCGCCGTTATCCCTTCAGCTCATCGCACCCCGACGAGGTCAGCGCCCAGCCCACGACGGTCACAGCAAAGCAGCCTCGCAAACAAGTCGCCCGTAGCCCTCCTGCATGCACCCGTAAGTGAAAACCCCATTATTTACTTTACATTAGAATAGTGCAGGTTTAATTTAATATGTTAGTGTAAATAGGTATATACATATGCCAGTTAGTCTAATTAGTATTAAGATAATGTTAGAACCTATGTTAGTCAGTTTCAGATACAAGGTCACAACTAACTAAATTACAATAATTGTATTTCCAAAAACCTTCTTCTTGATTCATGAATTCCAAAAATGCACAACTTTCAATTACAAGTTATCAAACCGACAGTAGAGCAGAAATTAACTAACCAATTGGGTTCTACTCTAACCTCAAAGAGTAATAAAAATTTAATTTAAGTAGATGCTAACATTCTGAACCTTACGACAAACAAAGGAGAAAGAGATTCACAGAACCAATAGCATAAGCTAAGCAACCCTTCTAGTAACAAATATAAACAAGTAGGATATTCGAACTAAGATCACAAAACTTATGGTTTCATTATGTTAAGTTCTTAGCATTACCAGTAAGATCCCAATAAAGGATGCTAAGTGTTTGTACATAACATACATCAGTAAGCTCATTTATTAACAGAGTTATAATTACTTCATGCTAAGAATAAGTACAATAAACCGAGATATATGATAATAGCAACATGGGTATATGGGTTGGACACTGTGGGTTTTAAGCCTTAAGATAAAGCCATCATATGTACTACCCCAGGAGTCTATAGCTTTGTCTTAAACCATGATCAGCCTTGTGTATTTTGAACAGTACACTTGCACCTATAGTTTAATGTATTTTATTAAGTTAACTCCTTTGGCTTATACCTTTAACACGTTGGCGCAGATAACGTCCGCGCTCCCCATTTGAACCCACGACAACCGAAATTACCGGAAACAGGAAAGTGAAACTTGCCAACACTTCTTTAGGCCATGTTTAGGCCAATTCCTTGTACTAGCGTGAAAGAGACTAGATCGTGAAATGATAGCGGTCTAGGCGCAACTTTGTGATCTAGCTTGACAATGAAGCTAGATCCAACACCTTGCCATATCATTTATGCATTGATAACTGTCAAGTTTAAATTCCTTAACTGCACACATTTGAATTGTTAACTGCCATGCATTGCATCGTACATGTCATCCTAGTTAAATTTGTATCGTAGCACACGCTACACTACTTGTACAATCCATGTTTCCGTGTTACCGGCTAGGCACCCGTTATGCGGGCATAACCCTACGCCATCCGTGTTAAAACACTTCCTGGCTCGTGATCCAGAAGCGAGCATTCCTTGTTCGGGGGTAATGCCCTGGCTCGACACACGTGGAGGGGTAGGGATAAACGGTCACTTGAGTGTAAGAGTTGGCCCGTACAGCCACTCTAGCCAAAGGACAGAATCTCTGTGCACGACGCGATTACAATTTCAGTACTTGTCTTTTTACTTGTTTACTTGCCATGCCATGTCATTTGTCATTTTATATCCATGTCATACTTTACTTTAGAACTGTTAGGTTACTTTACTTTTATAGTTTCCTTGCACAAGTCTTTTAGACTTGCTGACATGTGCCCCTTCTCTTTGGGTGACGCATGTTAGTTGTTGAGCCAGAGACAGTTGCGGAGGGTCACGAGTTCGTGGAGTTCGTGCCCGAACCTGTTGGTGACGTGGTGTATGAGGACACATGTGATCAATCTTAGAGACTTCCCGTACTTTTCTTTGTTAGCTGTGGTTGTCGGTGAGTAGCACCGTTTTGTTAGACTCTGTTGGCCATGTTAGGCCATTTACTTTTGACTCTTTTGTTGCCTGGTGGCATTTCTGGTTGTTGGACTTTTTGTTGGACTATGAGTTGGGATAATGTTATATTATTGTCTCTCTTTTCCTATTATTGTTATTGTTGTTCTGAGTCACATTACAGGGACCTGCTAGTTCGTTTTATTTGACGCTTATCGGACTTGCGGCTTTGCAGCTTCAAGTCCGTGCGGACCTTCTCACGCTTCGCCTCCATGTTTTTGGGAAGCGGGGCGTGACACCTCTCCTCCTCCTCATTTGGTAGCGATATGAAAATGCTCCTTGGCCATCAACTTTCCATCCTTCTCAATAGGGGTGGCTGTTGCATAAAACATGTTGTTGGATACAATGATCAATGACTTCATGTTTGATGATAACAAACGTGTGTGAACGATTTAATGTGTGTGCTAAGTATTTTTTAGGAGTGGCACTCTCACAAATACTCAAAGGGAGACTAAGTCAAAGTGATGGAAAATTTGACATTCATTAGCAAAATGGACTTGGTCAAAGATGGAGATAGTGGCTACACATATTCGACTAAGTCAAAGATAGGAAGATAAGATTGAAATCAATTCAAATATTTGAATTGATTCAAATCAATTGGTGCATGAATCAAATCCTAAAGCCATACAAATTGAAGACATGGTCAAAGATGGAGAGATATGGACAATCTCATGTAAATCAATGGTGATTAAATGAGATCCAATTCAATTCTATAGCCATTCAAATTCAAACTCCATATCCTAATGAGACTAGAAGAGATCTTCCATGGTGATTCATTCAAATCCTGTTCAAGTTAGGTTTCCTTCCAATCTCCATCAATTATAGGATTCTATTTGATTCTAATTGATCCCATTCTCTCCTAAATAACCCCATTTTCAAAGAAAGATATTTTGAGAAAGAGATTGCAACCAAGAAATTTCGGCCATAACCCTAAATTCCAAAGCTATAGGCCGCAAGCCACCCTTCTACATATTGTGCAACATATAATACTCCTTCCTACCTTGCGCAACTTGTAAGAGACATCTACATTGCATGAATCTCCAAAGCTCCATTGCCATATCTCATTGCCAAAGCTCATTTTCGCAACTAGCCAAGGCCAAAGCCACATTGATCCATCCATTGCTCAAGCTTCAAGGGTCATCATCCATTGCCAAAGCTACATTGCGCAACATCAAGCAAGGAGCTTCAACATCCCCTCGATGCCACAATAAATCAAGAGGGAGTCTTCTCCATTGTGCAACAAGCATCAAAGAATCATCCTCCTACATTACGCAACTCTCTTAGGGGCTCACAATCACAAGGCCGCAAGTTGTACAAGAGAAGAGCTTCATTAACTCCAAGGGAAGGCCATCTACTTCATTGCCCAAGCTACTACAATGAACGATCTTCAAGTTTACAACATAGAAAAGATGAGACATCCATAGGCCGCAAGTTTGATTAAGGGGCAACCCGCAACTTGAGTTACTGAGATCAGAGACTACATCATTGTTATACTTGATCTGAACCGAGCTGATTGACAGAGACGACTACGCCTACACAAACTGAGACGTCCTAAACTCTTTATATTATATTTGTGTAGTAATGTAGCGATCTTTGTATGGGAAACTTTACCATACTTGTATTTTGGGGTCTTGTCTGTTGGGGATCGTCAAGAGGGTCTGGACGAGTTGGGAGAGAGCATCTTACTAGGTTGATAGTATTCAGCACTTTGGGGAGTGCGTACGAACTAGGTGAGAGTTGAGTTGGGGCTCTAGTTCATTGTAGTTGTACCTGGTAACATATTAATCTAGTATTTGCTTTCGGGGCTTGATGTAGGTCGTTGGGCCGACCGAACTAGGTTAAATCAGTTGTGCACTCTGTGATTGCTCTAATTTACTCTGCACTTGATTATAACGGCATGTGATTGTTCCTGGGTTGCACAAATATTTTTATTAGCGTATTCACCCCCCTTTAGGCTTAGATCTAGATCCAACAAGTGGTATCAAAGCCGGTTAGAGGATCTAGTTTAGATTACCTTGAATATATCTGATTCTGCATTTGCTGAAGGTCAGTCTATAACCGACCCCCTAAGTTTAATGGAGCAGACTTTGCATATTGCAAGGCAAGAATGAAATTTATTTAGTGTCTGTAGACTATGATGTATGGGATATTGTTGAAAACGGATGAACCCCCTACTATTAAAATTAAAGACATTGAAATTTTAAAGCCAAAAGATAAGTGGGATGCTGCTCATAAGAAACTTTATTCATTGAATGGTAAAGCTACGCATGCACTTATTTGCTCTTTGGATAAAACTGAATTTAATCGTATCTCACAATGTTTAATTGCACAGGAAATACTGCATATGCTGGAGGTGACACATGAGGAAACTTCACAGGTGAAGGAGTCTAGACTTGCCTTGCTAAGTACAGAATATGAGAGCTTCCACATGCTTCCATCAGAATCCATCAAAGATATGTTTGCGAGGTTCACTGACATCGTCTACAAGTCTAGCTCCCTTGGTAAGCCTTACTCTAGTCTTGAGCAGGTAAGGAAAATCTTGAGGACGCTGCCAAGCTCGTTCCATCCTAAAGTCACAGCCATTCAAGAAGCTAAAGGTTTATCAAAGATGAGAGTAGACGACTTGATAGGAAACTTAATGTCACACGAGCTTGACCTACAAAGCATCGAAGCTAGAGAGAAACCAGAGGCCAACGCTCCCAAACCATTAGCTCTTCAAGCTAACGAAGATGACGATCTTGATGAGGAGCAAACACTAATGGTCAGAAACTTCAGAAGATATATCACTACTGACCAAGGAAGAGATGAGATGGCAAAAAGGTTTAATCGTTCTAATAATTTTAATTCTGATAAAAATTCCTCTGAACAGAAAACTACTAATAAACATGAATGTTTTTAATGCAGGAAGAAGGGACACTTCATGAGGAATTGCCCACAAGAAATGAAAAATGCCGCGGAGAAGAAAGAAAAAGCTTTGGCGCTAATGTGGGACATGGATAGTGGAGATGAGATTGAGGAGAATGAAGCCCACTCCTCCCTCTGCTTGATTGGAAAGCACGATGAGTAAAAATCTTGCTCTAAAGCTGAACTTTTGAATATTTGTACAGAAATACAAGATAAAATAGAAGAGCTAGAATCTATCGTAGATGATGTAGGATCGCATGTATACACAAATACACTAGAAAGAGGGGTTGAATAGTGTATTATAAAAACTTGTTGCAAATAAAACGTTACTAAAATTTGCAAAGATGGAACAGAAATTAAATGACAAGTATTGAAAATAATCCAATCACAAACACAAAGATGTATCTTGGTTCGGATCCTTTTTATCCTACTCCGGTCCTCTACTCATCGTAGAGATTTCAATCCACTATAATCACTTGTCCTGCAAGCATTAACTTACAAAAATGGCGACAGTGCCCGTGTCCCAAACTTTGTACAATCTCTATACAGAGATTCAAACTTTGTTAGAGAAATAATGAAATTGAAAACACATATAGCCTTGGTATGAATATCAAGAATGAATTCAAAGGATGGTGTTTAAAAAGAGAACTTCAATGGTTCTAAATATGAAATTTGTGTAACACCCTTGAAGTTCTTTAGTTCTCAAATGAAGAAAGAGATCAGAATTTCTTCTTACAAACGAGAACACAAACAACTTTTCCCAAGAGAATTAAAGCCTTAATTTCCACAAATGAAAACAAAAGAAGAGGAAAAGTGGTGAATGAAAAGAGGGGGTACCCCTACTTTTATAGTGTTCAAAAACGGTTCTAAAGAAAGTTACAAACGGCTAGAAACTGTCCAGAAAATTTCGGACTCAAACGGACAAAAAAAGGTTTAGTCGGCTACGAAAAATCGTAGGTCACCTAATTTTAAAACCGTCATAAACGGACTATTTGAGGATGGTGACGTGGATCAGTCAATGACTAGATCCTTGTCAGAAATTTTCAGGTCAAAATTCGAAGAAAATATTTTTAGTCGTCTACGAAAAATCCTAGTCGACCAAATACAAAAATTGGGAAAGATAATGTAATTTGGAGCTTAGGGATATGTGATATGTTATAGCCAAGGCCCTGAAGATATAAAAAATAAAATTACATCTTTCCAAAGATACATTATCCAAACGTAATTTGAATAACGAAGCCGGTATTCTCAGAGAGTCTTTATAAACGGATCATATGCATAATGAAAAATAGAATGAGCTTTATGTTTGCACATCTGCATAGATAAAGTTAGTAACAGAAAATATACACTGATTGTCACATCAAAACCATATGGAATAGAAGATGGAATATACCAAGTTCCAACATTCTCCTCCTTTTGGATGATGACAAACAATGAAAGGATATAGTATTAAGATTACTATTACTAATACTCCCCCTGAATATATGGCGGATGTTCTCCCCCTTTGTCATCCACAAAAAGTGGAAAAACCAAATTAGCAGGCTATGAATTTTCGTAGTCGACTAATAAGTTAAAGAAGAAATATTCGCATGGAAATGAAACAGAACAAAGTAACACATAGACAACATAGAACTAAACATATTTGGGGGTACATAGAGCAAAATGGAATACAACACCCAACTTAAGCAAACAAAACACCCAAACAACTGACAAAATAAACCTGTAGCTAACAACAACCAAACAACAGACGTGATGCCAACGAAAAACCAAAGCAAAAATCAGAAAAGCACCCATCAGTAGAAACCCAAACCGAACTTGAAAAGAACCAACGACATCATGATAAGGGATGGTCAAAAGCCAATACGATCACATGGCTCAAGGACGATAGGACGAAGTTCTAGGGGAGGAAGGGCGGGGACGGGTACGACAAGGAGGAATGACATGCTGGGCTTCAAGGGCAGAGACAAGCTGTGATTGGTTGGTATGAATTTGGTTAAGGACTTCCGAGTGATGCTTCAGAGTAGCATCATACGAACTGAATTGCATCTGAATTCCTGCGAATCCTTCAGAGACGGTCTCGATAAGACGACGGATAAGAACGACGTTTGTCTCCCAGGAAGGAGAGATGCCATCCTTCGAGGCAATGAGCTTTATGCGTGACTTGGGACGGGAAGAGCCAGGAGCGACCGTAGGTGTAGGAGCGACCCGCGGCTGAGACCATGGGGTCTGAATATGAGCCCCGTCGGACTCATCATCACCAGTGCCGTCATTGTCCTCCGATTCAAAAATGGAAGAGGGAAGATCTGACAGCCGCATGTTGTGTATGGTAAGTTCATCGAAGTGAATATCACTATGAACAAAATACTCTCGATCTGTGGGGACTGAAAAAGCTCGTAGGATTAGGGTAATCAGACAAGGGAGATAAAATGGGAAGAGACACGTTTGGCAAGTGTGAATAATAGGAAATTTCCCTAGTGAATGGGAAATCCACCTAAGAGGGCAAAAAGACAATGCTCGATTAAGGAACTGAGATAATTGAGGGATCCAGATTTTGGTAAGAGGTTGTGGACGATGACTTTGTGGAGGAGCCGTGCATAAGGATGAAGTCTAGTGGCAGGCATGTGAGAAAAAAATTTTGGGGCCAATTTTGCGAGAATGGTAGGATCGGTAATACGAAAAGAGAGGGAACCATGAAAATCTGAGGGCTGATCGATGATCTTGGCAATAGTTCTGCCAGAGACAGTAAAGGAAATGCCTCTAACCATGGTAGTGAAGATCTTTTGGCCGCGACAGACAGAGGATTCAAGATTAGCATAAAATTCCTTTACCAGCGAAGGATAGTAGGGAACTTTGTTGTCAAGGCACCAAACGTTGTGCAGGCCGACAGTTTCAAGAATCCAGCGGACGTTAAAGGCATAGAGGGTGGCGAAATCAACGAAACGTTCGGAGTGAAATCGAGTTGCCTCGAAAGAGTGATATCGGGCTTTGGCTATGGACGATCAGAAACAGGAAGAGATCTCCGGGTCGTTCATGGCGAAAGGTAGTAATAAGAGGAGAAAGAAGGAGTTTGAAAGAAACGGTGATGAAGATGGGTGATAAAACATAGCAAACAAAAGAATATAAAGAGATGAAAGGGTGGTTGCTGAAACTGAAAGGGTGCTATGATCAGATTCAAGTTTGGAAGTTGCAAAAATTGAATGGGTTACAAAAACTGAAAGGTTTCAAACGAGAACCGAACAGACATGAAGAAGAAGAGACGCAAAAAAATCAAAGAGGCGAAAAGAGACGGTTGAGATACCCGTTTAAATAAACCAAAAAAATCCAACAAAAATTTTCAAAAAAATGAAGAAGAGGACAAAATGTAAACAGAGTAGGTGGGTTTTGTCATTCAAAACATTTAATATTTTGTGTGTCCCATGTACATTGGAAATAGGAGAAGAAATTTAAAAAAATGAGAATCAAAGCCGAATTAAAAAGCGGAGGACGCGTTTGGTGGGTGAAGGCAATGGGAAAGAGCCACATGGCAAGAGAAATCTCATCCAAATAAAGAGACATAATGCCATTACACTTTCCAAGAGATAAAGTAAAGAGAGGATAATATCTCTGACCGTATGCAAGAGAAGGTAGGTAAGATTTTTAATTAAAATTTTGTTTATGAAAAAAAAATCATTTCCAAAACCACATGTTAAAGGATATGGGACAAAAATTATAACACATGGGTCAAAAACAATAAAAAACAAAAGATAACCACCAAAAGGACACGACATATAAATTTGAAGAATTGGTCGACTACAAAAATTTGTAGTCGGCTAAAAATAAATAATGACTAAAAATTATAGGAAAATTCTCAAAAATTAAAACAAATTACCATACTTATATATCAAATTCAGATTCACTGATGATGCTCAATTTTCTTCTAAGTTTAATGAAAGATTCCTCTTTCAAAGGCTTAGTCAAAATATCAGCAATTTGACGTTCAATGGACATGAATTTTAATATAATATCACCTTTTTGAATATGATCATCCAAAAAATGATGAAGTATGTCAATATGTTTAGTTCTTGAGTGGTAAACATGATTTTTAGATAAATTAATTGCACTAGTGTTGTCCCACATAATAGGGCATGTGGAACACTGAATGCCATAATCTAATATAGTTTGTTTTATCTGAAGAATGTTCAAGTCCAAAGTGTTTGATGAGTTCTTTTGAATACTTGCTTTGATGGATGAATATGCCTTCTTTCATTTGCTTGATTTGAAGACCAGGGAAGTAAGTGAGTTCACCCATATGACTTATTTCAAATTCTTTCTGCATAATGTAAGAAAAATCTTGCCAAAGAGATTCATTAGTAGAGCCAAATATAATATCATCAACATATATTTGAATAATAATTATATCTGAACCTATATTTTGGATAAATAAAGTAGAATCATTTTTACCAATAGAATAACCAGAATTCAAAAGATAACTTTTAAGTCTTTCATACCAAGCACGAGGTGCTTGCTTAAGACCATATAAAGCTTTTCTTAATTTGAAAACATGATTATCTAGTTTTTCATGATGACAACCAGGAGGTTGTTTAACATAGACTTCTTCTTAAATAAATCCGTTGAGAAAAGCACTCTTAACATCCATCTGAAATAATTTAAAATTTCTAAAACATGCATAAGATAATAACATTCTTATAGATTCAAGGCGAGCAATGGGTGCATATGTTTCTTCATAATCAATACCTTCTTCTTGATTATAACCTTGTGCAACCAATCTTGCCTTGTTTCTTATTACCTGTCCAGATTCATCCAACTTATTTTTGAATACCCACTTGGTACCAATAAATGGATGATCTGAAGGTCAAGGAACTAATTCCCAAACATCATTCCTTTGGAATTGGTTGAGTTCTTTCTGCATAGACATGATCCATGAACTGTTATTACAAGCATTATTAATGTTCTTTGGTTCAATGGATGATAGAAATGCACAATGTGCCATTTGTTCTATCTGTCAGCGAGTTTTCACTCCATCTGTGATGTCTCTAATAATTAAATCTGATGGATGATTTGGAACTTGTTCAAATGCATTTGGAAGATCTGAAACAGACTCAATAAAAGGGTTAGTAGCACCATCATTATTAAGTTTAGCAGTATCAAAAGATTTAATTACAGATAATAAATTCTCTTCATCATCAATGAATCGAGAATTAGATGATGGGGTCTCATCAAAAGTGACATGTAATGATTCTTCAACTTCTGAAGTTCTTTTATTGAAAACTCTGTAAGCTTTACTACGTGTTGAGTATCCAACAAAAATTCCTTCATCAGATTTAGAATCAAATTTGTCAAGTGCATCTCTATTGTTAAGAATGAAACATTTACATCCAAACACTTTAAAATAAGATACTCGGGGAATACGATCGAAGAATAATTCAAAACAAATTTTGTTTAGAAATGGTCTTATAAGAACTTTGTTCAAGATGTAACAAACAGTTGCAACAGCTTCTGTCCAAAAATATTTTCGTAAGTTGCTATCACAAAGCATTGTTCTGGCACATTCTTGAAGAGTTCTATTTTTCCTTTCTACAACACCATTTTATGGTGCAGCACGTGGAAAAGAAAAATTGTTAGTAATCCCATTTTCATTACAAAACTTAGTAAAAGATTTATTCTTAAATTCTCCCCCATGATCACTACGAATAGTAACAATGTTTGAGGATTTGATTTTTTGCATCTTTTTACAGAAGATAGAAAATTCTTCGAAAGCATCATTCTTATTATGTAAGAATAAATCCCAAGTGTATCGTGAATAATCATCAACAATGACAAATGCATATCTACTTTTATTCAAATAGGCTAATCTTGAAGGACCAAATAAATCCAAGTGTAAGAGTTCTAAAGGTCTCTATGGTGAGATGATGTCCTTTGATTTAAAAAAAGATTTGTGCATTTTCCTTGTTGACAAGCATCACAATAATGCTTGTGTTTGAATGAAATATTTGGCATTCCAATAACTAACTTGTGTTTTGAAATGTGTGCAAGATTTTTGAAATTAGTATGTCTAAAACGTTTATGCCATAAAAGTGTATCGTCTGATGAAATCATTAAACAGTGATTGTGAGTGGAAACTGACATGCATAAGATATAAATATTATTCTTACGCTTGCCACGAAATAAAATAGAAGACATATTAGAATTATAAATGATGCAGTCATGTCGTTCAAAACAACTTTAAAATCTTTATCACACAATTGACTAATGGAAAGCAAATTATGTTTCAAACCATCAACCAGGAGTACGTTCTCAATGATAAGTTGATTGGAGTTTTCAATTGTTCCAATGCCTATGATGTTTCCTTTGTTGTTGTCACCAAAGGTTACTGAGCCTCCATCTTTATATTGAATGGTTGAAAGAATGTTGATATTTCCTGTCATATGTTTTGAATAACCACTATCTAAGATCCATTTCTCTTTTCATGGTACCTGAAAAAATAAAATATGAAGCATTGGTACACTTTTTCTTTAGGGTCCTTGGGATTAGATCTTAGGTAGCCAAACCCAATTAAAATTTGGATTTCTTAAATAATTAACAGAATGAACAATAGATTGCATATAATCAGAAAAGTATGATTTTCTATTATCTAAACATGTATCTTTAGGAACCCATATACTAATTGTATTAGGTTTCTTAGGAGATGCAATTGAAATGTTTGAAACTTTTCTTTGTGAAGAAGATGTAGAAGTGTTTACTATCTTCGTGTAGATGAATGCATGATTCTTCTTTTGTGGTTTTACAAAAGTCGTCTTTCTAACAAATGAAGATGTGTTAAGAGGTTTGGATATATTCTTATTAGAATAACCCAATCCTTGCCTATGATTTGCTGGATATTGAAATTGAAGCAAATCATTGACTTTAGTCTTGCCTTTGTTAAATTTATTAACATTAGAAGACATCTCATTGTACTTCATCTTTAGTGATGAATATTATTATCGATCTTGGATATATGTGCATGCAATTCTTGATTCTTAGTTTTGAGAAGATCATTCTCTTTGCTAAGATCCAAGATTTGAGAAGATGTATTCTCAGTGTTTATTGCATCAAATGAAATGCATTTTGATGTTAATACTTGATGTTCAAGAATAAGATCATCATTGCTTTGTTTCAAAGACTTGTGTTGTGCATTTAGTCTTTTGAAACGAACAAAGAGATCATTAAATGCATATAATAGTTCTTCATTGTCAATAGTACTTACATCACTTTCATCATTTTGTGCCATAAAGAACATGTTAGCATTCTCTTCATTGTTGTCTTCTTCATCTGAAGAATCCCATGTTGCTTCAAATGCTTTCTTCATTCTATCAAACTTCTTTTCCTTCTTGGAATGATCATTGTTGTAGTTGTTGAAAGTTTTGTACTTTGCTTTGACGAGTGGACAATCCTTCTTTATATGTCCTGGCCTATTACAATTAAAACAAAGAGAAGAATCAGGATTTTTAGATTTGAAATAGTTATACTTACCTTTTCTTAAGAACGTCTTAAAGTTCCTTGTAAGGAAGACAACATCATCATCATCCATTTCTGAACCATCATCTTCTGATGAAACTTTAAAAGCAAGTACTTTCTTCGTCTGGTGTGTTTCTTATTTCTCGTCTTCTAATTGAACTTCGAAAGCCATTAGATTACCAACAAGACTTTCAACATCTAATTTTGAGAGATCGTTGGCTTCTTCAATTGCTGTGATCATTGGACGCCATTATGGAGTTAAAGCTTTAAGAATCTTGTGAACCTGTTCAAGTGAAGTGTACGTCTTTTCAAGAGCGTTTAAAGAATTTATAATATTAGTAAACCTGTTGTTCATTTCTCCAATAGTCTCTTTGTCATTCATCTTGAACAACTCAAATTTGTGAACCAAAACAGAAATCTTGGTTTCCTTTACGTTACTAGTTCCTTCATGTGTTACCTCAAGTATATGCCAAATATCTTTAGCAGTTTTGGCCTGAGATACTCGATTAAACTTATTCTTATCCATGCCACAGAATAGAGAATTCATAGCCTTTGAGTTGTTGGTTGCTGCACTTTTGTCGTTGGTAATCCAATCAGAGAAGGGAGTTGTGGGCTTCTGATATCCTGTCTCTATGATCTTCCATAACGTATAATCCATACTTTGGAGATGAATCTCCATTCTAACCATCCAGTATGAATAATTGGAACCATCAAATAGAGGAGGACGAAATTGAGAGTTGCCTTCTGGATATTGTGATAAATAGTTGAGTAGAACTGCTGTCTTGATCTGTTCTGCCATCTTAATCCCGCTCTGATACCAAATGTAGGATCGCCTGTATACAAAAATACACTAGAAGGGGGGTTGAATATTGTATTATAAAAACTTGTTGCAAATAAAATATTACTAAAGTTTGCAAAGATGGAACATAAATTAAATGACAAGTATTGAAAATAAACCAATCACAAACACAAAGATGTATCCTGGTTCAGATCCTTTTGATCCTACTCCAGTCCTCTACTCCCCATATAGATTTTCAATCCACTATAATCACTTTCCCCGCAAGCATCAACTTACAAAAATGGCGACACTCCCCGTGTCCCAAACTTTGTACAATCTCTACAACAGAGATTCAAACTTTGTTAGAGAAATAATGAAATAGAAAACACATATAGCCTTGGTATGAATATCAAGAATGAATTCAAATGATGGTGTTTAAAAACAGAAATTCAATGTTTCTAAATGTGGAATTTGCAAAACACCCTTGAAGTTCTTTATTTCTCAAATGAAGAAAGAGATCAAAATTTCTTCTTACAAATGAGAACACAAACAACTTTTTCCAAGAGAATTAAAGCCTTAATTTCCACAAATGAAAACAAAAGAAGAGGAAAAGTGGTGAATGAAAAGAGAGGGGGTACCCCTCCTTTTATAGTGTTCAAAAATAGTTCTAAGAAAGTTACAAACGGATAGAAACTATCCAGAAAATTTCAGACTCAAACGGACAAAAAACGGTTTAGTCGGCTACGAAAAATCGTAGGTCAACTAATTTTAAAACCGTCATAAACAGACTATTTGAGGATGGGGACGTGGATCAGTCAACGACTAGATCCTTGTCAGAAATTTTCAAGTCAAAATTCGAAGAAAATAATTTTAGTCGACTACGAAAAATCCTAGTCGACCAAATACAAAAATTGGGAATTTTGACTTAGGATTAAATGGGTTGGAAGACCATATAATTTGGAGCTTAGGGATATATGATATGTTATAGCCAAGGCCCTGGAGCTATAAAAAATATAATTACATCATTCCGAAGATATGTTATCCAAACGTAATTTGAACAGCGAAGCCGGTATTCTCAAAGAGTCTTTATAAACGGATCATATGCATAATGAAAAATAGAATGAGCTTTATGTCTGCACATCAGCATAGATAGAGTTAGTAACAGAAAATATATATTGATTGTCACATCAAAACCATATGGAATAGAAGATGGAATATACCAAGTTCCAACAGATGACTATAGGGATGGTAACTTTGAATTGCAACAAGAAAATTATGACATGTCTAAATAAATTGATAATCTTAAAGAAAAACTTGTTGCTTGTAATTCTACTATTGATTTGCTGAAAAAGGAGAAAGCTAGCTCGCATGAATAAATTGATTGTCTTTCTTGTCCTAATTTATTAAAATATATTAGCATGTATAAAGAAAAATTGATTAAGCTTGAAACTAAAAAAAGGCTTATTGAAAATTGTGCAAACTAAATAATGAGCTTAAAAGAAAAATGATTGATTTTGAAAAGAAATATGAGGAAAACAAGAAAGCTTTCATTAATAAATGTATTTTGCTTGTGAATGAAAATTCTTTATTGAAATCCAAAGTCAGTAATCTAGAATTGTCCATAAAGAAATTCTCTATTGGAAAACAATCGTTGGATATTATTCTTTGAAACCAACTTTATGGCAATAATAGATGTGGACTTGGATATGATTTTAAAAATGTTGAAAAGTCAAAATATAGAAAAATTCACATTAAAACAACAAAAGTTGGAAATATTCATGCAAAGCATTTTACTAGTGGTTGCGTTGGTCATACCTCTTATTATAGCAAATATAGGAACAAGAACATTAAATTCAAGCAAATATGGGTTCCTTAAATTCAATCACGTAAGTATGATTCTGAAACAGGGACGACACTTGCTGCTCGTGGTTATTGTCGTCAAGGACTTCGAGTCCCAACCTGTAGTAGGTTCAGGTTATAGGGTCTCACATCGAGTAGAATCCACGTCTTAGTAATAGGAAGAACGTTAAGAGGAATACATTTGATGCAATGGAATAATTACGCCCACAAATGAGTTGTGAGAATAAAGCTAAAAGGCGTTTAGCATTTGGGATTGAAGAGGACTTCCATAGAAAATCCACAGGAAGAAATCTTGTTGGAATCGGAGCTCAAACGAGCCTAGAAACACGAAAATAGCAGAAAAGAACTAAATGGGTCAGACCCACTTTGGGGAGGCCAAACCTGCAAGGCGAATCGGGGCCCGCCCGCTTAGCGGGCGGGCCCACCGACAAAGAGCGGGGCCCGCTAGCTAGCGGGCGTGCCTGCTGCGCCAAGCGGGGCCGGCCTGCTGAGCGGTCAGGCACACCCGCCTGGCCCAGCGGGTGCAGCACACTGAGCGGGCCATGCGCCTGCTGTGCCCAGTTGCGGGCGCCCGCCCGCAATGAAGGCGGGCGCGCCCGCTGGGCCTAGCGGGCATGCCCACGGGTTAGGCACCCCCCTTTGGCTGTTTTCTAGGGTTTTTGAAACCCTTGACGACGACTACGAGTCACGACTTTTTGCTCAACTTTGAGCAATTGTTTGAGGGGTCAAACGAAGTCGGAATTTGTCGCAGTTTGTTCCTGCACGTTAACCATTGAAGCTCTTTGAAATGATAGGTTGTATCGTCTCTAGAGCTCAATGGTGAGGGAGATTTAATTGGCTGAAGTTAGGCCTTTGAGAAAGGCTTACTAACTTAATTAAATCACTCTTTCACTAATTTGTCCCACATTGCTCGTGTGACGAGCATGATGCACGGCTCCCTATATAAATAATGGTCCACAACCCTTGAAAATTTTGCACCAAGTCTCTGATTCGAGAAGCTCCTAATTTTTGAGCACACTCGATCGACGAATTAGTTATTCCTCCTCTTTCTTCCTATCCTCCAATCGAGTCCTAGCAAGACAGCGAGGATGTTTGGATCTGATCCAGACGTCTCTGACGTGGATCTTCTCAAGGGAAATCTTCTTTGGCAAGTGGTTGGCTTGGAGGCGGGTGTCGGCTCACTTAGGGTGGATCGGATCGAGGGCACAAGGCGACCCAGCTTCGAGGAGCGAAAGAAAGTGGTGCGGTACATCTTGCCAGCTCCAAGGCAATCTTCCAGGTATGTCATTTAGTAGCTTTCTAGCCTACTTTTAGGTATGTCGCAGTAGTATAGATCCCTATAGGGGTGGTCAGATCCATCTCAACTCGGTATAGATCTTGGCTAAGGTTATGGCTTTCCTTAGGGCTTTGCTAAAATGTTTAGCGATTGATTTTTCCACGGTGCTTATTATGCTTCTGTAGTCCGTCCGACTTAGGACGTGCACAGATCTGAGCCCTAAGGGTCCGCCAAAAACCTTCAGTGGTATCAGAGCATCTAGATATGCATGATGATCTTAGACGGTGATATTTTTAAAATTATGAATGCTTACTAAATGCACATAAAGATTCTGACTTTATGCGATATCGTTAGAATGGACCCCTTCTTGCAAAATTGTTTTAAAATTGTTTTAAAAGCATGAAATTTTTTAAGAGATATTTTAATAGTATGCGATGAAGTTAAAATAAGACTATTATGATTAGATGCACGTAATGATCATTTTATATGATAAATTCCTCTTAGCAAGCGTTCTAATGTTTCGTAATGATTTTAAATACAAAGGTTGTAATAAAAAATTATTTGATAATTTTTTATGAAACCAATATTTTATTAGATAAAATGTTTAAGCTTTAAAGTCATATCTTTTTATTTAAATGTTAAATTTTAAAGATATCTTGTTAATTATTTATTTGATAAATGTTTTAATTTGATGTTCTATTTAACTGTTAAATAGTTGAACCCTAATTTTATGCGATAATGATTAGCGTTGTTTATGTTTAATGGCATAATGTATAATTTGATTATTCATGAACCCTTTTAGGTTAGCCATTAATTCTTTAAAAATTTATAAGATGAATTTTTAATTCTTGTGACATGCTATGTTTTAATGATTCTCTACAACCTTTAAACCTAATTCCTGATTAGGGTAGTACTCTTTAACGAGGATTATTATTTTAATCGTTTCAATAATAATTTTCATTAAATGACTACACTTTAAAGGTGCTGAAATTAATTTATTAAAATCCTAATAGTGATTAGGGTAGCACGTTGAACAAATGCACCTTATAGTTGAAAAGGACTTAATAAAAGTTATTAACGAATCCTAATAAATTTTAAATTTTAAGGATTCCACTAGTTGATAGGATTAATTAGTGTTAATAAAAGCCTTTTTGTTTACGGCATGCATATATAAATGATAAGTGGCATTCAATGGATCATGATACCGGTCAATGTGATTGGCTAAGTTTGTTGGGTCACCCTAGCTAAACTGGGGGGAAGTGATCCTGGCTTAGTTAATTCCCTGGCTGTGTCCGCTGGACCGTAATGACACAAATCATGATTATATGACACCCTGAACTATACCTAAGTCCAATACGTTAATAATCTTTTTCAAGATAAAGTGTAGCCCTCCTTGTTTTAGGGGTTGGCAACTATAGGACCAGTGTTCCAGTTGTTAAGCTACACTCAAGCTGTGACATGGCAACCTTGTAGATACCAACTTATTAAATACATATGATGTAATCTTTATTTGACCCAAACCGTCATGTCGTGAATACACCGAGTGCCGGCGTAAGTTAATCTAATGATGTAGTCGTGTCTTGACCCAAATCGTCGTGTCGTGAATACACCGAGCGCCGGCGTAAGTTAAGCTAGACATGAAAACCGGGGTCTGACTAGGCTAGCAAATATGATTTGGATGAGCGACACTCATGATCATAAATGGCTAGGGGTAATATAGATAGGGAGTCATATGTGATATGATTCATGAAGAGTTCATGTGCCGACTACAGAGTCTAACAACTTGTTGAGCTACACTCAAGGTTGACAGACTCAGGGTAGTCAGATCCCTCTCCCACAAATATTTTATTATAATAAATTGTTTATTATTGTGACTTTAATTCTTAAAATCAGTGGGAGAATATAGTTTTAATAAAAACCGCTTAAACTATACAAAGAACATATGCTAATTCGATCTATATTAAAATGCAATATGGAGTCGGGACTCAAGTTCATTATTGAGAAGAACGTGCTAGATGGAACCAACTACAAAGATTGTCTCAGGAACATTAAGTTCGTCCTCTCACTGACCGGGATTAGCTACGTACTGACCGAGGACGCTCCGAATAAGCCTGACATGGATGCCACTAACGAGGAGAACGAGGCTTATAGGCAGCACCAGAGGGATGCATAGAAGGCTAGGTGCCTTACTCTCGCTTATTTGACCAACGGCCTGTAAAGGAAGCAAGAACATTGTAATGCCCTACAAGCTACTGCACAAGTACTAGGGGGGTGAATAGTACTTTAAAAATAACAAGGAGTATAATTCCTAATTATCGTGCAAACAACTACCAAATCAATTTGCGGAAGCTTAAATTGAATGACAACAACAAAATTAACAATGCTAACAAAAGATGTTACTGGGTTCGGATCCACCCAAGTCTCCCCGACTTGTTCCCGGTGATCCTACGTACCAACCAACCGGATCCCCTCCGGATACTTAGGTTAGAAACCCTAACCCAAGATTTTCACTATGATATCTTGTGAAAAACCTTCACAAGATCAAATCATACATGAAATGGCAATAGTGAATCCCACAACCCGGGATCACAACCTTCTCTCACAACCGAGAGAATCAATAAGCAATATAAACAAGTTTATAATGAAATAAACAATCTTACCACAAAATCATATACCTTGAGTATTCTTACCAAATAGGTGCAAGGAGGGATTTGAGGAAGATGAAGTCACCAAGACCCAGCACAACTGAAATGACCAGCAATGGGTGCCTAGGAGTGATTTGGAGACTTGAATCAAGCTAGAGCTTGAAGGGCTCACCAAGAACAAACTTCTCTCAAGATGGATTCTAGATCTAGAAAGTGAGAGAATGGATTTCTTGTGAGGAAGTGAGCTTTGGAAATGAGTGAGAATGTCTATCTCTTTCATTCTCAATGAATCTCTTAAAGGCAGCTCTTAACCCTAGAGAAATGACCAAGCTTTGTATTTATAGGGTCCCATAAAAACGAGTTAGGTCAAATCCCAACGGTTAGAAATCTGAAGCAACTAGTCGGTCAAAGAACAACCACTGACCGACTAGTTCATCAACTAGTCGGTCAGTCAAACAACATGGACCGACTAAGTGAAGAACTGAGAAGTGATAGAATTTCAGACCTAGAAATCTAGTCGGTCCAAGAAGACTTTCTGACCGACTAGTTTCACAACTAGTCGGTCAGTCAGTGAACTTCGACTGACTAAGAGGCAAAAACAATTAGGCTGAATACAAATTGATTTAGTCGGTCCAAGAACAAATGTTGACCGACTAGATTATCAAATAGTCGGTCACCAAACGTTCTTAGACCGAATAACGATAAACAGTAGCTTAGGAGAAATTTGGCATGTACAGTAAAGCACAACTAGTCGGTCAAAGAAGCATCACAGACCGACTAGTTCACAAACTAGTCGGTCGGTGAGTCAACGTAGACCGACTAACTATAAACAGTACTGAACAAGAAAAGATTAACTCATACTAGTCGGTCCAAGAAGCTTTGCTGACTGACTAGATCACCATCTAGTCGGTCAGTACTTCTTCTTGTACCAACTAACATGCACAAACAAGTCCGAATCGAAGCGCGATGCTTCGAGGAAGTTAGAATGGACTTGTACAAAGATCCTAGAGCTACGATATGAGCGTTATGAAGATAGAATTGTAAGATATACTCAAGGCTTAACATTCTATAGATCGAAGCTAAAAGACTATAAATAAAACCTTAAAGAACGGTCTTCGAGAGCTTCAATCAATTCTTTATGACTTCCAAAACGGTCCAAAAGCTTCAACGAAGCTTTAGGCAATGAATACGAGATTTGAGAAGTCTTGAGATGTCGCTTTGATTGTTCTCGTGAATTTGGCGACGATCTCCAATACTGCGCTCACAAATTGTTAGTTCATGAATTATTTATGGTTGCTCATCATCCAAAACCAAATCCGGGGAGTCCAATATTCAACATTCTCTCCCATTTTGGTGATGACAAACCAACATAAATAATAATCAAAAATAATGATTCAAATGTAAAATACTTACTCCCCATGCATTGATGACACGTTAATTCCAAAATGAATATATATAAATTGCATCAATGAGACGAGTAAGATATATAACGAGAATCGATTTTTGAAATATCGGATTTTGAAAATCCTTATATATATCTTAACTCCCCCTGAATCTAACACATTAAATTAGATTCTTGGAATTTGAGTTAAATTTTCATTTGCCCTATTTATTATCATTATCTCTCCCCCTTTGGCATTATCCCAAAAATGGGGGGCATACAACGACAACAACTAGGAAAAAGGAAAATCCAACATCGGGAGTCGTAGAAATTGACGATGGACCTAATTGACACCAAGGGAAACGTGATGAAATCAAATCAAGGTGTGCCAAATTGTCCATTATCAAAAAAATGAAAACTAAATCCATCATAAAATACCAAATATTAATTCATTTAGTGAATAAAGGAACATACTCTCCAATATTCAATATTCTTGGTTAAATTTATGCATGGAAAACAATTCTATACAATCATAGAAATATAATCTATTTAACCAAGTTTTTAAGTGATGAGCGACGATTTCACATATCATAGACATTGAATGAATATTAAATGTGCACGACGAAGTAAAACAAAAAGAGCATCGATGTATATATATATATATATGAATACCATGAGTACATCCAAAAATCACATCGATTACATCATATCAAGTGCAACATCAACATCAACATCAAAAAAGGTACAACATAATCATCGGGTCATCATCATCATACATCAAACAAAAAGTACATCACATACAACGACATCCAACATATCAAAACACATTAAAACAACACCCAAACTCCATCCCATCCTAACCTAAAACACTCTCAACAAGATGCATCATCCAAAGATCACAGGAGAGGCCTCGAAATAGACGATCACGAGGAAGTGGCAGGATCAGCAGTCTCCATGGGTCTAGTCGAAGGAGTGGACTCAGGCTCTACTGGGAGAAAGAGGCGTGTCAACAGACGGGATCGTCGGGGCAGGAGTGGAAACAGCGACGAGTGGCTCAACGGCTGGGGTATCAACAGGAACATCAGCAGGCAGATCAGGAGCAGGGTCGTCAGCAGGAGCAACAGCAGCATCAGAAGTCTGATCCACTGGTGCAGAAGTCACTGGAGCACCGGAAGAGGTGCCAGCTCCAGGAGCAGATGTGGTAGCAGCAGCAGCAGTGGCCTCAGCGCCACGAGCAAGGGAGGTGACAAGCTCATCGATATCCTCATCATCCATCTCCTCATCCTCAGAAACAGGAGGAGGAAGCTGGACGCCCATCAAACTAGCCATACGGCAAACTACCTCCTCGGTACGAGCCAACCGAGACTCGTGCCGACGAAGTAACCGGACAACATCATCAAGTGTGGTGGGAGGTCGAGAAGCAGCAGCTGCAGAAGTAGTGCCCTGAGACGCAGAAGGAGTCGTCCGCTGCACGTGACGGAGTGCCGCAATAGATTTTTTTACGGCCGTCGCGTTCAGTGGAGGACCAAGAGGACGCTCATCGTCAGGAGCAGAGGGACACGGAAATGAAGGAAAACCAAGGTCAACAGACATGGGTACGGGATATGCGCAGATTTAGTGGTCTTGCGAATACACTCGAAAGAGTCCATCTTATCGAGTATAATGCGAGCCTAATTAATCTCGCTACCCATGAACAGAGCGTATATCAATTTCAGAAACGGCTGAGACGGAAGTGAAGAAGATCCATACTTGGGAAGAAGGCAGGATTTCAAGATCAGGTTAATCACCCAAGCATTCGGCTTGAATGATTTGGAAAGGACGCCAATGAATGCGGGGGGGGGGATAACCTGGAAGATTTTAGCTAGGGTCCGCTGATCGAGGGAGGAGATATCGTCTATAGAGATGTCAGACGGGAGGAGGCCACACGATGAGCAACCTATCAACTCCCCCAAGATCTCTGCCGTGAGGACTATCGGAGTCCCCAAAACAGAAGTCTCGATGGAGTGAGTCTCACCGTACTGACCTCGGACACGATTGGCATAGAATAATTTGACCAGGAGAGGATAGGGTCTAGGGTTCGCCTTAGGGTCAAATCTAAGGTAGTCCAATAGGCCACTGTAGGATAGCAGATCAGCAAGGCCAAGAAAATCAGAAAACTAAACGTAATGCTCCAACAGCAGTGGGCAGTGCTCTATACGGTTGTAAGCCGCTAGACACTGAGGGTCGTCGCGACACAACGATATATCAACACCGCCGACTGGCATCGGGCCTTTACCCTTAGCCTTACGGGTCTTAGGAGGAGGTGGAGGAGGGGGTGGAGTAGGTGCCTTCTCGGGATGTTCAGGAGTGTATTCTTCCTCGGAATCATCCTCGGAGTCACTATCTGAACGCTCACCGGGAGGGGTAGGAGCACGGAACTTTTTGGGTTTGGGTTTGGGCTTGGAAGATTGGCCGGTAGGTTTGGGCTTGGACGTCCTCTTCCTCTTCAACGGTGTTGAAGACGAAGAGGGGGGACGAAGCGGTCTTGGCCCAGAAGAGGTAATCGGAATTCTCGTTCTTGCCATGGTCGCGGCACAACGAGTACAATCAAGCGACGTAAGAAGATCAAACACCCTAAGTTCAAGCCCTAGAACTGAAACAATCAAGCCCTAAGAATGAATTTCGAAACCCTAGAACACCTAGAAGTTGAAATGAAGCCCTAGGAGAGACCCTAGAGATGAAAACGAGACCAAGGAGGGAGGGAGATACCTAGGGGAGTGGTCGACGGCGACTGTCAGAGGAGATGGCCGGAAAAATGGCCGGAGATCGACGGGAAGACGAAGGGTCTCGATCGGGTTTTGAGGGTTTTTCGAGCAGGAGAGCAAAAACAACCGACTAGACTTAGAAAAAATCGGTAAGAATGAGTATTAGTCGGTCGAGAATGCGAAAAGACGTGATTGCCTTAGAGCACTTAGTCGGTCACAGTTAAAGCACTGACCGACTAGATTACGATCTAGTCGGTCGATCAATGAGCTTAAATCAACTAAGTCGAAACAGAGGCAAACAGAAAATTCTAGGGCAAGAGTTAGTCGGTCGCAGTATAATCACTGACCGACTAGTTTTCAATCTAGTCGGTCGGTAAGTGAACTGTGACCGACTAAAAGAAGTCAATGACAGGGAAAGTTCAAAGCTTGAACTAGTCGGTCTGAGTTCACTAGCTGACCGACTAGATGAGCATCTAGTAGGTTGGCTGATGAACTGAAACCGACTAGAAGAGTCCAAAAGTTGATAAATAAGTTCTCTCCACAAATCACTTGAACGAAACATCTTAACCCTCTCATAAGTCATCTAAACTACCCCATAAAACATCGAAATCTCAAATACGACATTCAAATAAGAATTCGAGCAAAAATTCAAACATATCACATAAAATCCCCAAAAATTCAATAAGTCTAGCATGAACGAAATATTGCGAAATATAATAGCATGCAAGATAATTGAATGAAACATGAATCCTATATCTCGGATTCACCCATAATCCCCAATTCTCGATGCAACCGCACAAAGGAGTCCTCCTTTAGGGGTTTCGTGAAAATATCGGCGAGTTGCTTTTGGGTTTCAACGTACACTAATATGATGTCCTTTTTAGCAACATGATCATCTAAGAAGTGGTGTCGGACATCTATGTGTTTAGATCGGGAATGGTGCACCGGATTCTTTGAAAGACAAATAGCACTTTGGTTATCCACCATGATAGGGCTAGTATCACAATGAATACCAAAATCCTTCAGTGTGTGTCTCATCCAAAGATCCTGGGCACAAGCGACACCGGCGGCAATGTATTCCGCCTCGGTGGTTGAAAGTGATACCGAATTTTGCTTCTTAGAAAACCAAGAGACAAGGGAATTTCCTAGAAAATGGCAAGTGCCACTAGTACTCTTCCTGTCGGATTTGCATCCCGCATAATCAGCGTCACTATATGAGACTAACTCATATGTGCTAGACTTCGGATAAAGTAAACCAAAATCTAAAGTGTAACTTAGATAGCGAAAAATACGTTTAACCGCTACTAAGTGAGAATCCTTAGGCTGAGACTGATAACGAGCACAAATACAAACGGCAAACATAATATCGGGCCTACTTGCGGTAAGATAAAGTAAACTACCTATCATACCTCGATATAGACGAATATCTACATCTTTTCCACCCGTATCTTTATCAAGATGCGTTGTAGTGCTCATAGGAGTCTTTTTCCCGGAGGCATTCTCCATTCCAAATCGCTTTAGCAACTCCACCGTGTATTTCGTTTGGTGGATGAAGATTGCATCGTTCAATTGGCGAATTTGGAGACCTAAGAAATATTTTAGTTCGCCCATGTGGCTCATCTCAAATTGTTCATTCATAACATTAGAAAACTCTTCGCAAAGAGTGAAGTTAGTAGCACCGAAAATGATATCATCAACATAAATTTGAACTAATAAAATATCATTATTCACATGCTTAACAAAAAGTGTAGAATCGGCTTCGCCCATTTTAAAATTCAAATCCAAAAGAAAATTCTTTAGGCGATCATACCAAGCTCGAGGAGCTTGTCTCAAACCATAAAGAGCTTTCTTTAGTTTAAAAACATGATTTGGAAAATTTTCATTTATGAAGCCCGGAGGTTGAGAAACGTAAACTTCCTCAACGACATCTCCGTTTAGAAATGCACTTTTAACATCCATTTGAAATAATTTAAAATTTTTATGGCATGCAAAAGACAATAATAGTCTAATTGATTCTAATCTAGCTACCGGAGCGAAGGATTCTTCGAAATCGATACCTTCCTCTTGTCGATTGCCTTGAGCTACTAACCGAGCTTTGTTCCGAACGACGACTTGGTTTTTGTCGGTTTTGTTCTTGAAGATCCACTTTGTCCCTATGACGGTGTGGTTCTTCGATGGCAAAGGAACAAGCTCCCATACCTCATTCCTCTCGAATTGAATGAGTTCCTCCTCCATGGCAAGGAACCAAGCACTATCTTCGCACGCTTCAACTATATTTTTTGGCTCTATCGATGAGGCAAAGGCACAATTGGCGAAGTGGTGGACTTGCGATCTCGTCTTGACTCTATCTTGAATATTGCCAATGACTTGCTCATGGGGATGGTCACGAACGGTATGAAGCCGCTTGGGAATACCTTGATCACTAGGTACATTCTCAACAACTTCATTAGTCGGGTTAGTATCAATAGAATCAATTGAATCAATAGACTTAGAATTTTCAAATGAATCACATAAAACATCCATAGAGTCATCATCATTTGAAATTCTAGGAGTAATAAAATTCTCATTAAAAGAGACATGAAGTGATTCCTCGATCGTAGAGGATCTTTTGTTGTATATCCGGTAGGCTTTGCTACGTGAGGAATACCCAACAAATATCCCCTCATCCGATCTCAGATCAAACTTGTCCAAATTATCATATGTGTTTTTAATAAAACATTTTGCGCCGAAAACACGAAAATGTTTAACTTGAGGCAATCTACCAAACAACAATTCATAGCAAGTTTGTTTGGTGCCGGGCCTCAAAAGTATTCTATTAAACACATAACAAGCGGTGCGTACCGCTTCCGCCCAAAATTGATAACCAAGTTGACTATCTTCGAGCATAGTGCGAGCACACTCCACAAGCATTCTATTCTTCCTCTCAACAACACCATTTTGAGGAGGTGCGCGAGGGAAAGAAAACGTGTGAGTAATTCCAAGATCATCACAAAAATTTGAGAAAGACTCATTCTCAAATTCACCCCCATGATCACTACGAATAGTGACAATGGTGGTTCCGATGAGATTTTGTACTTTCTTCACAAATATTGTGAATTTTTCAAAAGCTTCATTTTTATTACATAAGAAAAATACCCATGTAAATCTAGAATAATCATCGACGATGACAAGACCATATCTTGCATTTCCTAAGGAAGCAACTCTAGTTGGCCCAAATAAATCTAGATGTAATAGCTCTAGTGGCCGTTTAGTAGAAATGATTTTCTTAGGTTTAAATGAAGATTTAGGAAGCTTGCCACATTGACAAGAATCACAAAAATTTTTCTTTTCAAAAACGAGCTTCGGATAACCTTTAATGGAATTTAATTTTGAAAGCTTATAAAGTGTTCCAAAGTTCACATGTCCAAAGCGTCGATGCCATAAGTGTTGTTCACTTGTGTTGGCAACGAGACATTGTTCATATGACTTAGAAAGATCCAAAATATAAATATCTTTATGACGTGTTCCGGAAAATAATAAATCATTATTATCATTTGAAATATGACACAATCCTTTCGCAAAGCTAACTTTGTAACCTTTGTCATAAAGTTGGCTTATTGAAATAAGATTATGATTTAAACCATTAACTAGATAAACATCACTAATTAAGGGTTTATGTAACAGCCTGTTTCTATCGTACCTACTTCGTGCACGTGCTTTTGATCGTGCACGTGTTTATTTTAGACTTTATTTGTTTTTGAATGTTTTTGTGTGATATGTCGTCGTGATCTTCTCTGAAAGTATTAGATTGTGGAATAACTTGGGAACGACATATCTCGAGTCGTTCTTCCGCGATACTAACTTATTTGACGTGACGTCGCGACTTTCTGTTTTGACGCGAGACGTTTCTATTTTTAGTTTCGTCCCTCGACATCGAAATTTAGATCCGTCTTCTCCACTATCTTTCTTTAGTCATCTAGAACACCCCATAATTAGTTTATAATTTTTGGACTTAATTTGACCTATTTTCCATTTTTTTGAAAGCTTTAAATAATTTTAAAATCTATTTTATAAGAGTTTTAATTACAATAAAATTTCTATATTATAATAACGTATTAAAGAATTTTTTGGCAAAGTTTCAGAATTTTTGGCCGCACCCATCTTGCGTGAGGGAGAGGAGAGCAATTTTAAATTATATTAATTATTTTAATTATTTTAATTACGATTTTCTTAACCCAAACCCTAACCCTAACTCTTTTATATTTAAATAAACCCTAGGCTAGGTTATTTTCGCAGCCACACAAACCCTAGCCGTCAAAAACCCCTCCCGACGTTCGTCGCAACGTTGCGACGATCGCAACGTGCACGACCGACGGCCACCCTCGCAAATCTCAGCGCACGACCGGAGCAAGCCCCCGCATCGCCGCTTGCAGCGCCCGCTGCATCGCCCCCCCGCTGTCGCCCGCTCCGACCGAGAGCACCGCTCGGTCAGACCGAGCGCCCGCTCCGCACAGCCGCTTGGCCCGCTCCGCTGCACCCGCTAGCGTCCGACCGATGGCTTCGCCCGCTGTGACCGAGAGGCCGCTCCGCATCGCCCAAGCGCTGCACGCCCGCACCCGCAGCTCGCACGACCGACGGGATCTGTCGGTCTGACCGACGGATTCCTCCGCACCCGCCGCTGCAACCGAGCCCCCGCATCGCCAGTGCACGACCGAGAGCTTCTCTCGGTCTGACCGAGAGAACCCTCCGCAACGGCAGTGTACGACCGACCGAACTTCGTCGCAAGTTGGTTTCTCCCACACCAACTCCTGTGGTGGGCCCCCCAAGTGCTCCTGAGGTGTTGTGGGCCCCCTTGGACCCCTAGCTCTGCTGTGGGCCCCGCTTGGACGTGCCACTTCGCGGATTTGCCGTCTACGACGTTGCGACACGTCGTAGGCCTTCGTCGCAAGTTCAGACTTTTGGAAAATCGTGCGAGGACCAGATCTGAAGCTGAGGAGTTCTCCGATCAGACCCGACATCCAATCTACAGCAAACTCCGGTTCAGGTTGGTTCCCCGAAACTCGTAGAAACCCCCACAATAGCTGACTGAACCCTAAACTAAAAACCGTCAACTTGAACTAAATTTACTTTCCAGCTCCTGTAAAACGTTGTACGAACATAGAAAATCGACGAACGGACTAATTTGACTGTGCACATAGGATAGATCGTCGATTAGGTTGATACATCAAAAAGTGACTTTTGACGAATAGGATAGTCCCGAAAACCTAGAAACGAACCCTAATAGGATTTGATGAATTTGAGACCTGACATCGTCGCCGTGGCGATATTTCAGACAGACTTCTGTAGACGAGACGCTTGGACGAGACGCTTCGAGAGGACGACACACTCGCCATTTCAGGCAAGTGTACCCACTTGCGTTTTTGACCGTGTTTTGGTCTTAGTTTGCTAGAACTGTTAGACTGTGAATGTATAGAACCGGACGTGAAATGATAGCGTCTGGGACGACTCCTGACGGCTCAGACTTGACGATGAAGTCTGAGCCTGACAACAACAACTTTTGATATTGTTGGGCTATCATGTGTGTGCGTGTGTGTGGACACCCTAGAATAACCCTTCCTGTCGTGTCACGTCACGTCCCGTCTTGCACAGCCCGCTGGGTAATAGGGGACTCGCCGAGTGATCCCTTGTACTGATTCACAGCCTGCGGGCAATAGGGCACTCTCCAAGTTGAGAGGGTGATCCCTTGTACTGATACACAGCCCGAGGGCAATATGGCACTCTCCAAGCTAGAGAGAGTGATCCTTTGTACTGATTCTCAGCCTGCGGGCAATAGGGCACTCGCCAAGCTAGAGCGAGTGATCCCTTGTATTGGTGTCTTGTCTTGTCTTGTCTTGTCTTGGGGTTTGGGGTTGGGTTGAGCGTGCGCACGACAAGAGGGTCTGATCCCCCTCGAACCGTAAGGTGTGAACCCTTTCGTGTCTCACTTGTCTTGTCCTGCCTTGCTTCCGTCACGTCACGTCTTGTCTTGACACCTGTAGGCTAGTCCCGTAGTTGGTAGCACACGCTACGACTACTACTTGTCCCGTTTTTACTTTCCTGCTGCGTTACTTCCTGTCATGTTACTCTGTTATAACCACAGCATGCTAATCAACCAGTAAACTGTTGTGTAAAAGAACCTCAGCATGCTAATCAACCAGTAAACCGTTGTTTAAAGTTTGGTGCACTTGCAGTAAAGTCTAACCCTTCTTGTAGACTTTACCTGACGTACAGTTCCTTTTCTTGGGTGTTGTACGTCAGGTATTTAGCCAGAGTTTGTGGACGAGGTAGTCTCACTGGAGTACGAGGAGCCGAGGACGTCTACCCAGAGCACGTGCCTGACGAGGACCAGACCTTGAGGTCTTTTAGTCGCCACTTTCAGAGGTTACTACTTTCCGTTTCTTTTAGATAGTTTATTGCCACGCTTAGGCTTCCTTTTTAGACTTTGTACTTGTTCGATATCATATCTCTAATTTAATGAATGCAATTTCTTTTCTGTACTTTTGTTGTTTCGAACTATAAAAATGCAAGAACCTGAAAATCTTTTAAAATGGTACATCTACAGACGCTTATTGGGTCCGAGCTTCTAAAGCTCTGGCCTAAGCGGGCCTCGTCACGTTTCGCTTCCGTCCATTTTGGGAAGCGGGGCGTGACAGGTTTTAGTGGTGGCTCATGCAGGTCTTGCAAAAGTTCGGAACAATAAAAGTACCGCATTCATTTGATATCCACGTACAAGTCTGAATTAGTTTCCCAGTCTTAAATAGTAGGAAGACTTAGGTAGACGTCCCAGTTTGATAGTCTGACGCCTTGGTTAAGATTTAGTCGTCCTCGTTCTAGACTATCTTAGCATCCCCCTTTGATTCTGATCGTATTAAATATCTAGAGTCCTTCTTTTTAGTTAGTTGCTCGCCCAGCTCCATCGACTTCGGGCCCAGCAGAACGTAACCTCGATTCTCTTAGGCACCTTATCTTTAGATCCCGATTATAGACTAGCTCATTAGGAAGTCTTAGAGCTGAGTTATCGTAATCTTTAGACGACCCGATGATTAGAACCCTTGTCCTTTAGCATCCCTCTGATCCTTGCAAATTTTGTGCTATCGACCATAGAGTCCCATCGTAGCTCTTCACGATTCATATCTTACGCGTAATCTTCATGCGATCATTTTTCCTTTCTCTCGATTCTCGTGATCGTTTCCTAATGATCATCACCAATCCTTCGAATCCCTTCCTTGACCAATTCTACCTTCTCTAAAATTATTTTCGACTTTCCTTATTAAGTTTTCGCTTCAGATTGATTTCTTTGAAAACCCCTATATTATATATTTAAAAGTTGTTGTTTTGGATCGAGTTAAAACTTTTAATTGACTTGGAGCTTTCTTGGACGTAAATATTTTAAGTCAATATCTCGCACTCGTTTTAAATCATCATTCCTCAAATTCAGTTTTTATTTGCCTTGTTTCTAAAATATATATATTACTTTTATAAACTACACAATATATTTCTACTATCTTGTATTTATTTTCAAAATTTCCCCTTTTCCCAAAACCTGCTTCCATTAAAAGTATTTTCGAAATTTATTATTAAATTCTCCGACCAGTTTGACTTTTTTTTGAAAACTTTTATTAATTATTTAAAATTTCTTACTTTCGGTTGAGTTAAAATTCTTTCGCAAATTTTGAGATCCTTTCGGTCGTGAAAGTTTTAAGTTACGACCTCTTACTTATTTTCGAATCAGTATCCATCGTATTTTAGTTTTAAAACTTTGTTACCATTTCGGGAATTCAATATATCATTTTTCTACCTACGAAATTTATTTTAACCATTTACGTACGTACTTTAGAATATTTTTCTAAAACAAAGGGGGATTTTAAATTTCTTACATATAAACATCTCTATGTTCATCGTGCTCATACTTCAAGAACCTTTGTTTAAATTCATTTTCATTTACAAAACAATCGCTACATCATCCCACTTTTATTTCCTTTATTTCTTGTTTTCGAAACCCATTATTAAATTCTTCGCTCGGTTTAACTTCCTTGAAAACCCTTTATTATATATATTTAAAATTTATTGCTTTTCGATTAAAAGTTCCTTCTTAGATTTTGAAATCTCCTTGGTCGTCAATTTTCAAGTTACTATCTGGAAATTATTTCAAATCGGTATCTTTCATATTTTCATTTTTAAAACCGTGTTAAGATTTTGATAATTCAATTTATATTTTTCTGGGCTACCAGATCTATTTCTAAATCACTTACAGTTCATACTTTTAAAATATTTTCTGGACTAGGTGGAACTTCAATTATTTTTATTATTATTATCATATCTGATCTATGTTTCTCGTGACTACATTTCAAAATCTTTGTGTAAACTTATTTTTTTCATTTGCAAAACAATCATTTTACACCCAACCAACTACCTCCTTATCTTGCCTTATTTGAACTCGTTCCTTCCGATCTTATTTCGTTCCGCTTTTGATTTAGTTTTCTTTCCTTCTTTTATCTAGACATTAGACCTTGTAGTTATCCATGTTATCTCCGGTTTAGGAGTAGGCCCTTTGGTAGGTGATGTCGTCATGGTGCATGAGTTTAGGTAGAGTGCGTAGACCCATATGAATGTGTGTCATCTTTAGGATCCTGATGTTTGTTTCCTGTGTCTTGAATGTGTACTCAGTGTTAACCATGGTATGCTGGAAGTTGTCTGAATGACGGTATTCATACTTATATGAATGGCGTCATCGCAGGCAGATCCTTAGACTTAGTTTTAGTTTTAATGAATGGTTTATCTTGGTTGTATGTGACTGTATCAAAAACCTTGTTCTCTTTAAACCAAATCTTTAAAAGTTTTAAAACTAGCTCACAAGATCACAAATCACTTAACTTCTCTCATCCATTACCGCAACACCACACGTTTTTTTTCAAATGCTTTTAAAATATTTCTTTGGCCTTAAAGTCTCTCTTTCACTTCTCTTCTTTCTTCCTTAAACAAAATTTTCGTGTTTATGATTGTTATATTAATTGGGCCTAGCTATTATCGTTGTAGGATTTTTGCGGGTAGGCTCAGGGAGTGAGATGAGTTTTATTATGGCAATGATTAATTGATTTTGGGAACACGAGGATGATGGATTAGAATATTTTTTTTTGATGAAAAGAATGAACTGTCTCAGACTTATTTATAAAACCGAAGTGTGGTGGACTCAATGGGGAATTCTGTTTGAATGAAATTATATGCGAGGAGATGATAACTTATCAGACTTGAGGCTTAGACGGGTAGTCGATAGGAGTAACTACGGAGAATAGTATGAGTTAGGGTGATCATGAGATTGAGTAGAGCTTATATTAGCATTGAGACGGATTGATGAATTGATGTGAGAAGACTTTGAGGATAACACGACGTGTTGAGATTAATGGATGTTTAGGTATTCGGACTTAATAATGGTTGGGATTTGTTATAGTGAGCAGGATGAGGTGTAATTCTGACAGATCAAAATATTTGGTGGATGAATTTATGGGGAGATATGACGAGAATGTATTGAAGACACGACGATTGCTGATTGGTGAAGGTATTACAGGATAGACAAATGTTTTGTCTTGGATTGGTGGATGACTAGAATCGCATTTTTTGGAGATTTATTAATATTGGGAAAAGATTTAGAAATTCAAAAGATATTAATGAGCGATGATGATGCTTAGTGGAGTGGTACGATATCAGAAGATGATATTATTTCTATGAGAACTTGGAGTTGGAAATTGGAACGGTAATGATGGATCTATATTATTAGGAGGTGAGTTTAGTCGTGGCTTTGCCCAATGGAAAGATGGATTATGAGGAACTATTGAGGAATGTTGTTCGAAGTTACAGGATTAGAAATCTTTATGGGTAGATATGATAGTCGCGGGTATAATGTTATATGGGAAATTATTACTAGTGTGAGTGATTCCGAGGGCGGAATCATTTCTAAGGTGGGTAGAATGTAACGGCCTGTTTCTATCGTACCTACTTCGTGCACGTGCTTTTGATCGTGCACGTGTTTATTTTAGACTTTATTTGTTTTTGAACGTTTTTGTGTGATATGTCGTCGTGATCGTCTCTGAAAGTATTAGATTGTGGAATAACTTGGGAACGACATATCTCGAGTCGTTCTTCCGCGATACTAACTTATTTGACGTGACGTCGCGACTTTCTGTTTTGACGCGAGACGTTTCTATTTTTAGTTTCGTCCCTTGACATCGAAATTTAGATCCGTCTTCTCCACTATCTTTCTTTAGTCATCTAGAACACCCCATAATTATTTTATAATTTTTGGACTTAATTTGACCTATTTTCCATTTTTTTGAAAGCTTTAAATAATTTTAAAACCTATTTTATAAGTGTTTTAATTACAATAAAATTTCTATATTATAATAACGTATTAAAGAATTTTCTGGCAAAGTTTCAGAATTTTTGGCCGCACCCATCTTGTGTGAGGGAGAGGAGAGCAATTTTAAATTATATTAATTATATTAATTATTTTAATTACGATTTTCTTAACCCAAACCCTAACCCTAACTCTTTTATATTTAAATAAACCCTAGGCTAGGTTATTTTCGCAGCCACACAAACCCTAGCCGTCAAAAACCCCTCCCGACGTTCGTCGCAACGTTGCGACGATCGCAACGTGCACGACCGACGGCCACCCCCGCAAATCTCAGCGCACGACCGGAGCAAGCCCCCGCATTGCCGCTTGCAGTGCCCGCTGCATCGCCCTCCCGCTGTCGCCTACTCCGACCGAGAGCACCGCTCGGTCAGACCGAGCGCCCGCTCCGCACAGCCGCTTTGGCCCGCTCCGCTGCACCCGCTAGCGTCCGACCGATGGCTTCGCCCGCTGTGACCGAGAGGCCGCTCTGCATCGCCCAAGCGCTGCACGCCCGCACCCGCAGCTCGCACGACCGACGGGATCTGTCGGTCTGACCGACGGATTCCTCCGCACCCGTCGCTGCAACCGAGCCCCCGCATCGCCAGTGCACGACCGAGAGCTTCTCTCGGTCTGACCGAGAGAACCCTCCGCAACGGCAGTGTACGACCGACCGAACTTCGTCGCAAGTTGGTTTCTCCCACACCAACTCCTGTGGTGGGCCCCCAAGTGCTCCTGAGGTGTTGTGGGCCCCCTTGGACCCCTAGCTCTGCTGTGGGCCCCGCTTGGACGTGCCACTTCGCGGATTTGCCGTCTACGACGTTGCGACACGTCGTAGGCATTCGTCGCAAGTTCAGACTTTTGGAAAATCGTGCGAGGACCAGATCTGAAGCTGAGGAGTTCTCCGATCAGACCCGACATCCAATCTACAGCAAACTCCGGTTCAGGTTGGTTCCCCGAAACTCGTAGAAACCCCCACAATAGCTGACTGAACCCTAAACTAAAAACCGTCAACTTGAACTAAATTTACTTTCCAGCTCCTGTAAAACGTTGTACGAACATAGAAAATCGACGAACGGACTAATTTGACTGTGCACATAGGATAGATCGTCGATTAGGTTGATACATCAAAAAGTGACTTTTGACGAATAGGATAGTCCCGAAAACCTAGAAACGAACCCTAATAGGATTTGATGAATTTGAGACCTGACATCGTCGCCGTGGCGATATTTCAGACAGACTTCTGTGGACGAGACGCTTGGACGAGACGCTTCGAGAGGACGACACACTCGCCATTTCAGGCAAGTGTACCCACTTGCGTTTTTGACCGTGTTTTGGTCTTAGTTTGCTAGAACTGTTAGACTGTGAATGTATAGAACTGGACGTGAAATGATAGCGTCTGGGACGACTCCTGACGGCTCAGACTTGACGACGAAGTCTGAGCCTGACAACAACAACTTTTGATATTGTAGGGCTATCATGTGTGTGCGTGTGTGTGGACATCCTAGAATAACCCTTCCTGTCGTGTCACGTCACGTCCCGTCTTGCACAGCCTGCTGGGCAATAGGGCACTCGCCGAGTGATCCCTTGTACTGATTCACAGCCTGCGGGCAATAGGGCACTCTCCAAGTTGAGAGGGTGATCCCTTGTACTGATACACAACCCGAGGGTAATAGGGCACTCTCCAAGCTAGAGAGAGTGATCCCTTGTACTGATTCTCAGCCTGCGGGCAATAGGGCACTCGCCAAGCTAGAGCGAGTGATCCCTTGTACTGGTGTCTTGTCTTGTCTTGTCTTGTCTTGGGGTTTGGGGTTGGGTTGAGCGTGCACACGGCAAGATGGTCTGATCCCCCTCGAACCGTAAGGCGTGAACCCTTTCGTGTCTCACTTGTCTTGTCCTGCCTTGCTTCCGTCACATCACGTCTTGTCTTGACACCTGTAGGCTAGTCCCGTAGTTGGTAGCACACGCTACGACTACTACTTGTCCCGTTTTTACTTTCCTGCTGCGTTACTTCCTGTCATGTTACTCTGTTATAACCACAGCATGCTAATCAACCAGTAAACTGTTGTGTAAAAGAACCTCAGCATGCTAATCAACCAGTAAACCGTTGTTTAAAGTTCGGTGCACTTGCAGTAAAGTCTAACCCTTCTTGTAGACTTTACCTGACGTACAGTTCCTTTTCTTGGGTGCTGTACGTCAGGTATTTAGCCAGAGTTCGTGGACGAGGCAGTCTCACTGGACTACGAGGAGTCGAGGACGTCGACCCAGAGCACGTGCCTGACGAGGACCAGACCTTGAGGTCTTTTAGTCGCCACTTTCAGAGGTTACTACTTTTCGTTTCTTTTAGATAGTTTGTTGCCACGCTTAGGCTTCCTTTTTAGACTTTGTACTTGTTCGATATCATATCTCTAATTTAATGAATGCAATTTCTTTTCGGTACTTTTGTTGTTTCGAACTATAAAAATGCAAGAACCTGAAAATCTTTTAAAATGGTACATCTACAGACGCTTATTGGGTCCGAGCTTCTAAAGCTCTGGCCTAAGCGGGCCTCGTCACGTTTCGCTTCCGTCCATTTTGGGAAGCGGGGCGTGACAGTTTAGATGGGTTACCCACTTTACCAACACCGACGATGGTTCCGCTCTCGTTGCCTCCAAATACGACGCGGTTTCCATTTGCAATGGGAACTACTCCGGAGAGCAATTGAGCGTCACCCATCATGTGTTTTGAACACCCGCTATCGAGTATCCAATTCCCTTTGGAGCTAAATTTAAATTTGTTGCTCCTTTTCTTTTTCTTTTCCTTGAGTACCTAAAGATAGAAAATTTCATATCATGGTACCCAAGGTCATTGCGTCCTCAAAGGTTAGACCTTTGGAAGCCAAGTCCAATTGGACTTAGACTTCCCCACATAATTTCTACTATGCACACCATCCGAAAAATAAGCATTCATATATACTTGTTTTTCATCCATGCTTGTATCCTTTGGGATCCAAATAGTGAAAATCTTGGGAGCCCTCATCCTATTGGGTGCATGCATGCGACGTTGATTTCTACGTGATGCATGTTGTGGATAGGCATACGGAACATGATGGAATGGTGCACGACGAGAATTATTCATATGATGAGGTGGGTGAAGATATGCATGTGTGGGAACACGTGCGTGAGGGTGTCTCACATGGTGTGCACGTGCCCGAGAATGTGTTGCATAAAAATCATCATATGTGTGAGCCGGTGGAGTAGGACGTGTGTTCCTACGTGGCATGGTATTGGTGTACATATAAGCATGCCCCTTCTTTGGAGGTCCACCCAAAGTGGGTTTCTTTCCGAAAGAGGGTGTAGACGAGGTGGAAGCACCATTGGTAGAAGAACTACCAATAGAGTGTTTGCTACCACTCGTAGAGTCACCGGAAGTTGGCCTAACAAAAGTAGTGGCCGATTTGGATGGACATCCCATCGTATACCCCAAGCCAATGTGGTGATTGGCCGGAAGTAAGTCACTTAGGATTTTATCCAAATGGTCCTTGCCCTTATTGAATTTATTAATTCAGCCTAATGTGTTTTCATATTTCTCTTTGAGAGAACGCATAGAAGTATCCAAATTGGATACTTGCGATGTGAGCACATAAACACGAGATTTAAGATTCTCATTCTCAATACTCAAAGTCGAGTTTTGAGAAGACAAATCCGCTATCATATGTTCTTCCAGATCTTCAATGCTAACATGTTCAAGTTTAGATTTGAGATTAACAATCTCATTTCTTAACTCTTCAACAACGGTGTCGTTGTTGGTGATGATAGTCTTAGGCGAGGTTTGAATGCTAGCTAGGTCATCTTTTACTTTAGTATATCTATTTACTAATTTAGTGTATTTGGACCATAGTTGAGAGTTAGCATTCCTAAGATCATCCACAGTTACCTCATCGCCTTCGTTGTCGCTATCATCGGAGGAGGAAGATCCTTGATCATGCTCCTCTCTTGCCATGAAGCACATGTGCGCTTGCTCCACTTTCTCATCATCTGACTCTCCGCTTGAGGAATCCTCGGAGTCGGTGAATGTTGCTCCGACAAGTCCCTTTTTGTACCCCTTTTTGTACTTCTTGGACTTGTCGAACTTCGGCGCCTTCCACTTCTCCTTTTGCTTGTTTTGAGGACAATCCACTTTGATGTGTCCTGGCTTATTGCATTTAAAGCACAAAGGTGGAGAGGCGTTAGTAGAAGTAAATTTAGATTTTTGTTTGAAGTTACCCTTTCGGAAGAAGCGATTGAACTTCTTTGCCATGAGTGCAATGGATTCCATGTCCATTTCTTCTTCCGAGTCCTCATCATCGGTAGAGGTGGATGAAGCCGCCTTGAATGCAATCGCGTTTTTCTTAGGCACGTCTTGGTTCAAATAGGACTTCATCTTTTCTTGTAACTTCACCTTGCTATCTTTGCGTACCTCGTATGACATCAAAGTACCCATCAATTGAACTACGGTATACTTATTCATGTCATTACCTTCCTCGATGGCGAAGGTACGTTTCTCCCAAGAAGAAGGAAGTCCTTCGATAAGCTTCGAACACTTCTCCTTTTGGGTGTAGGTTTTGCCGAGAGCTTCCAACTCGTTCATTATGTCGACGAAGCGAGCATAATACGCCTTCATCTTTTCTCCCTGTTCCATATGAAAAGATTCGTAATCTCTATTGACTACCACGAGTTTAGAATCTCTTACCCGACTTGTTCATTCATGCAAAATGAGGAGCGAATTCCAAATTTGATATGCACTCTTACATGTGCATATCTTATTAAAATCTTCGGGTTCCAATGCACATTGTAAAGCATTCATTGCTTTGGCATTTGCAATCTCCGCGGCGACCTCCGCGGTAGTCCACTTGTCGAAATCTTCTTCGGTAGGCACATTGTACTCCGACATGGTAATTCTCCACAAGGAGGTGCTCCGGAGGAACGTTTCCATCCGGCATTTCCAATATCCATAATTGACGCCGTTGAAGAATGGAGGCCTAGTCGAGGAATGTCCTTCCATGACCGAAGACGCTCCTTCACGGTTCCTGAAGGATCCATAATCCGCAGGTGGACGAACGGTCTTGTTGTCGTTGGCAGACATAGCTAAGTATCTGGCTCTGATACCAAATGTAATGCCCTACAAGCTACTGCACAAGTACTAGAGGGGGGGTGGGGGTGAATAGTACTTTAAAAATAACAAGGAGTATAATTCCTAATTATCGTGCAAACAACTACCAAATCAATTTGCGGAAGCTTAAATTGAATGACAACAACAAAATTAACAATGCTAACAAAAGATGTTACTGGGTTCGGATCCACCCAAGTCTCCCCGACTTGTTCCCGGTGATCCTACGTCCCAACCACCCGGATCCCCTCCGGATACTTAGGTTAGAAACCCTAACCCAAGATTTCCACTATGATATCTTGTGAAAAACCTTCACAAGATCAAATCATACATGCAATGGCAATAGTGAATCCCACAACCCGGGATCACAACCTTCTCTCACAACCGAGAGAATCAATAAGCAATATAAACAAGTTTATAATGAAATAAACAATCTTACCACAAAATCCTATACCTTGAGTATTCTTACCAAATAGGTGCAAGGAGGGATTTGAGGAAGATGAAGTCACCAAGACCTAGCACAACTGAAATGACCAGCAATGGGTGCCTAGGAGTGATTTGGAGACTTGAATCAAGCTAGAGCTTGAAGGGCTCACCAAGAACAAACTTCTCTCAAGATGGATTCTAGATCTAGAAAGTGAGAGAATGGATTTCTTGTGAGGAAGAGAGCTTTGGAAATGAGTGAGAATGTCTATCTCTTTCAATCTCAATGAATCTCTTAAAGGCAGCTCTTAACCCTAGAGAAATGACCAAGCTTCGTATTTATAGGGTCCCATAAAAACGAGTTAGGTCAAATCCCAACGGTTAGAAATCTGAAGCAACTAGTCGGTCAAAGAACAACCACTGACCGACTAGTTCATCAACTAGTCGGTCAGTCAAACAACATGGACCGACTAAGTGAAGAACTGAGAAGTGATAGAATTTCAGACCTAGAAATCTAGTCGGTCCAAGAAGACTTTCTGACCGACTAGTTTCACAACTAGTCGGTCAGTCAGTGAACTTCGACCGACTAAGAGGCAAAAACAATTAGGCTGAATACAAATTGATTTAGTCGGTCCAAGAAAAAATGTTGACCGACTAGATTATCAACTAGTCGGTCACCAAACGTTCTTAGAACGACTAACGATAAACAGTAGCTTAGGAGAATTTGGCATGTACAGTAAAGCACAACTAGTCGGTCAAAGAAGCATCACTGACCGACTAGTTCACAAACTAGTCGGTCGGTGAGTCAACGTAGACCGACTAACTGTAAACAGTACTGAACAAGAAAAGATTAACTCATACTAGTCGGTCCAAGAAGCTTTGCTGACAGACTAGATCACCATCTAGTCGGTCAGTACTTCTTCTTGTACCAACTAACATGCACAAACAAGTCCGAATCGAAGCGCGATGCTTCGAGGAAGTTAGAATGGACTTGTACAAAGATCCTAGAGCTACGATATGAGCGTTATGAAGATAGAATTGTAAGATATACTCAAGGCTTAACATTCTATAGATCGAAGCTAAAAGACTATAAATAAAACCTTAAAGAACGGTCTTCGAGAGCTTCGATCAATTCTTTATGACTTCCAAAACGGTCCAAAAGCTTCAACGAAGCTTTAGGCAATGAATACGAGATTTGAGAAGTCTTGAGATGTCGCTTTGATTGTTCTCGTGAATTTGGCGACGATCTCCAATACTGCGCTCACAAATTGTTAGTTCATGAATTATTTATGGTTGCTCATCATCCAAAACCAAATCAGGGGAGTCCAATATTCAACAAACATATGGATGTTCAAAGTATGCATCTGAATGCAGAGGAGTTACATGGCAAACGGGCAAGAGCTACCAGGTTTGAAGCCACCTGCAATCTCTGGGAAACCAAGATAGAGATGGGCCATGCGCAAGATCATGTTATAAAAAAGATCGGGTACATAGAAGATGCTATCCAGTTAGGTTTTGTCCTCGAAAATGAAATGAGCGTGAACATTATCCTGAAGTCTTTAACCCCCGACTTCAAACAATTCATTACTGGTTTCATCATGAATAGTACTGAAACAAATCTTCCTGGTCTCCTAAATATGCTCAGGTAATTCGAGGAGATCGAGAAGAAGCCGACTGTGTTGGTTGTTGGCTCTGCTTCTTCTGACCAGCCGAAAGGCAAATGTAAGAAGAGGCAAGTCCCACAACCAACCAAGGTGAAGAAGGGGAAGAAGAAGAAAGGGTCTCCGTTGAAATCGGATTGCTTCCACTGCCATAAGGCAAGCCATTGGAAGAGGAACTACAAGGTTTAACTTGCAGAGAAGAAGGGGCATGATGATGCCTCTACCTCAGGTAAAAATTTTAATTAAGAGCATAAAATTTCCATTAAGAATTGATAAATGGTATGAGATACCAATATATTTACTAAGACATCTGTATAATGTCTACAGGTGCTTAAGGCGAAGCAAGGGATGGAAGAAGTTCAGTTCACGGTCGGCATCAAAGTAATCGTTGTTGCTGGGGCCATATGTGAATGTCAGGAGATAACAACAAGGAGAAGAAGAAGTCGAAACTCTTTTATTATTTGAGTAAATGTGTCGATTATTTTGTTTCAAAAACAATGATTAAGTGATTGTCACTCAATATTTATTTGATGTTTGAACGAGTTTGATTCATTGTGAATGATTTAGTTTTGGGTTAATTTCCTAGGTAGATATGCTCTATTTAAAATGTGATTTGTTGAGAATGGCTGGTTGCTGAAGATATGGTTGTCAAAGTTGGTGTGCAAAAATTTCTTGAGTTGTCGTGAAAACTTCTATATTAATGTGATTATTTGGAAGTTGTCGAGAGAGATAGAGATATATATATATATGTATGTATGTATGTATATATATATATAGGTAAATCTTCAAATGAGAACATTTCGCACGGTGCGAAAATGTTTTTAGTTTTTTTTTGAAATTTTTTTTTTCAAAAATTCTTTTTTCCACCGTCATTATATGTTGTTATACCCCTCTCAAAAAATAATCGTTGAGAAATAATGTCATTTGGCCTTCGATCAAGGCATTTCATCAAATTCGCACGTTTTGAGACCGTTAAATTTGTAACGGGTGGATTGATGCTCTAATACCCAACGGGTTCACCCATTATTTTCCCTGGGGTATATATTTGTATGGATTAAACATAAAAAAAAGAATTTTTTAAAAAAAAAATTTCAAAAAAATTAAAAAAATGTTTTCGCACGGCCTTTCGCACCAATTATACGCAATGGAAGATTGCCCTATATGTGTGTGTGTGTGTGTGTGTGTGTGTGTGTGTGTGTGTGTGTGTGTGTGTGTGTGTGTGTGTGTATAAAGATATATTAGCTAATTAAAGTAATATGTAGGTTCGAAGTGCATATAATAGATATGATCTAACTTATATGCACAATAAGAATGGTTCTTATTGGACTACATTTAATACTTAAAAGTTAGAAGATTGAATGCAGTTAAGGAAAGAACAGTGTAGAAAATTTTGATTGAGTTAGTTATCATTAAGATTCCTATAAACGGATCTCGATATGACTTATTCATCAAATCAACCTGACACTGGTAGATTCCTATTTAATAAGTCAGTACTTAATAAAAATTCTAAATAAGATTTAGATTTTTAAGTCGAAGTATTTAACCATATGGTTCTTTAAGTCAGTGGGTGCTGGCATGTAGACTTAGTTCCGTTTCGAACTAAGTTATAAGTCACAGTTATTAAACTCTATATGTGACATCAAATCAAATGATTTTAATTATGTCAAAGATATATAAATTTAGGTGTCATTTATGTACTTGACATAATTGACCCAAAAATAACTGAAACATGCTATGACTAACTAGTAAATATGATAAACACTACATCAAGTTGTATAAGCTAATTGTTAGCAAGACAAGAAGGAAAATCGTTGGATGAGATCTAAAAACATTTCGGAAGATCAACCTGGTGTGATCAAGTGATGTATAAATAAGACACCATTAAAATACATAATAGATACGCGTTAGCAGATCCACTTTTAGGTTTGGTATGTGATGTCCAGTGTGACTGATATGCTGTAGCTGTATGCGATACCGAGATAAATAGCCTAAGTACAAGTGGGAGATGTAGGAAGATGTATGCCCTTGAGGCATTTATCCTGAGTTAAACATCTTGTTCTAATGATGATACGCTACAAATTGTCCTACTATAAATTCTATGAATTTTATACTTTAATTTCCTTTGACTTAAAGTGAGGTCATTACGTATCTAGATGTAGATCTAGATTGTTGGAAGTAAATGACCGATAAAGAACTTAAGTCTTAAACGGTTCATGGTCATAGAAATGTCGAGAATAGGATATCGGCATATCGGATAGACCATTGTGTCTTTGTCTTACCTTAAGGGTATTGATGATCCCATAGTCATTCGGCTTGGCAAAGTCGGAGACAAGGCACATGTGCTCATTGGAGAATGAGTTCACTGAATGACCAACTTAGAATTATTATATGGTTAATCTTTAACTAAACTGACAATAATAACTCTAGAGTGATGATAAGCAAGCTGGTCCTTAAGACCTGAAGTCATTTGTACAAACCTGTTCGTGAATAGTGTCACTTAGACCATGACCTAGCTTCGAGGCTAGGCCTGCTAGAAGGTCTTAGGTTGGGTGACACGTGAAGCATACGAGATAAGTAGATGAATAAGATGTGATTCGTCTCTTCCATTAAAGGGAAGTTAGTGTCACAGGCTTAGTACAGTCCTTGTGATAATCCTCGGTCGAGGTGCGTTGTAAGAAGTACACCATGTATATAACAAAGACCGCTGTATACTAACCGAAGCTGGCTAGTGGGGTTGACGGTTAACCATACCCTAGGCCATGCAGCGACACAATCAAGACGAAGGGACTAAAACTGTGGTATTTTTCGCTGACATAGTAAGAGTGATCCCGAGGACACTTTAATCAATGGGTCAATCACGTAAGTATGATTCTGAAATAGGGACGACACCTGCTGCTCGTGGTTACTGTCGTCTAGGGACTTTGAGTCCCAACCTGTAGTAGGGTCAGGCTGTAGGGTCTAACACCGAGTAGAATTCACGTCTTAGTAATATGAAGAACGTTAAGAGGAATGCATTTGATGCAATGGAATAATTAAGCTCACAAATGAGTTATGAGAATAAATCTAAAGGCGTTTAGCATTTTGGATTGAAGAGGACTTCCTAAGAATACACAAGAAGAAACCGCGTTGGAATCGGAGCTCAAACGAGCCCAAAAATAAGAAAACAGCAGAAAAGCACGAAAGTGGGTCAGACCCACTTTGGGGAGGCCGAACCCACAAGGCGAAGAGGGGCCCGCTTGCTAAGCAGGCGGGCCCACCCACAAAGAGTGGGGCACGCTCGCTAAGCGGGTAGGCGCGCCCGTTGCGCCAAGCAGGGTCGGCCCGCTAAGCGGGCCTGGCGCCCATTGTGGCCCAGCCACAATGAAGGCGGGCGTGACCGCTGGGCCAAGCGGGCGCACCCACGGGTTTGGGGCACCCCATTGGATATTTCCTATGGTTTTTGAAACCCTTGACGACGGCTACAAGTCACGAATTTTTGCTAAACTTTGAGCAATTGTTTGAGGGGTCAAACGAAGTCAGAATTCGTCGCTGTTTGTTCCTACGTGTTAACCATTTGAAGCTCTTCGAAATAATAGGTTTTATCGACTCTAATGCTCAATGGTGAGAGAGATTTAATTGGTTGAAGTTAGGCCTTTAAGAAAGGCTTACTACTTAATTAAATCTCTCTTTCACTAATTAGTCACACATTGCTCGTGCGACGAGCATGGGGTACGGCTCCCTACATAAATAGGGGTGCACACCCCTTGGAAAACTTTCCACCAAGTCTTCGATTCGAGAAGCTCCTAATTTTTGAGCACGCTCGATCGTCGCCTTAATTATTCCTCCTCTTTCTTCATATCCACCAATCGATTCCTAGTAAGATGGCGAGGAGGTTTGGATCTGATCCAGAAGTCTCTGACGTGGATCTTCTCGAGTGAAATCTTCCTCGACAAGTGGTTAGCTTGGAGGCAGGTGTCGACTCGCTTTGGGTGGATCAGATCGAGGGCGCAAGTTGGATCAGCTTCGAGGAGCACAATGTGGCCCCTCGGCAACGGCGCCAAAAACTTGCCTGACCCAAAATGGTGTGAGCGCTACTCCCAAGTGCAGGAGATAGAACAAGTAATAATCCTGGTGAGTCCATATATCGTATCCACGGGGCAACTGACCTACAAAACCACGAACTTCAGTTTATAAAGAGTAATAATATGGTAATAACCAACCATCTAAAGTTATGGTATCAAGAGTTTAAGATAATAAAAGAAATCCTACGATAACTACGGGAAAGGTAATATTGGGGTATTAATATGAAGAGTATGTGTTGGTTGTGATATCGTTAGGTTCTATGAAATCAATTATTATCAATACCTTTTCTATAACTCAACGTTTCGTCCGGTTAGGGCATGAGAACGTCGAAAAATATGGCGATAAAGCACATAAAAATGTGCCAAAGAGTTAATCACATATAACGTCAATTTCATAAGGAAAATAAACACAAATGCCCTCTCAGGTCGCATCACGAATAAGTCCGCAACGATCATATTCAATTCAAGCATGACCACGTCTCCGTATAATATACCCAAATAAGATGTATGTAGAAATCAACAAAATACGTGATTATACAATGCAAATAGGGCGAAAGATATCAAAATCAATTATTACGACACCCTAACTACATCAACACCAACACACATGAAGATTAACCATGCATGGAGAGAATATATTCAGTATTCATAGACAAATACATCATCAAACGCTCAAAATACATGAATAATACGTCAAATACAAGCCAAATACGCAAAATACAAGGCTAAAGATTGGAAAAATGTCACCAATTCTCTCCAAATAGCCCCAAATCTCCTTCAGATGATAGATCTAGCCTTTGTCCCCAGGGCCTTCAAATTTCATGACGAAATACGGCTCCAAGAGCCCCTAATATGCCAGAATACGCCCCCAAAAGGCTGTATATACCCTCTGGAATACTAGGGTATTTATAGGCTGTAATGTCGATGGCGGATCCGTAAAACTTGCTCAAATTCAACTCAAACTTCGCTCGGATCGCTACCCATAAACGGATCAAATGTTGTCTGTAGGATCGATACGGGATTGGATGAGAGAGTGACACGTGGCCGTATGGGTCGGATCCGCTCTACTCACTGACTCCAGTTTGGAGTTAGTAGGTGCCGTCCGATCTCGAAGCAACGGCGTGGATGACTCCACGTCGCCCGCTTCTTCGAACAACTCCGAGCGCGCTTTGTCTTCGATCATGGCCGTTGGATCGTGAAGCAAAGGTGACGATCTCGGCACGTCGCTTCGCCCCGCTCCATCGTTTTGTATGTATATCGGTCGTTCGATGCCGTCGGATCGAGCGAGCAACGGCGATGATTTCGCCACGTTGCCCCGCGAGATATATAAATCGCCTGCTGATTCGAATTCGAGCAGGATACGTACATGCTGTTGGATTGGCTATCAAAGGTTGAGATAGAGCAACGTCGCCGCTTCGTTCGCCTCGTCACTAGCCGTTCGATATGAGCGAGAAGTGTCCGATGGCGGGCACGTGTCCAGATAAATTTCCGCTGCTCCGCTGCGATTGATTCCTTCGTAGCCGTTGGAACATGTATCAATGGCCAGAAAATGACCGCGTCTTCCCCATTTCTGGAGCGTCGGATACAAGAAGCACCGCTAGGATTGTGCCACGTGTCCCGTCCCGATGATTAACGGGTATATACTCTGTATTTACTCCGTATTTCCCCATTTAAATGGTATTCTACTTTCAAAAATTCATAGTAATTAGCACGGATCTCAGAAAAATTCAAATAAAATAGTCGTTGGAATCGTGAGATCGAGATCTAGCCATGAAAGATATAAAAAGTGCAGAAATACTCAGTTTATTACTGTTTTGTGCTTAAATCAAGTGATTTCTCTAATAAATGACGATATACGAAATACGAACATATTAGAGACCAATTAAGCATCATATAAGCACAAAATAGGGCTAAATGGGTATTAAATATGCAATATTCAACCAGAATCAAACCCCCTAATAGCGATTTGCTAGTCCCTAGCAAAAAGAGCGATGAAGACGGATGATTAGTAAAACAGTAAATTCTATCAATTGCGTATGGTGTGGCTCAATAATTTTCTTTCCAACATGATTTAGACCATCAATGTACACAATCCATGAATAAGATCAATCACATGATATTTTCTCTAATTTAATTCGAATAAATAACATGCAAGCATTGTTTTGCGCAGGCAAAAGTATAGCACGTCGTTGTATTCTAGTTTTCTCATTTCCAAAGAATTGGCATATCAAAAAGATCGTTCAAATCATGGGTAGTGAAGTTTCTTAGTTTATTCCTCATTTCTTTCTTTTGCTTTGTTTTTTGATTTTTTTCTTTGGACGACTTAAAATGATTCATGTAGCGAGCTTTCAGTTAATGATTCCTAGGCCAGAGGACCTTTGGACATTAGGCTTAGAAGAGCCCCTCGAACTTTATACTCGAAGCATCTAAGTTTTATTTTCTTCTTCTTTTTTATGAATGCACTCTCCATTCATCCAACTTTCGACGTGAATCTCCAATGCTTCTTGAGGCACGAAGACCCGGCTAATCAATGAACTCAAGGAAGCGATGCACTTTTTTTCTTTTTCACTTTTTTCTTTTTTATTTTATCGTAAGAAACTTAACATCCATAAATATGAACATATTCATTAGTAACAACGGCCAAATTTCTCTTCAACTTGAAGACTATTCTAACAAATCGTGTATACTTAAGCTTTTTCATCACAGTCGCATGCATGAAATAAATTCAAACTATTTCGAGATATTAATCATGACAATTGAAAATTTTCATAAATAGCATATTAACGAGTAATTCCATGAAGAAAAAATAATTAACGCAAGACATAAACAATTTCTAGAACTCAATCAATGCATAATCATCCGCATTTGTGGTATGCGAAGGAGTTTTAAATTATGAGAATGGTGGTTTATTCTTTTCTTTCACCTTGTTTTTTTTAAAAATCATAAGGTCTCATACACCCCCCAACTAAAGATGGACATTGTCGTCAATGTCAAAAGGGGTACGAGTTTATTCAAAGCAAGCATCCTAAAAAGCATATAAAATCTACGCTAATGGAAAGAACACACCGTGATCAAATGGCGGATCTCGAATCTTTAATGGTGGATGAAGTTGTTCAATTTGCTCCTTGCGCTCCTCGGCGATTATTCTTCCTCCATTAGCTAAAGATTATTCTTCCTCCATTAGCTAAATAGGACCCAAAAACACAAGTCCAAGCATCTCTATAAAGTGATTATGTATGTACTGCAAGAGATGAGTTAGGTTAGTCCAATTTAGTCTAAAATTATTCGACACAAACATATTCCAAATGTAGTCATCAAAATGGATGAAATAAATTAAGGTATGTTGATGACAACTCCTTAAAAGATGTGCACTACTCTCGGTATGATGCTCAGTCATCGGGGAGAGGGATAAATGATTTTGGGAAAAAACTGGGGAAAAGAGTGGTTTGGGCTCCATAGCGATAATCTCTAAACACATGTCCCTAGCTGTCTCATCTTCATGTTCATCCAAAATTGCTAGCGCCTCCTCTCCGTTGCACCCACTTCCTGCCATGTTGATATTTTTGTTCGTCACTTCATCGTGACATGGCTTGCTCGATATACCTGTAATAGAAGATGAACTCAAATTAGATTTTGGAAATTGAATTTTAAAAGAATTATTTTCTTCTAAGCAAGTGGCACTCAGAGTAAGATTTTCAATAGATTGATGAATTTGCCGACTCAGAGCAAGGAAGTTTTCTTGGAATTGATGGGATGTGGCCTCCTGTGTCTAAATGAGCAAATAAACTTTCTCTTTCAAGGGTTGCAATGGTACGTCTACGATTTGCTCTCCTTGATCAAGGCATGAAGGCTCTGTTGAATCACGCTCTGAAGTCTCATTAATGGTCTGATCATTCTCTTGTAGGGACTCCATGTACTTCCACGCCTCTGTCGGCGTCATGACTCCCAAGAATTCCTGCAGTTGTGGTCGTAGTCCAAGTAAGAAGGACTCCATAAGCTCTTTTTTTGTGTACCCATGCTGCGGATAGCTCGATATTATGTCTGTGAACCTCCTCCAGGCATGAAAGAAAGTTTCACAATCAGTCTGATTAAAACTAACTATTTTGAGCTTCTCCATCATATGTTTGTCTGCAATATTATACTATGCATCATACAAATTGTTTGTGCGATAGAAATTCATGTATTCCATTTTTTGAGTTTTTTAAAGAGAAAACAAAAGTAATAAAAAAACTAATAAAAATCCTAAACTATAAGATGGAAGGATCTCACCGAATGTTCTTCCATACGAACTGAAATCGTAGATTGCAAGTACTGTTATCCCCAGCAACGGCGCCAAAAACTTGGCTCGTCTCAAAATGTGTGAGCGCTACTCCTAAGCATAGGAGATCGAAAAAGTAATAATCCTGGTGAGTCCAGGTATCGTATCCATGGGACAACTGACCTGCAAAACCACGAACTTCAGTTTGTAAAGAGTACTAAAACAATAATAACCAACCACCTAAAGATATGGTATCAAGAGTTTAAGATAATAAAATAAAATCCTACGATAATTACGGTGAATTCGATATGGGGTACTAATATGGAGAGTATGTGTTGGTAGTGATTTCGTTAGGGTATGTGCAATCAATGATTATTAATACCTTTTCTACAACTCAACGTTTCGTCCGGTTAGGGCACGAGAATGTCGAAAAATATGGCAATAAAGCGCATAAAAATGTTCCAAAGAGTTAATCACGTATATAGTCAATTTCATAAGGAAAATAAACACAAATTCCCTCTCGAGTCGCATCACGAATATGTTTGCAAAGATCATATTCAATTCAAGCATGCCCACGTCTCCGTATAACATTTCCAAACAAGATATATGTAGAAATTGACAAAATACGTGATTATACAATGCAAATAGGGCGAAAAGATATCAAAATCAATGATTACTTCACCCTAACTACATCAACACCAACACATATGAAGATAAACCATGCATCAAGAGAATAAATTCAGTATTCATAGACAAATACATCATTAAAACCTCAAAATACGTGAATAATACTTCAATTCTAAGCCAAATACGCAAAATACAAGGCTAAAGATAGGGAAAATGTCACCAATTCTCTCCAAATAGCCCCAAATCTCCTTCAAATGATTGATCTAGCCTCTGTCCCTAGGGCCTCCAAATTTCATGGCGAAATACGGCTCCTAGAGCCCCCAATACGCCAAAATATGCCCCCAAAAGGCTGTATATACCCTCTGGAATACTAGGGTATTTACAGGGTGTAATGTCGGTTGCAGATCTGTAAAACTCACTCAAATTCAACTCAAACTTCGCTCGGATCCGCTACCCGCAAACAGATCAAATGTGGTCCGTAGGATCGATACGGGATTGGATGAGAGAGTGACATGTGGCCTTACGCGTCGGATCTGCTCCGCTTTCTAACTCCAGTTCGAAGTTAATAGGTGCATTCTGATCTCGAAGCAACAGCATGGATGAAGCCACGTCGCCTGCTTCTTCGAACAACTCCGAGCGCGCTTCGTCTTCGATCATGGCCGTTGGATCGTGAAGCAACAGTGACGATCTCGCCACGTTGTTTTGCCCCGCTCCGCTGCTGTGCATGTATATGTTGAGTATTGGACTTCTCCATACTTGGTGTTAATGATGAGCAAACATAAATACTTGTGACTAATCCCCTATTTTGCAGTTAATCCATTGCCTAAGCTTATTATGAAGATATACTTGCAATGGATGACATTCAAAGTTCATTGAAAGCAAATGAAATGGATTGGATGATCATTGATGATGATTGAAGCTCCATGAAGACTTCAAGCTCATACGTTGGATAGAAGAGAGAGTTCGTCAATGCAAATTTCTTTTATCTCTTCTAGTATGTAGCTTAGAAGTAGAACTTTGTTGGAGCACTCACACACATCTTCAATTCAGTCTTAGGACATCATTAGATCATTTGTCCTTAGACTCCAATTCATTTCTTGTTTGATTGTGCTTGTATTGTTTATAACAGTCGACTGCTGAACGTTTTACAGTCGCCTGTCTCAAAAACAATCGACTGTATTATGTTCTACAGCCGCCTGTTATGCACAATCTTTTACAAACTAGTTTTGGTCTTCTCTATTTTTATTCCCATAGGCGACTCATGAACGATTCACAGGCGCCTGTCCAAGTGACAGTCGAATGTGTTTTGTTTATCAGTCGCATGTCTATCTTTTGCCCAAACTCTGTTGATCTGTCTTTTACGACCAATCGACTAATGTTGGATTTACAGTTGACTGTCCATTGGATCAGTCGACTATTAATGCTGCATCAGTCGTCTGTCTGTCAGCCAATTAGTTGACTCAGCTCTCTGAAAATTCTCAGGGTTTTGACAGTCGTCTGTATAAGGATTTACAGTCGCCTGTTCTGATAACAGTCGACTGTTTTATCCTCATCAGACGTCTGTCCTGTTATCTCAGAAGATTTTCAGAATTCTTCAACTTACCCATTTTATGGCCAGTCACCTGTAGAAGGATCTACCCTTGCTCACTGTGCAACAGTCGACCGTAGTTTCCTCAACAGTCGACTGTCGCGAGCGCAGATTCTATCCGTTGAGATTTTTCTCACGGATTCCAAAAGGGTTTTGCTAATTCTGTTTTGTGGATTTGAGTAACCTATATAAGGAGCATCGAATGTTCCATTGAGATGTTACCTAGGCTATTGTAAAATCTCTCAAGCTTTCATTCTCAAGAACAAAAGATCTCAAATCCTAAAGCCCTAAGCATTCCACTCTTTGATTTCTTGCTCTCCAACCTAGAACCAAAGAATCATCTTCAAGGCATTTGGTGCAGTCAAGAGAAAGGGCTTTCTCCTCTCTTCCAAGAGAGTCTTCAACACACAACACACTTCTCCTTCAAGTTCTACTTCAAGGCATATGCTATTGTAAGTGTTGCTTTCATATTTCATAACTTTTGTTATTTGAATTTGCTCTCGGGGTGTGAGAGTGGTTTGCTTGCTCCAAAGTTGTGGGAGTCAAGGACAATCGATTGTATTTTCGATTTCACTTGTAGGGTTGCTACAAGTGGGTTTTAAGGAAACCTCAAGTTATGGTTCTAACTTGAGTATCCGGAGGTATCCGGGTTGAAGGGACGTAGGATTACCGGGAACAAGTCGGGAAGTGACTTGGGTAATCCGAACCCTTGAAACATCATTGCATTTGCATTTGTTTCAATTTGGGTTTAATTTCAATTCCGCACTATTTTGTTGGTTAGCATTTAAATTGGTGTAACTATCATTATAAATTGCTTAAACACTATTCAACCCCCTTCTAGTGATTTCTCCATAGCCAGGGTCCTTACAATTAGTATCAGAGCGCAAGTTTTTAGCTATGGCATCCAACAAAAACATCGTTCCTCTGTCGCCTTCGTACAACAATCACGACCGTGATGGAGCATCCACACTTTTCGAAGGTCAATCAACAGTGCGTCCTCTATGTTGGCACGAACTTTGGCTATTGGAAGTATAGGATGGAGATGGTCCTAAGGAGCACTTCGCTTTGGAGAACCCTCCACTAGGAATACGTCGAGCCCACAGAAGAGGATTTCGAAAAATGGACGACTTCCGAGAAATCCACCGAAGTCAACAACGCTAAAGCAATGAACGCTCTTCATTGTGCGTTGGACCCGAATGAGTTCAACAAGATATGCACATGTAAGAGTGCATATCAAATTTGGAACCATCTCGTCGTTACCCTGAGGGAACGAACAAGGTAAAAATTTCAAAGTTATATGTTGCCGTGCAAAACTTCGATTAGTTTCATATGCAGGAAAATGAGAGCATTGCATCGATGTACGGATGTTTTTTCGACATCACCAATGAATTGGACGCCCTTAGCCAAACATACACTGAACCTGAAAAGTTAAGGAAGATCATAATGGGAATGACCTCCAAATGGGAAAGAAGAGCTATCGCCATCGAGGAGGTCAACGACTTGAAGACCTATACAGTTGTGAATCTTATCGGGACTCTCATGCCTTATGAAGTAAGACGGAAGAACCGATTAAAGATTCAAGCTATGATGAATCCTTCGGAGGCCAAGAAGAAAGCTTTGGCATTCAACGCCAATTCATCATCCTCCGATAGGGAAGATTCGGAAGATGAAATGGATTTGGGTGAAATGGCCCAAATGTCGAAGAAGTTTCAACGCTTCTTTCGCAAAGGTAAATTTCCCTCTAACAAAAGATTTGAGTCTACTAATAATACTTCCTCTCTTTGCTTTAAGTGTAATAAGCCAGGGCACATCAAGAGGGATTGCCCAATGCTAAGAAACAAAGAGAAGTGGAAGGCTCCGAAGTACTACAAGTCCGACAAGAACAATAGTGACAAGAAGAAAGGACTCGTCGGTACATTCGATGACTCAAGTGGAGACTCATCAAGTGATTCCGATGATGAGAAGGGTGAAAGTGCCCACATGTGTTTCATGGCACAAGAAGATCCACTCTCCGATGAGAGTGACTCCGACACACATGATACCGAGGTAACAATGGATGAACTTCGTATTGCTAATGAAGAATTATTTGCTAAATATCAATCTTTAATGCTTAGATATACTAGCTTAAAGAAATTGAATGTTAGCAATTCACCCATTCCATGCATTATCAACAATGACACCATTGTCGATACTTTAACTCTTGAGAAAGCAAATTTAGCTTCTCAAAATGTCACTTTGAGAGATGATGTGAATTCCATCAAATCTCAACTAGATCAAACACATCCTAAGGATAATAGTGATCTAGTTACTTAACACACACAATTGGGTTTAGAGAATGATTCTCTTAAACTCAAGTGCACGAGCTCAAAGCACGTGTGTCCACCTTGGATACCAATATTTCTTCTCTTAAGGAGAAATATGAGCTTATGTCCTCCCGTATTGTGAGATTCAATAAGGGAAAAGGACAATTGGATGATTTGCTTGCAAACCAATTTCCGACCACACATCGTGTTGGTCTTGGTTTTGTTAATGCAAATGCATCCAATGCTCGCACTTCCTATAGTGGTGTCACTATAGACTTCGTGAGGCCATCCTCTGGTGCATCCACAAGTGGTGTCAAAGACACTATAGGTAGAAAACCTACCAAGAAAGTCACCACTTCACCATCTCTTCCTTTTGGCAAGAAACCCACTAAGGGTGGAAACCAAAAGAGAAGCCATGCTTACATGTACACTAACACCCATCCACATAGGAAACCTCCTACTTCACAAGTGGATACTCATGACACTTTATATGCTCCACACCCACGGACACGTACAAATCCACACATGAGAAATTCTCATGTACATGCTCCTATACACCCATATGCACATACGCATCATTCTTACATGTATGCACATCCTCCACATGTCATGCATAACACATATGTTTCATACAACATGCATGTTCCCAAGCATACATATCATTCTCGTATGTCATATGCATATCCACCACCTCATGCTTATGCTAGAAACCATGTGACATATGTGTATATTTTATATATTCACGCATGTCTTCTTTGTGTTTTTCCATTATTTTCTGCCTTCTCGTATCCATTTTCTCGTGTTTTTCTCGTTTTCTTTCACTTTTCCGTGTTTTTGTGTGTTTAAAGGAGTTTGCTGGTGTAGGGGACATATATCGAAGATATCGTAAGTCCCCGGAGCAACGTGAGGAGTCACACGTGATCTAGGGGGTCAAACGACGAAGAACGCCATCTTTCAGCCCCCACCCGATCGGTTGGACACAGTCAACCGATCGGGTGATGCACGCGTGCACCACCCAGACAGCAGCTGAAGCTACAAGAGCATCAACCGACGGTTCGATGACCGGTTCAACCCGACGAACTTCTCGGGAAATTGGAGCTGAAATCCAACCGATCGGGTGATATTCACCCGATCAGTTCATCTGAAGCCGTTTTCTCAAAGACATGACCCGGACAGCTCACCCGACGGCAAGCTGACCGTGCCAAAACTTCGCAAGTCTATGTCTCTTGGGCGACAATTCCAACCGATCAGTTGATTTATCAACCGATCGGTTCACCTGACGAGCTCAAGATCCAAACGACGAGCAGCTTCCGCCAACCGATCGTGTCGCCTGACCGGGTGAAATTCTGAAGTGCGCTGTCGAAGAACGAAGCAGGTCACCAGATCGGTTGATTCTTCACCCGATCGGGTGACGTCGTTTTCTATAAATATAAACCTTAGGTTTCCAGAAACTGGGCGGTTGTATTTTTTCTGTTTTCTCTCCATTTTGTGACGGCTGGAATTTATTTGATATTTGTAAGTTGTCTGATCTTTACCAAACTTTAATATAGTGTTATTTGCATTGCTTTTACTACTTTTCAATCGCCGAATTATGTTTTTAACGGTCGATATTCATTTAGATTTCGTTTTAGTTAATATGTGTGAGTAGTTTCCCAATCTGGGATTTTGGGGGAAACCCCTTCGTGGGTTCTCCTTGATGCGTCTATAGGACTAGGAGATCGATAGGAAATAGGAATCTATTGGTTACGCGGGGTGTTTCCTTGTCATTGGCGGGAAAAAGACCGCCTTTGACCTTGGGCCAAGGGGGAATAAACTTGGCGGTTGACTCCCTAGCCATAGCACACGCCCTTAGCGTAGACATCGGATCCTAGCGCGAGCGAGCGGCAGGATGAGATATTGGGAGTTATCGTTGCGAGCTTAGTACTCCCGGAATCGGTCAGTGTTAATGGACATGGGAATGCCCACTGACTGAAACTGGGTAGTCCGACGTATCATCCTGGGCACCGACCGGAATATCGGTCCCATGGGACGCTGGTATCACTCTTAGAGGCAACGTCTCACCACTAGACCCTAATTCCGATTGTTATCCTATCCGCCGGTCGTATTAGCGAGAATCTTACAATAGGGTGGAAACTGAAGTCCTAGGTTTCCTTTAATATTTTTTAATCCCTTACCTACGATTCGTGACAAACAATCATTCGATTCGGTCTAGCTCACCCGCAGGGTGAATCGGTTCCTTTCTGACACAAGCACAACCACGCCTCCCTGTGTTCGACCCCCAAGCCCCACTACAACACCGTTCGCTTGCGGTTATAAATATGTAAATCTCGCACCCCCAATCCTATTGCACCTTGCACATGATCACATAAAACCGTGGGGACGTCAAGCTTTATGGCGCCGTTGCCGGGGAGGTGACGTCCCCGCATTGTGCGTGTCAGATGTGTGCAATATATGGTTGGGGGCGTGAGATTTAAATATTTATAACCGCAAGCACACGATGTTGTAGTGTGGCTTGGGGGTCGAACTCAGGGAGGCGTGGTTGTGCATGTGTCAGGAAGGACCGGATTCACCACATGGGTGAGCTAGCCCGAATCGGTAGATTGGTTGTCACGGAAATAGAATGCGAGGGATAAACAATATAAAGGGAAACCCGGGACTTTGGTTTCCACCCTATCGTGTGATTCTCGCCAATACAGCCGACGAATGGGATAACGATCGGAGTTAGGGTCTAATGGTGAGACGTTGCCTCTAAGAGTGATACCAGCGTCCCATGGGCCCGATATTCCAGTCGGTGCCCAGGATGATACACCGGACTTTCCGGGTTCGGTCAGTGGGCAGTCTCATGTCCATTAACACTGACCGACTCTGGGAGCACTAAGCTCACAATGATAACTCCCAACATCTCGTCCTACCGCTCCCGCGCGCTATGATTCGACGTCTACGCTAAGGGCGTGAGCTATGGCTAGGGAGTCAACCGCCAAGTTTATTTCCCCTTAGCCCAATGGTCAAAGGCGGTCTTTTTCCCGCCGATGACAATGAAACACCCCGTGTAACTGATAGATTCCTAATCCTTATCGATTTCCTTGTCCTATGGACGCATTAGGGAGAACCCACAAAGGGGTTTCCACCAAAATCCCAGATTTGGGAACTACTCACACATTTTAGGTAAAAAGCGATCTAAATGAAAATCGACCGTTAAAAACATAATCAGGCGATTGAAAAGTAGTAAGAGTAATGCAAATAAGATAATATCAAAGTTTGGTTAAGATCAGAACACTTACAAATAACAAAGAAATTACAGCCGTCGCAAGAGAGAAAAAAACAGCAAAAAATAACAACTCTCGTTTTCTGGAAATGTAGGGCCTATGTCTATAGAAAACGACATCACCCGATTGGGTGAAGAATCACCCGATCGGGTGACCTGCTGCGAACTTCGGTAGCAATCTTCAAAATTTCACCCGGTCAGGTGGCACGGTCGGTTGGCGGAAGATGCTCGTCGTTTGGATCTTGAGCATCGTCGGGTGAACCGATCGGTTGATAAATCAACCGATCGGTTGGAATTTTTCCTCGAAAAGACAGAGACTTCGGAAGTTTTGGCACGGTCTGCTGGCGGTCGGGTGAGCTCTCCGGGTCATCACTTCGAGAAAACAGCTACAGATGAACCGATCGGGTGAAGATCACCCGATCGGTTGGATTTCACCTCCAATTTCCCGAGAGAACAGCCGATTGAACCGGTCTCCGACCCGATCGGTTGACATCCTCGTCGCTTCAGTGGCTGTTCGGTTCGTGCATGCGTGCATCACCCGATCGGTTGGTTGTGTCCAACCGATCGGGTGGGGGCTAAAAGATGGAGATCTCTGTCGTATGACCCCCTGGATCACGCGTGACTCCTCCCTTGCTCCGGGGACTTATGATATCATTATTAAACATCCCCTACCTTGGCAAACTCCTGCAAACACGTAAAAACACGGAGAACTGAAAGAAAACAAGAAAATACGAGAAAATGGATACGAGACGGCGGAAAATAACTGAAAAACACAAAAGAAAACGTGCGTGAATATATGAAATATAAATGCACGTCAAAATCCCCCAAGCTGAACCCTTCCTCGTCCTCGAGGAAGACGAGTGAGAGTAGGAGCTCGGGGGGAGAAAATAGAGAGAAAGAGAGAAAAAGAGAACTCTAAATCCTAAATCGCCCGTCAGGGCCAACTAAATCAAAAACGACACACCAAGCAAGCAAATGCCAAATCACATCACTAAACCAAGGAATACTAGTCCAGTCAAGTGCCGTGGGCCCACGCGGTGAAGCGCAAGTGAGCGTGGTCGTGTGCTGGTAGACGGTGTCGCTATCTACATTGCGCTATAAAATCCATATACACAAATCCAAGAAATGACCCAAATATCGATTCGATTTAGAAATATCGGTGAATATATAGCTTAAGCATGCATGAGAAGAGTATGAGAATAGAAACGCATCATGTGTCGAGGACTCCACAGCTAGGGACACAGACATCACCACACTATCGCCAAGATAATAGCTAGAAATTCCCTATTCCAAGTGTTTTCGAAAGCGATGGGGGTTGAGATGATGTGGAGTAGAACACTCGGTGCAAATTCTCGCCTTCCCCTTATTCTCGATAGGTAGGGAAATATTCACACACAATATTTTTTTGGGGTTTTGGATATTTGTATTTTTTTGGACTTTTGGCTAAACATGTATATATATATATATTCTTTCTTTCTCTTTTCTTTTCTTTTTGGGTTTTTCTTTTCTCTTTTTTTTTTTGGATTTTTGGATTTTGGGATATATATACACGTGTGTACTCTTCCAAGTGGGAGAACGGTACACGATAAGGGACCAAGTAAAATAAAAAATAAATCGGATTCTAAACACTTGGGCAAGGGAAATGTCTCGCTAATCAGATCATAGGCTAAAATGGGCTATCCAAGTCCTAACTGTGGAATCTCGACACATGCGAAATGAACATACGATATATGTATATTCACGCATACAGAAGAAGATAAGTGAGGCAAATACCGCATATTCAAATCGAAGCATGATCATCTAGGGGTCATTCCTAGGCAGGTATATAAAACACAATCACAAAGTAGCAGCACACCAAACGCTAGTCACGACACACGACTCACAATAAGGCTAAGTGGACCCACGATGCATGAAATGCAAGAGGGCTCAACTTCCTAGTGTTAGTGAATGTGATTATCGAAGCCATGCTAGGTGTGTGTGTGATTTTTATGGCAATTCATCATAGGGTTCATCTCTAGGAGAAAGAGATAAAAAGAAGAAAAGAAAAAGAAAAAACACAATGGAAAACGACTTTAAAACGAAGAAAAAGACGTAAATGACGCACTAAGTGCGACTCCCCCAAGCTGAAGCTTGCATTTCCCTCAATGCAATAAAAGTGAATACAGGAGGGCAATGAAAATGGGGGAAAAATACGCACCGACACAAAAGATATGAAAAACAAGAAAAATACACATACGAAACTGAAAGTAAAAATAAGGATAAAGATGACACCACACGACATACAAACAGAAAATAAAAAAATAGAAAATCACATGACACAACATATATAACAAGCACACACAGAAAACATCACACGACAGCACATAGAAAAATTGCCTTCCCCCAAGCTAGACGTGACAATGCTAGCGATATGATGTGATCATGAAAATGCAGAGATATGTAAGGAGGAGGTCAGAAAACAAAGTGAAATCAAAAAGCAGGAGAGGAAGCATCCTTGTCCTCCTCTGTGGAAGAAGTGGGGGATGCGGTGTGGGTGGGTGAGGTGACTGGTGTGCGGAGAAGTGGAGAAAGTGGTCGAGGTGATGGATCGGTGGGTGTGGAGGAAGTGTCGACGATGGGTGGTGTGGATATGATGACGGTGAGTGGGAGTGAAATAGCGACCAATGTGGTGGTGGGTGGTGAGGTACGGGGGTAGGAGAGGATGAAGGGGTGATGGGGGTAGGTGAGGATGGTGGGAGAAGTGATCGAGAACGCATCTGCAGTTTCTTGCGGCACACATATGGAGTGAAGGAAGTGGAGGGTGGTGGAGATGTGGGGGAGACAGTGGAGGGAATGGAAACGGTGGGAGTGGATAAGGTAGTGGGGATGGAAGTAGTGATAGGGGGGGATGGTCGCCTAGGTGGTGATGGTGGAGGGGAAAAATGTGATGGGGGAGGTGAAAATCGTCGAGGGGGTGAAGGTGGGGGTGTGGGAGGAGGTGGTCCGTGGACGTGAGTGAGAAGACGGAGGATGGCGACCACATTCCTCTCAAGTGCGAGGAAACGTGGGTGAGTGAAGATCAAAGGGGATGGGTCCGAGGGGGTGGAGGATGCGACGACAGCGCAAAGAGAAGCCAACTCAGTCTCGAGAGCGAGACGAGTGGAAGTGGCTCGAAGAAAGGAGGAGGTGATGGTAGTACGGACCAGAGGGGTGGTGACGGTGGTGATCCGGACAGAAGCCGGGATGGCATGACTAGGACCAGCCCCTGAGTCTCCCCGGGATGCATGGATATCCTACACGCCTAAGTCAGCGACAGGGGAAGGTGGTCTCGGAGCACCCTGGGGAATGAATGGAAGACTGAGCCCCTGCATAAACTCAGGATCGGGAGAAAATGTCCAATCTGCCGCCAAAGCAATAGTCATACGAGCGGGGTTGGGCAGAATGGTATAGGGAGATGGGGTGTGTCCGTAATGGAAGGTGAAGCGGCCATCGGGGCGGGGCTTAATCATGTGAATATGCCACAGGACGTCGAGATCTAGACGTGAGGGTCCTGCGGCAGTGGAAAGATCTCGGGGGATGATAATGTTAAATCGGGGAGAAGAAGCTATGATCATGATAAGGTGATGTGCATTTATATTTCATATATTTACGCGCGTTTTCTTTCGTGTTTTTCCGTATTTACCGTCGTCTTTTATTTGTTTTCTAGTTTTTTCTTGTTTTTTCTTGTTTTCTTTCACTTTTCCGTATTTTCCGTGTTTTGCAGGAGTTTGCTGGCATTTGGGACGTAAAACGATGATATCATGTGTCCCCGGAGCAACGGGAGGAGTCACGCGTGATCCAGTGGGTCAAACGACGAAGATTGCATCTTTCAGCCCCTCACCCGGTCGGTTGGTCATCTTCAACCGATCGGATAATGCACGCGTGCATCACCCAGACGCAGCTTGGAGCTCACGAGAAGTCACCCGGTCGGTTCAGTGACCGGGTCAAAAGCTCAAAGTCTCTGGAAATTTGAAGCTAATTTCCAACCGATCGGGTGACCTTCACCCGATCGGTTCACATGTAGATGAATTTCAACAGCCAAGACTCGAAGCTCCAACCGGTCTTCTCACCCGGTCCGCACCAAGATCCAACCGGTCGACACCAAGATCCAACCGATCACACCAAGTTCCAACCGACCGATTCATACTGACTGGGTGAAACCCCCGCATTGCGCTGTGATTTTGTGAAGGGGCTCACCCGACCGGTTGACTTGTCAACCGATCGGGTGATGTCGTTTTCTATAAATAGAACCCTAGGTTTCCCAGATTCGGGAGTTGGTTATTTTTTCCTGTTTTCTTCATTTTGTGACGGCTGTAATTTCCCAGTTTTTGTAAGTTTTCGGATCTTTGTAAAACTTTAGCATTATCTTAATTGCTTTACTACCTTTGCATTCCTATTGTCGGATTATGATTTTAACGGTTCATTTTCGTTTAGATCGCTTTTTAATGAATATTTGTGAGTAGTTCCCAAATCTGGGATTTTGGCGGAAACCCCTTCGGGGGCTCTTTCCGATGCATCCATAGGGTTAGGAAATCGATAGGGATTAGGAATCTAACGGTTACGCGGGGTGTTTTATTGTCATCGGCGGGAAAAAGACCGCCTTTGACCGTTGGGCCAAGGGGGAATAAACTTGGCGGTTGACTCCCTAGCCATAGGTCACGCCCTTAGCGTAGACGCCGAATCCTAGCGCGCGGGAGCGGCAGGATGAGACGTTGGGAGTGATCGTTGCGAGCTTAGTGCTCCCGGAGTCGATCAGTGTTAATGGACACAGGAGTGCCCACTGATCGAACCCGGGAAGTCTGGTGTATCATCCTGGGTACCGACCGGAATATCGGGCCCATGGGATGCCGGTACCACTTTTAGAGGCAACGTCTCACCATTAGACCCTAATTCCGATCGCCATCCTACCCGTAGGCCGTATCGGCGAGAGTCGCTCGTTGGAGTGGAAACCAAAGTCCCGGGTTTTATTTTCATATTGTTTATACCTTGCATTCCTTTACCGTGACAACCCATCATCCGATCTGGGCTAGCTCGCCCACGGGGGTGATTTTGGTCCTCTTTGACATAAGCACATCCTAGCCTCCCTGTGTTCGACCCCCAAGCCACACTACAACACCGTACGCTTGCGGTTACAAATATCTAAACCCAACACGTGGGTCCCCCGGCGATTTGCGGCTCGCAAACCGGGGGCACGTCAAGTTTATGGCGCCGTTGCCGGGGAGGCAACGTGCTTGTTATTTTAGGATCTCATGAACCCTAGTGTCTAGCTCTTATCACTGCCTCGCGATAATTTTCACATTCTTCCTTTTTCTTTTTATTTTCTTATTTTTATTTTTATTTTTATTTCTTATCTTATCTGTTTCTTTCCCACTTGTCGCTTCACGGGTGTTTGTTGTTTTTCATGAGTAGGAGTTCAAGAAGTCTCGACGACTTGATCCCCATTGATCCAGAGATAAACGCCACCCTTAGGCATTTGGCCGCCGAGAAGCGAAGACGAGAGGATCCTGAAGCCATGGGGGAGAACACCCTGCCTCACAAGTCCCTTCTGGAGTACTCGATGCCTTCCATCGAGTCCACCTCCGCCATCCGTCCTCCAGCTAATACGGCCCAAAGCTTCGAGCTTAAGCCATCTTTGGTGACGTGGATCCAGCAGGATCAGTTTTTCGGGTGCACCCATGGAGAGCCCGATCGAGCATCTAGACTCCTTCTTGGAGAAATGTGACACCTTCCGGATTAACGGTGTCACAACTGAGGCGATCCGACTGAAGCTGTTCCCCTTCTCCTTGCGAGATAAGGCCAAGATGTGGCTTAAGGGGAAGGACCCCAACACATTCAACACCTGGGAGAAGCTCTCCAATGCTTTTCTGACGAAGTTCTTTCCTCCGGGGAAGACCATGAAGCTGAGGAGTGAGATCTCCTCCTTCTCCTAGGCCAGCCACGAGTCCTTGCATGAGGCTTGGACAAGATACAAGGAGATGCAGAGAAGATGTCCCCACCATGAGCTCTCCAAGTGGCAGATTATAAATCTGTTTTATAATGGGTTGAGGGAAGATTTAAAATCTTCCATGGACGACGCGGTTGGAGGGTCCTTCATGTCAAGAAGCGAAGAATATGCCGGACAAATTTTGGAAAATATGGCATCCAGCAATGAACGATGGTGTGACGAGAGAGCCACACCAAGATCTGGGGGCATCCATAGAGTCGAAGACGTCGACAAATTGTCAAGCAAGTTTGACTTGCTGTCAACCCAGATCTCCGCATTGATGGTAGGCACCGGTGGCGCCGGTTCACAACAGATTGCTGCGGTAGAATCCGATGTTTTTGGAGAGTTCGACGGTGGTGACATCTCACCACCGTTGGATCAGGCGAGCGCATTATTTTATAATCATATGGGGAATGCGCCATTTCCATCACGAACCAACTCAAACCCGGCCTACTCTCCTAACAACCGGAATCATCCGAACCTTAGTTACCGGGCGCCTTACCAACAGCCGGCTCAACAACAACAGCAGACTTATCAGCCGGCTAGGCCCCAGCAGCAGTTCCAGCAGCAGCAATTTCAGCAGCAATAACCACCACCACAGTATCAACAATATGCGCCTAGGAATCAGCAGCCCGCCCAGCAGCAATACGGCCAACAGAGGGCCATTTCTCTAGTTGAGTCCCTCTTGACTCAATACATAGCCAGCCAGGAGAAGATCAATCTGAAGCTGGAGATGGGACAAAGAGTCCTCACTGATCAGGTAACCCAGCTGGGGTTGCAAGTGGCTAACCTTCAGAGACCTCAGAATCTATTACCGCCACAGCCTGAGGTGAATCCTAGGGGGGTAAATCGGACCTTGGCGCTCACACATGAGCATGAGAATGTGTCCGCCATCGTCTTGAGGAGTGGAACTCAAATACCTACGAGAGAGCCCCCCAAAGGACCGGAAGCACCGTTGGTCGTGGAACGACCAATTGAGAAATTAAATGACGACGGTGCTTCGTCGCCCAAGCCGACCACTCCGGAGGGAGTTCATGGAGAGGAGAAGAAGAAAGATGAGGAAGGGAACCTAAGAGTGTTCAAGCCCGTTGTGCCTTTCCCACAACGGCTCGCCAAAGCCAAAATCGATGAGAAGTATGTCAAATTCTTTGCCATGGTGAAAGATATGAGTTTACAAACCCCCTTCCTCGAGGCCATAGAGACGATCCCCTCCTATGTTAAATTCTTGAAAGACTTGGTGACACGGGGATCTAGAAAAGAAAAGGTCGTGTTAATGGCGGAGTGCAACGCACTCATTTAGCGTGCAAATCCGCCCAAGCTCAAGGACCCCAGAAGTTTCTCCATCCCTTGCTCTATTGGGGAAGTGCAAATCCAGAGGGCGCTCGTCGATCTTGGTGCGAGCGTCAGCTTAATGCCCCTATCATTGTACAAGAGAATAGGGATGGGAGACTTAGAGCCCACCGGCATGACATTGCAACTTGCTGACCGTTCGGTCAAGTATCCGGTGGGAGTAGTGGACGACCTCCCCGTCGATGTGAAAGGAGTGCATGTACCGGTTGATTTTGTGGTGATGGACATGCCGAAAGACAAGCATACACCAATTATTCTTGGACGACCCTTTATAGCAACCGCCGGAGTATTGATAGACGTAAAGAATGGGAAGCTCTCCCTCAATGTGGGCCAAGAAAGAGTCGAATTTGACTTAGGCTTGTCGATGAAGCATCCAAACCCCCCGGACGATCCTATTTCAATATGCTGGAGAATGAAGAAGATAGAGCTGTTGAAACAAATGCCTGGGAAGTGCTCTCGAGGAATCCCCCCGATAGCTTGGGGGACCTTGGAGAGCAAGTTGGCTCCCCTAAGAATGAAGTGGCTAATGAGGCGGTCGCGCGACATGTGATCCCTCCCGGATTCCCTAAGTCTCCTCCCACGAGAAGAAAAGGAAAAGAACCCATGGACCTCACCGACGATGAGGTCCGGATCCTGAAAAAGATGGCGATGGACGCCAATTTGAGGGAGAAGCCCCCGGATCCTGTGAACAAAGGGAGGGTAGTCGAGCAAATCTTTTTACAGCCGCCGACTACACCGATAGCCACAACCTCTGGAGCTGAAGAGATGCCGGATTTTGGGCATCACCCGTATCGCCCACCATGAATATCATCAACGGGCGTCGAGCTAAACGACGTTAAACAAAAGCGCTTCATGGGAGGCAACCCATGTTCTAAACTTTTTCTTCGCTTTTTAGGATTTTTCTACTTTATTTTTATCTATTTTTATAAATAAATCCAGCCGCAACAACTTTCGTGAAGGAACTTAGGCGATTTTTGGGGTTTTGCAGAAAACAAGGCCTCAACCGATCGGGTGAGTTCTCACCCGATCGGTTGGGATGTATCAGCTTACAGCCGTGTCTGTCACCAAATGAACCGACCGGGTGGAGAATGATGAGACCGGTTGAGCAGACCGGGTGACCTGGGGGAACTCTCGGAAAAATCCCATAATTCGTCAACCGACCGGGTGGCAAGATGCGAGACCGGTTGAGGGACCGGGTGAAAAACTCTGAGTTCTCAGGAAAATCTATGGAGCGGTGAACCGATCGGTTGAGTTATCAACCGATCGGGTCACCTGTAGTGTTTCTTCAGCATCGAATTTTCGACCTAAGGTCAACCGATCGGGTGATATCTAACCCGATCGGTTCGACTTAAATTCCTATAAATTTCCGTCGCCGCCCGTTCGTTCCGCCCTCGCCATTTTCGAATCCCAAACTGACGTTTCGCCTCCTCCTCTTGCGCCAGACCGAGACCTCCCCTTTCTTCAGAGCTTCATTCTCCACATCCGTGAAGACCCACCCGATGTCTCTGAGCTCCACATTCCACCCCCCACGACTCCTGGTCCCCAGCGCAGGCCCCCATCACCACCCCCAGAGGGTGGTGCCCCTGCTTGATTTTTCCTTTCCCGCTTTTGCCCCCCCATATTTGTGCCCATCTGTCTTTACGGGGCCCTGCTTTGTCTCTGTCAGGGGGAGGACCCATTCACGTGTCACATCACTTCCTTTTTATTTTTATTTGATTTCACTTTATTTGTTTTTGACCCCCCCTCGCATATTTCTGCATTTCACGATCATATTTTATTTGCTAGCACTGTCATGTCTAGCTTGGGGGACGTCTATTTTGGTGTGTTGTCGTGTTTTGTTTTGTTTTGTGTGTGTGTGTGTGTGTGTGTGTGTGTGTGCTTGTTTTTACTTTTTATTTTGTCGTGTCGTGTGGTTTTATTTCGTTTTTCGTGTCGTGTGGTTTGATTTTGATTTTTCTTTATTTTCTGTTTCGTATTTGTGTTTTCCTCGTTTTTCATTTCTTTTTGTGTCGGTGCGTATTCCCTCCCATTTTCATTGCCCTCCCGTACTCACTCTTATTGCATTGAGGGCAATGCAAAATTCAGCTGGGGGGAGTCGCACTTTGTGCGTCATTTGAGTCTTTCTTTTTCGTTTTTGTGTCGTTTTCATCGTGTTTTTATTTTTTCTTCTCTTCTTTTTATCTCTTTCTCCTAGAGATGAACCCTATGATGAATCGTCACAAAATCACACACACCTAACATGGCATCGATAATCACATTCACTAACCTTAGAATTTCGAGTCCTCTTGCATTTCACGCATCGTGGGTCCACTTAGCTTTTTGTGAGCCGTGTGTCGTGCCTAACCGTGTGGTGTGCTCCTACTTTGTGATTTACTTTATATACCTGTCCAGGAATGACCCCTAGATTATCATGTTTCGATATGAATATGCGGTACTTATTTCTACTGTCTGCTTCTTCTGCATGCTATATATATTGTACGCTTCATTTCGCATGACTCGGGATTCCACAATTAAGGACTAGGATAACCCATTTAGCCCATGCTATATTTTGCGAGAATAGTTTCCTTTGCCCAAGTGTTTAGATTCCGATTTCTTTTTTGTTTTACTTGGTGCAAATCCCCTCGTCGTGTACCGTTCTCCCACTTGGGAGAATACACATGTGTATAGCCAAAAACCCAAAAATCCAAAAAAAAGGGGAGAAAAGAAAAGAAAAACCCAAAAAGAAAAGAAAAATTTTGTATAGCCAAAAAGCAAAAAAAATATACAAATGCGCAAAAACCAAAAAATTCCAGTGTGAATATTTTCCTACTTGCCGAGAATAAAGGGAAGGCGAGAATTTGCACCGAGTGTTCTTCTCCACATCATCTCAACCCCCATCGGTTTCGAAAACACTTGGCTTAGGAACATTTTAGCTATTATCTAGGCTACAGTGGTGTGATTTCCTTAACCCTAGTTGTGGAGTCCCCTATGCATGATACGCTTCTATTCTTATACACTTCTCATGCATGCTTGAACTAATATTCACCGCAATTTCAAATTCGAATCGGTATTTGGGTCGTTTCCTGGGTCTGTGTATATCGAGCTTTATTGCACATCGTAGATAGCGACACCGACTGCTAGCGCACGACCGCACTCACTCGCGCTTCACCGCGTGGGCCCACAGCACTTATTTGGACTCGTATTCCTAGGTTTAGTGATGTGATTTGGCGTTTGCCTGCTTGGTGTGTCGTTTTTGATTGTGTTGGCCCTGACGGGCGATCTAGGATATATAGTTTTCTTTTTCTCTCTTTCTCTCTATTTTTCCCCTCCGAGCTCCTACTCTCACTCGTCTTCCTCGAGGACGAGGAAGAGTTCAGCTTGGGGGATTTTGACGTGCGTTATATTTCATATATTTACGCGCGTTTTCTTCCGTGTTTTTCCATATTTACCGCCGTCTTTTATTTGTTTTCTCGTGTTTTCTTGTATTTTCTTGTTTTCTTTCACTTTTCCGTATTTTCCGTGTTTTGCAGGAGTTTGCTGGCATTTGGGACGTAAAACGATGATATCATGTGTCCCCGGAGCAACGGGAGGAGTCACGCGTTATCCAGGGGGTCAAACGACGAAGATTGCATCTTTCAGCCCCTCACCCGGTCGGTTGGTCATCTCCAACCGATCGGGTGATGCACGCGTGCATCACCTGGACGCAGCTTGGAGCTCACGAGAAGTCACCCGGTCGGTTCAGTGACCGGGTCAAAAGCTCAAAGTCTCTGGAAATTCGAAGCTGATTTCCAACCGATCGGGTGACCTTCACCCGATCGGTTCATCTGTAGCTGAATTTCAACAGCCAAGACTCAAAGCTCCAACCGGTCTCCTCACCCGGTCCGCACCAAGATCCAACCGGTCGGCACCAAGATCCAACCGATCGCACCAAGTTCCAACCGACCGGTTCATGCTGACCGGGTGAAACCCCCGCATTGCGCTGTGATTTTATGAAGCGGCTCACCCGACCGGTTGAGTTGTCAACCGATCGGGTGATGTCGTTTTCTATAAATAGAACCCTAGGTTTCCCAGATTCGGGAGTTGGTTATTTTTTGCTGTTTTCTTCATTTTGTGACGGCTGTAATTTCCCAGTTTTTGTAAGTTTTCGGATCTTTGTAAAACTTTAGTATTATTTTAATTGCTTTACTACCTTTTCATTCCTATTGTCTGATTATGATTTTAACGGTTCATTTTCGTTTAGATCGCTTTTTAATGAATATTTGTGAGTAGTTCCCAAATCTGGGATTTTGGCGGAAACCCCTTCGGGGGCTCTTCCCGATGCGTCCATAGGGTTAGGAAATCGACAGGGATTAGAAATCTAACGGTTACGCGGGGTGTTTTATTGTCATCGGCGGGAAAAAGACCGCCTTTGACCGTTGGACCAAGGGAGAATAAACTTGGCGGTTGACTCCCTAGCCATAGCTCACGCCCTTAGCGTAGACGCCGAATCCTAGCGCGCGGGAGCGGCAGGATGAGACGTTGGGAGTTATCGTTGCGAGCTTAGTGCTCCCGGAGTCGATCAGTGTTAATGGACACAGGAGTGCCCACTGATCGAACCCGGGAAGTCCGGTGTATCATCCTGGGCACCGACCGGAATATCGGGCCCATGGGATGCCGGTACCACTTTTAGAGGAAACGTCTCACCAGTAGACCTTAATTCCGATCGCCATCCTACCCGTAGGCCGTATCGGCGAGAGTCGCTCGTTGGAGTGGAAACCAAAGTCCCTGGCTTTATTTTCATATTGTTTATACCTTGCATTTCTTTACCATGAAACCCATCATCCGATCTGGGCTAGCTCGCCCACAGGGTGATTTTGGTCCTCTTTGACAAAAGCACATCCTAGCCTCCCTGTGTTCGACCCCCAAGCCACACTACAACACCGTGCGCTTGTGGTTACAAATATCTAAACCCAAAACGCGGGTCCCCCGGCGATTTGCGGTTCGTAAACCGGGGGCACGTCATAAGGCCCCGCAACAAAGCTTGACATTGCCGGCACGGCTAATCTCCAGAAGCTTGGAAACAAGCCAAGCACCAGCATGGACGGGAACAGTAGGGGCCCAAAAAGAAATCCCGTCATCACCCCGAACGAAGGGAAAGGTCATGGCCCAAAGAATGAAGAGATCAGGGATGGTCACGGTACCTGACTCATCCCCAGGAAAAAACGAGGAAGAAATGATTCAGTGGGCCAGACGGAAGATGGGGTGACTGATGGAGGAGGCCTTGGCCTTACCTCGGGGATAGTCAGGGTGAAGGGTGAGGCTGAACCAAAACTGATCGACGTCAAATTCGGGGGGATACCCGGAGGGGCAGATAGCATCATCCCCAAGGATGGGGAAACCAAAGATATCATTGATGATATCTAGGTGGGTACGAATGGTTCGATTACGGACCCGAAATATGACGACCGACCCCGACTCACAGACAAGTGTGGATAAAAATTCGAGTGTGAGTGCGGGGTAGGACACGGCGCTAGCGTTCAGGAAAGCTAACCAACCTAAATTTATGAAGAAAGTCTCGACCTCGGTGAATACTCCGAGATCGATAAGCATTTGGGTGTGGGTGAATTTGGTCGATAGATGCCCCCGAGCATCAAGTCTATGGTAAAAGTCTTTGTGCTCCTGGTTTCTAAAGCGGTAGCCATGCGGGCCCATCAGTGGGTCCTCAATTGGGATCATAGGTTGGGGTTGGGGTTGTGCAGGAGGAGGCCGTGAGTGTGGTGGACGTGTAGTCTTGCGTCTCTTGCAAGACGACTCCCTCTCTCACGTGATATCCTTACCCTTATCCTTATCTTTGGCCATGTGAGAGAGAGTGTGTGTGAGTGAATGCAAAATGCGATGAATGCACACTAACACAAGCAATCGAGCGAAATAAAATTCTAGGGCAGAATTAAAATTTGAGCTAAGGAGCGAAGTAACCCAAGCGAGATGAAGATCCTTGCTCGTAGATGTCCCAACGCTACGCAATGGGGAGAAGTGTGAAGCCGCGACAACGCATTTTAGCAAATTTCGAAAATGGGGGGGGGGGGGGGAGTTTGGGCGAAAACTAGGGTTTTTGTGCGGTTGAATCGAAGAGAAAGAGAGGGAGATCGATGGAAAGATACAAATGGAGAGTGGGGGGGTCGATCTAGGGGGTTTTGCGGTCGGTTGGGGGACAAATGAGGTTGTGCGAGGGAGAGGAAGTCGAAACGGCTAAAGGGAATCGGGATCGGGCGAGGGAGATGAACGGGTGAGGGGGGACCGGGTTTATATAGATTTTAAGTCAAACCGATCGGGTGAAAACTCACCCGATCGGTTGACTATTAGGTCAAAAATGTTGCTGAAATTGGCTACAGGCGACCCGATCGGTTGAGAAATCAACCGATCGGGTGGCCGCGTCACACTTTTTCCCGAAAGTTTAGTTCAGCTCACCCGGTCATTCACACGACCATGCCTTGCATCAACAGATCGGTTGATCAATTCCCAAAATTCCCGAGACTTCTGCTCAGCTCACACGGTCTACACCCGGTCACACAATGCTTCACCCAACCGGTTCGCATGGGGAGCAGATACGGCCATTGTCTGATACGTCTCACCCGATCAGTTGAATAATCACCCGATTGGGTGAGGCCTTGTTTCCTGCAAAAATTTACAAATGGCCTTAGTTTCTCGATTGGATGATCCCGCGACCGGATTTAATTATTAAGATAAGAAAAATAAAGCTAATAAAAATCCTAAAAACGAAGATAAAAGTTCAGAGCATGGGTTGCCCCATGAATCGCTTTTGTTTAACGTCGTTTGCTAGACGCCTGTAGATGATATTCAAGGTTGACGGGGGTGATGCCCTATAGTCAACATCGCTTCGGATTCAGAGTTGGCGCCCTTCGGTGTCGTCGGTGGTGACAAGAAAACTTGCTCGACGACTCTCCCTCCGTTGATGGATTCCGGAGGCTTCTCCTTTACGTTGGCATCTACTGCCACTCGTTTCAGGATCTGGATCTCGTCTCTGGTGAGCCCCATGGGCTCTTTCCCTTTCCTCCTCGTCGGAGGAGCATTTTGAAATCCGGGAGGGACCGTGTGTGCCGCATCCGCTTTCCTGGAGACATCATCTTTCTTCAGGCCGACTGGTTCTTCTAAGTCCCCCAAGCTATCGAGTGGATTTCTTGAAAGAATATCCCATGAGCTTGCTCCACAGCTCTCTCTTCTTCTAACTCCAGCATGTTGCATCTTGGATCATCCGGGGGATTGGGGTGCTTCATTGACAACCCTACGTCAAACTCGACTTTTTCGTTGCCGACGTTAAGGGAAAGCTTTCCATTCTTCACATCTATTAAAACACTGGCAGTGGCCATGAAAGGTCGTCCAAGGATGATGGGGGTGTGTGCATCTTCAGGCATGTCCATGACGACGAAGTCCACCGGTACATGCACCCCACTTTCGTTGACAGGGAGGTCATCTACAACCCCTACCGGATATTTGACCGATCGGTCAGCAAGCTATACGGTCATACCGGTGGGCTCCAAATCACCCATCCCTATCCTCTTATACAGTGACAGGGGCATCAGACTGACGCTCGCTCCAAGATCGACGAGCGCACGGTGGATCTTTACCTCCCCGATCGCACAAGGGATAGAGAAGCTCCCAGGTTAGGCGGATTTGCTCTCTGAATGAGAGCGCTGTATTCTGCCATCAATACGACCTTCTCCTTTCTGGACCCTCTTGTCACCAAATCCTTTAGAAATTTTGCGTAGGAGGCGTCTTGATAGCTTTGAGGAAGGGGATTTGCAAGCTTAGATCCTTGACCATGGCAAAGAATTTTCCATACTTCTCCTCTATCTTGGCTTGGGCTAGCCGTTGTGGAAAAGGCACAACGGGCTTGAATACTCTGAGGCTCTCTTCCTCGGTTTTCTTCTTCTCCTCTTCAGGGACTCCCTCTGGAGTCGTTTGCTTTGGCGACGAAGCACCGTTGTCATTCAATTTTTCAATTGGTCGTTCTACGACCAATGGTGCTTCCGGTTCCTTGAGGGGCACTCTTGTGGGGATTTGTGTCCCGCTTCTCAATACGATAGCGGACACATTCGCATTCTCGTGCGTGAGTGCTAAAGTCTGATTTGCTCCCCTCGGGTTCACTTCAGGTTGTGGAGGCAATAGATTCTGCGACCTCTGAAGGTTTGCCACTTGTAACTCCAGCTGGGTTACCTGATCAGTGAGAGCCCTCTGCCCCATCTCCAGCTTCAAATTTATCTTCTCCTGGTTGGTGATGTATTGAGTCAAGAGGGACTTAACCGGAGAGATGGCCCTCTGCTGGCCATATTGCTGCTGCTGCTGAATGGGCTGCTGATTCCTGGGAGCATATTGCTGATACTGTTGTGGAGGCTGCTGCTGCTGAAACTGCTGCTGATGAGGCCTAGCCGACTGATATATTAGCTGCTGTTGTTGCTGAGGAGGCGGCTGCTCATATGACGCCCGGTAGCTAAGGTTGGGGTGGTTCCGGTTATTTGGAGAGTAGGCCGGATTGGAGCTAGTCCATGGTGGATACGGCGCATTTCCCGTAGGATTGTAGAATAGTGCGCTCGCTTGGTCCAACGGTGGTGAGATGTCACCACACTCGAAGTCTCCCATGACTTCGGATTCCACCGCCGCAATATGTTGTGTACCGGCACCACCGGCACCTACCATTAGCGCAGAGATCTGGGTCGACAGTAAGTCGAACTTGCTGGATAATTTGTCGATGTCCTCGACCCTGTGGATGCCCCCAGATTTAGGTGTGGCTCTCTCGTCACACCACCGCTTATTGTTCGATGCCATATTTTCTAATATGTTCCCGGCATCTTCTTCACTTCTGGACATGAAGGACCCCCCAGCAGCGGCGTCCATCGAAGATTTTAAATCATCCCTTAACCCATTGTAAAACAGATTAATTATCTGCCACTTGGGAAGCTCGTGATGAGGGCATCTTCGCTGCATCTCTTTAAATCTTGTCCAAGCTTCATGCATGGACTCATGGCTGGCCTGGGAGAAGGAGGAGATCTCACTCCTCAGCTTCATGGTCTTCCCCGGAGGAAAGAACTTTGTCAGAAAAGCGTTTGAAAGCTTCTCCCAAGTGTTGAACGTATTCGGGTCTTTCCCCCTAAGCCACAGCTTGGCCTTATCCTGCAGAGAGAAGGGGAATAGCTTCAGACGGATCGCCTCAGTTGTGACACCATTTATCCGAAAGGTGTCACATTTCTCCAAGAAGGATTCCAAATGTTCGATGGGGCTCTCCATGGGTGCCCCAGAGAATTGATCCTACTGGATCCATGTCACTAAGGACGGCTTGAGCTCGAAGCTCTGCGCTGTGATAGCAGGAGGACGGATGACGGAGGTGGACTCGATGGATGGCATCGAGTACTCCAGTAGGGACTTATGAGGTGGGGTGTTCTCCCCCATGGTTTCAGGCTCTTCTCTTCTTCGCTTCTTTGCGACAAGACGCCTCAGGGTGGCGTTTATCTCCGGATCAATAGGAATCAAGTCATCGAGACTCCTTAAACTCCTGCGCATGAAAAGCAACAAACACCCGTGAAGCGAAAAGTGGGAAAGAAACAGATAAAATATAAAACAAAATTAAGAAAATAAAAACGAAAAAGAAGAATGCGAAAATTATCGTGAGATAGGGATGAGAGCTAGACTCAAGGGTTCATGAGATCCTAAAATAACAAGCACGTTGCCTCCCCGGCAACGGCGCCATAAAGCTTGACGTCCTCGCGTTGTGCGTGTCAGATGTGTGCAATATATGGTTGGGGGCGTGAGGTTTAAATATTTATAACCGCAAGCACACGGTGTTGTAGTGTGGCTTAGGGGTCGAACTCAGGGAGGCCTTGTGCTTGTGTCAGGAGGGACCGGATTCACCCCATGGGTGAGCTAGCCCGAATCGGTAGTTTGATTGTCACGGAAATAGAATGCGAGGGATAAACAATATAAAGGGAAACCCGGGACTTTGATTTCCACCCTATCGTGTGATTCTCGCCAATACGACCGACGGATGGGATAACATCGGAGTTAGGGTCTAATGGTGAGACGTTGCCTCTAAGAGTGATACCGGCGTCCCATGGGCCCGATATTCCGGTCAGTGCCCAGGATGATACGCCGGACTTCCCGGGTTCGGTCAGTGGGCATTCACATGTCCATTAACACTGGCCGACTATAGGAGCACTAAGCTCGTAACGATAACTCCCAACATCTCGTCCTGCCGCTCCCGCGCGCTAGGATTCGACGTCTACGCTAAGGGCGTGAGCTATGGCTAGGGAGTTAACCGCCAAGTTTATTCCCCCTTGGCCTAACGGTCAAAGGCGGTCTTTTTCCCGCCGATGACAATAAAACACCCAGCGTAACCGATAGATTCCTAATCCCTATCGATTTTCTAGTCCTATGGACGCATTAGGGAGAACCCACGAAGGGGTTTCCACCAAAATCCCAGATTTGGGAACTACTCACACATTTTAGGTAAAAAGTGATTTAAATGAAAATCAACCATTAAAAACATAATCAAGCGATTGAAAAGTAGTAAGAGCAATGCAAATAAGATAATATCAAAGTTTGGTTAAGATCAGAATACTTACAAATAACAAAGAAATTACAGCCGTCATAAGAGAGAAAAAACAGCAAAAAATAACAACTCTCGTTTTCTGGAAACCTAGGGCTTATATATATATAAAACGACATCACCCGATCGGGTGAAGAATCACCCAAGCGGGTGACCTGCTGCGAACTTCGACAGCAATCTTCAAAATTTCACCTGGTCAAGTGGCACGGTCGGTTGGCGGAAGATGCTCGTCGTTTGGATCTTGAGCGTCGTCGGGTGAACCGATCGGTTGATAAATCAACCGATCGATTGGAATTGTTGCCCAAAAAGACAGACTTCGGAAGTTTTGGCACGGTCTGCTGGCGGCCGGGTAAGCTCTCCGGGTCATCACTTCGAGAAAACGGCTACAGATGAACCGATCAGGTGAAGATCACCCGATCGGTTGGATTTCAGCTCCAATTTCCCGAGAGAACAGCCGGGTTGAACCAGTCTCCGACCCAATTGGTTGACATCCTCATCGCTTCAGTGGCTGTCCGGGTCGTGCACGCGTGCATCACCCGATCGGTTGGTTGTCCAACCGATAGGGTGGGGGCTGAAAGATGGAGATCTCTGTCATATGACCCCCTGGATCATGCGTGGCTCCTCCCGTTACTCCGGGGACTTATGATATCGTCGTTAAACGTCCCCTACGCTCGAAGACTCCTACAAACACGTAAAAACACGGAGAAGTGAAAGAAAACAAGAAAATACGAGAAAACGGATACGAGACGGCGGAAAATAACAGAAAAACACAAAAGAAAACGTGCGTGAATATATGAAATATAAACGCACATCAGGAGGCAACATGCTTGTTATTTTAGGATCTCATGAACCCTTGAGTCTAGCTCACATCTCTATCTCACGATAATTTTCGCATTCTTCTTTTTCATTTTTATTTTCTTAATTTTATTTTCTATTTTATCTGTTTCATTCCCACTTTTCGCTTCACGGGTGTTTGTTTCTTTTAATGCGCTGGAACACAACGAGTCTTGACAACTTGATTCCTGTTGATCCTGAGATAAATGCCACCCTCAGGCGTCTGGCTGCAGAAAAGAGAAGAAGAGAATAGCCTAAAACCATGGGGGAGAACACCCCACCTCATAAATCCCTGCTTGAGTACTCGATGCCTTCCATCGAGTCCACCTCCGCCATCCGTCATCATGCTATTACGACGCAAAGCTTTGAGCTTAAGCCGTCTTTGGTGACATGGATCCTGCAGGATCAATTCTCTGGGGCACCCATGGAGAGCCCCATCAAACATCTGGACTCCTTAGAGAAATGTGACACCTTCCGGATAAATGGTGTCACAGCTGAAGCAATCCTTCTGAAGCTATTCCCCTTCTCTCTGCGGGTAAGGCCAAGCAGTGGCTTAGGTGAAAGGACCCGAACACGTTCAATACTTGGGAGAAGCTCTCAAACGCCTTCCTAACTAAGTTCTTTCCTCTGGAGAAGACCATGAAGCTGAGGAGTGAGATCTCCTCCTTCTCCCAAGCCTGCCACAAGTCCCTGCATGAGGCTTGGACAAGATTTAAAGAGATGCAACGAAGATGCCCTCATCACGAGCTTTCGAAGTGGCAGATTATAAATCTGTTCTATAACGGATTGAGGGATGACTTGAAGTCTTCCATGGACGCCGCGGCTGGGGGGTCCTTCATGTCCAGAAGTGAAGAAGATGCCAGGAACATATTAGAAAATATGGCATCGAACAATGAGCGATGGTGTGACGAGCGAGCCACACCTAGATCTGAGGGTATCCACAGGGTCGAGGATGTCGACAAATTATCCAGCAAGGTTGACTTGTTGTCGACCCAGATCTCAGTGCTGATGGTAGGAGCCGGTGGCACCGGTACACAACATATTGCAGCGGTGGAAACCGAAGTCATGGGGGACTTCGAGGGTGGTGACATCTCACCACCGTTGGACTAAGTGAGTGCACTATTCTACAATCCTATGGGAAATGTGCTGTATCCACCACGGACTAGCTCCAATCCGGCCTCCTCTCCAAACAACCGGAACCACCCCAACCTTAGCTACCAGGCACCGTTTCAGCAGCCGCCTCAGCAGCAGCAACAACAGATATATTAGCCGGCTAGGCCTCAGCAACAGCAGTATCAGTAGCCCATGCAGCAACATCAGCAACAGTATCAGCAGTTTGCTCCCAGGAACCAGCAGCCCATTCAGCAGCAGCATCAGCCTTATGGCGGGCAGCGGGTCATCTCCCCGGTTGAGTCCCTCTTGACTCAATACATCACCAACCAGGAGAAGATCAATTTGAAGCTGGAGATAGGGCAGTGGGCTCTCACTGTCCAAGTAACCCAGCTGGGGTTACAGGTGGCGAACCTTTCAAGGTCGCAAAATCTATTGCCGCCAGAACCGAAAGTGAACCCGAGGGGGCGAACCAGACTTTGGCACTCACACACGAGCATGCGAACGTGTCCGCTATCGTATGAGAAGCGGAACACAAATACCCACAAGAGTGACAACCTAGGAACCGGAAGCACCGTTTTTCGTAGAGCGACCAATTGAAAAAGCCAATGACAACAGTGCTTCGTCGCCAAAGACTACGACTCCGGAAGGAGTCCCTGAAAAGGAGAAGAAAAAGGACGAGGAAGGGAGCGTCAAGGTATTCAAGCCCGTTGTGCCTTTTCCGCAATGGCTTGCCCAAGCCAAGATTGATGAAAAGTATGGCAAATTTTTTGCCATGGTCAAGGATTTGAGCTTGAAGATCCCGTTCCTCGAAGCTATCGAGGCGATTCCCTCCTACACAAAATTTTTGAAGGATTTGGTGACAAGATGCTCCAGAAAGGAGAAGGTCGTATTAACGGTAGAATGCAACGCTATCATTCAGAGAGCAAATCCGCCTAAGCTTAAAGACCCGGGGAGCTTCTCTATCCCTTGTGCGATCGGGGAGGTAAAGATCCATCGTGCGCTCGTCGATCTTGGAGCGAGCGTCAGTTTAATGCCCTGTCGCTATATAAGAGGATAGGGATGGGCGACCTGGAGCCCATGGGTATGACGCTTCAATTAGCCGATAGATCGGTCAAATATCCGGTGGGGGTTGTAGATGACCTGCCTGTCAACGTAAGTGGGGTGCATGTGCCAGTGGACCTCGTCATCATGGACATGCCTGAAGATACGCACACCCCCATCATTCTTGGACGACATTTCATGGCCACTGTTGACATTTTAATAGATGTGAAGAAGGGGAAGCTTTCCCTTAACGTTGGCAACGAAAAAATCGAGTTTGACTTGGGGCAATCAATGAAGCACCCCAACCACCCGGATGATCCAAGTTGCAATGTGCTGGACATAGAAGAAGAAAGAGTTATGGAAGCCGCGGCCCGGGAAATTCTCTCAAGGAATCCCCCGACAGTTTAGGGGACCTTGAAGAACGTGATGGCCTGAAGAATGAAGATGTTGTTGGGAAAGCAGGTGCGTCGCATACGATCCCTCCCGGATTTCAGAAAGTTCCTCTGACGAGGAGGAAAGGGAAAGAGCCCATGGGGCTCACCGGAGATGAGATCCAGATCTTAAAAAGAGTGGCGGTAGACGCTAATATCAGGGAGAAGCCTCCGGATTCCATCAACGGAGGGAGGGACGTCTAGCAAGTCTACTTGTCGCCGCCGCCGACACCAAAGGCCACCAACTCCGAATCTGAAGCGATGCCGATCTTAGGGCATCACCTCCGTCCGCCCTGAATATCATCTACGGGCGTCGAGCAAACGACGTTAAACAAAAGCGCTTCATTGGAGGCAACCCATGCTCTAATCTTTTATCTTCGTCTTTAGGATTATTTTTAGCTTTATTATTTCTATTTTAATAAATAAATCCAGCCGCGGGAACTTCCGTCGAGATACTTAGGCCATTTGTGAATTTTTGTAGGAAACAAGCCCGCACCAGATCGGGTGAGACGTATCAGACAATGACCGTATCTGTTCTCCAACGAACCGGTCGGGTGAAGCAATGTGAGACCGGGTGGTAGACCGTGTGAGCTGGGCCGAAGTCTCGGAAAATTTTGGGAGTTGATCAACCAATCGGTTGATACGAAACATGGTCGGGTGACCGACCGGGTGAGCAGCACTGATCGGTTGAGTTCTCAATCGATCGGTTCACCTATAGCATATTTTCAGCAATTTTTTCGACCTAATTGTCAACCGATCGGGTGAAAACCCACCCGATTGGTTCGACTTAAACCATATATAAACCCAGCGCCCTCACCCGTTCATCTCCCTTACTCGACTTCGATTTTTGTCGCCATTTTGACTCCCTCTTCCCCCATCCGGCGATGATACTCCCCCAACCGACCACAAACCACTTTAGATCCTTCCCTCCACTCTCCATCTCCTTCCCTCCATTAATTTCTCTCTCTCCATTTTCGTTTTTACCCCCACAAAATCCTAATTTCGCACTTTTCCCCCCCATTTTTGAAATTTGCTGAGAAGAAACTCCGCGGCTTCACACTCCCTCCATTGCATTGCATTGGGTCACCTACGAGCAAAGATCTTCGAATCTACTGGGTAACTTCGCTCCTTAGCTCAATTTTATATTCTGCCCTAGAATTTCTATTTGCTCGATTGTCTGTGTGTGTGTGTACATTCATCACATTTTTGCATTCACTCACGCACACACACCCACATGGCCCGGGATCAGGATATAAGGATAAGGATATCATGCGAGAGGAGGGGTCGTCTCACAAGAGACGCAAGACTACACGTCCACCACACTCACGCCCTCCTCCTGTACAGCCTGCACAACCCCAACCCCAACCCCAACCTATCATCCCAGCTGAGGACCCACTGATGGTCCCACATGGCTACCGCTTTAGGAATCAAGAGCACAAGGATTTCTATCATAGACTTGATGCGCGGGGGCATCTATCGACAAAATTTGCCCATTCCCAAACGCTTATCGATCTCGGTGTCTTAACCGAGGTCGAGACTCTCTTCCCAAATTTAGGTTGGTTATCTTTCCTAAACGCCACCGCGGTGTCCTACCCCTCCCTCACACTCGAATTTTTATCCACCCTTGTCTGTGAGTCGGGGTCGATCGTCATCTTCCGCGTCCGTAACAAAACCATTCGCACTCATCTGAATACCATCAATATCATCTTTGGTTTCCCCATCCTTGGGGACGACGCTATCCGTCCCTACAGGTATCCCCCCGAATTTGACGTCGATCAGTTTTGGTTCCGCCTCACCCGACACGATCGCTATCCCCAAGGTAAGGCCAAGGCCTTCTCCATCATTCACCCCATCTTCTGTCTGGCCCACCGAATCATATCATGCATGTTATTCCCCAGGGATGAGTCAGGTATTGTGACCATCCCTGATCTTTTCATTTTGTGGGCCATGACCTTTCCTTTTGTTCGCGGTGATGAAGGGATTTCTTTTAGGGCCCCTACCATTCCCATTCATGCCGGTGCTTGGCTTATTCATAAGCTTCTTGAGATTAGCCGCACCGGCAAGGGCAAGTTTTGTTGCGGGGGCCTTATCACTATCATCGCTTCGGCTCCCCAGTTTAATATTATCATCCCCAGAGATTTACCAACCGCCGCAGGACCCACACTTCTCGACCTTGATGTCATGCGGCATACACACATGATTAAGCCCCGCTCCGATGGCCGTTTCACTTTTCACTACGGACACCCCCCAGCTCCCTATACCATTCTGCCCAACCCCACTCGCATGTCTATCGTTTTAGTGGCAGATTGGACATTTCCTCTCGATCCTGAATTTCTTGAGGGGCTACGTCTTCCATCCTTTCCCCAGGACGCACCCAGACCACCTTCCCATGCCGCCCACTTAGGCATGTAGGATATCCCTGCGTCCCGGGAAGATTCTGGGGCTGGTCCTAGTCATATCATCCCAGCTTCTGTCCTGATCACCACCATCGCCACCACTCCGGTCCGTACCACCACCACTTCCTCATTTCGTCGATCCGCTTCTACTCGACTCCATCTCGAGGCTGAGTTAGCTTCATTGCGCGATGCCGCATCTTCTTCCACCTCCTCGGTCCCATCCTCTTCCATCTTCACTCACCCATGTTTCCTTGCGCTTAAGAGGGATGTGGCCACCATCCTCCGCATTCTCACTCACGTCCACGGGCCACCTCCTCCCATACCACACCCCTCACCCCCACCTTCACCCACTCGACGATTTTCCCCTCCACCATCACATTCTTCACCTCCAACATCACCCTTAGGCGACCATCCCCTCCTATCACCACTTCCATTCCCACCACCTCATATACTCCCAATGTTTCCATTCCCTCCACTATCGCCCCCACAGATCCACCACCCTCCACTTCCATCACTCAATATGTGCGCCGCAAGAAATTGCAGGTGCGATCGTGATCACTTCCCCCACCGTCCTCTTCCGTCGCCGTATCCACCCCCTCTACCGTCGTATCCACCCCATCTACCACCGCGTTGGTCGCCCTTTCACTCCCACTCACCATCACCACCACCACTCCACCCATCATTCACACGTCCTCACCTACCGATCCATCACCCCGACCACTTTCTCCACTTCTTCGCACACCAGTCACCTCTCCCGCCCACTCCATCGCATCCCCCACATCTTCCACCGAGGAGGACGAGGACGATTCCTCTCCTGCTTTTTGATTCCATTTTGTTTTCTGACCTCCCCCTTGCATATCTCTGCATTTTCATGATCATATCTTTTCGCTAGCATTGTCACGTCTAGCTTGGGGGAAGTCAATTTTTCTGTGTGCCGTCTCGTGATGTTTTTCTAGGTGTGTTTGTTTTTATTTGTCGTGTGGTGTGATTTTCTTTATTTTCTTTTCCATTTTTGTATATGTATTTTTCTTTGTTTTCATTTCTATTTGAGTCGGTGCGTATTCCCCCCCATTTTCATTGCCCTCCTGTATTTACTTCTATTGCATTGAGGGCAATGCAAGTTTCAGCTTGGGGCGTCATTTGTGTCTTTTTCTTCGTTTTTGAGTCGTTTTCATCATGTTTTATTTTTTCTTTTCTTCTTTATATCTCTTTCTCTTAGAGATGAACCCTATGATGAATTGCCACAAAAATCACACACACACCTAGCATGGCTTCGATAATCGCATTCACTAACCCTAGGAAGCCGAGTCCTCTTGCATTTCATGCATCGTGTGTCCACTTTGCTTTTATGTGAGTCGTGCTTAGCTGTTTGGCGTGCTTCTACTTTTTGATTGTGTTTTATATACCTGTCCTAGGAATGACCCCTAGATTATCATGCTTCGATTTGAATATGCGGTATTTGCTTCTCCTATCTACTTCTGTATGTGTGAATATATATATATCGTATGCTTCATTTCGCATGTGTCGAGATTCCACAATTAGGACTAGGATGATCCATTTAGCCTATGCTCTGATTAGCGAAAAATTCTCCTTTGCCCAAGTGTTCAGAATCCGATTTCTTTTTTATTTTACTTGGTGCAGATCCCCTCGTCGTGTACCGTTCTCCCACTTAGGAGAGTACACATGTATATACCCCAAAAGCCCAAAAATCCAAAAAAATGAGAGAAGAAAAACCCAAAAAGAAAAAAAAAGAAAAAAATATACATATATCCAAAACCCAAAAAATTTTGCGTGTGAATATTTCCCTACCTACCGAGAATGAAGGGAAGGCGAGAGTTTGCACCGAGTGTTCTTCTCCACATCATATCAACCCCCATTGTTTTCGAAAACACTTGGAATAGGGACTTTCTAGATATTACCTAGGCGATAGTGAGGTGATTTCCTAGTTCCTAGCTATGGAGTCCCTGACACATGATATGTTTCGATTCTTACTCTTCTCATGCATGCTTGAGCTATATATTCGCCGCTTATTCTAAATCGAATCGATATTTGGGTCATTTCTTGGATTTGTGTATATGGAGCTTATCGCACAATGTAGATAGCGACACCATCTACTAGCACACGACCACACTCACTCGCGCTTCACCACGTGGGCCCACGACACTTGTCTGGACTCGTTTTCTTTGGTTTAATGGGGTGATTTGTCGTTTGCTCGCTTGGTGTGGCGTTTTTGATTTTGTTGGCCCGGACGGGCGATTTAGGATTTGGAGTTCTTTTTCTCTTTTTCTCTCTATTTTCTCCCTCCGAGCTCCTACTCTCACTCGTCTTCCTCGAGGACGAGGAAGGGTTCATCTTGGGGGATTTTGACGTGTGTGTATATTTTATATATTCACGCACGTCTTCTTTGTGTTTTTCCGTTATTTTCCGCCGTCTTGTATCCATTTTCTCGTGTTTTTCTCGTTTTCTTTCACTTTTCCGTGTTTTTGTGTGTTTGCAGGAGTTTGCCGACGTAGGGGACATATATCGAAGATATCGTAAGTCCCCAGAGCAACAGGACGAGTCACGCGTGATCCACGGGTCAAACGACGAAGATCGCCATCTTTCAGCCCCCACCCGATCGGTTGGACACAGTCAACCGATCGGGTGATGCACGCGTGCACCACCCGGACAGCAGCTGAAGCTACGAGAGCATCAACCGATCGGTTCGATGACTGGTTCAACCCGACGAACTTCTCGAGAAATTGGTGCTGAAATCCAATCGATCGGGTGATATTCACCCGATCGGTTCATCTGTAGCCGTTTTCTCAAAGATACGACCCAGACAGCTCACCCGACAGCCAGCTGATTGTGCCAAATGTCGCAAGTCTCTGTCTTTTGGGTGACAATTCCAACCGATCGGTTGATTTATCAACCGATCGGTTCACCTGACGAGCTCAAGATCCAAACGACGAGCAGCTTCCGCCAACCGATCGTGTCGCCTGACCAGGTGAAATTCTGAAGTGCATTGCCGAAGAACGAAGCAGGTCACCCGATTGGTTGATCCTTCACCCGATTGGGTGACGCCATTTTCTATAAATATAAACCCTGGGTTTCCAGAAACGGGGCTGTTGTATTTTTCTGTTTTCTCTCCATTTTGTGACGGCTGGAATTTATCTGATATTTGTAAGTTGTCTGATCTTTACCAAACTTTAATATAGTGTTATTTGCATTACTTTTACTACTTTTCAATCGTCGGATTATGTTTTTAACGGTCGATTTTCATTTAGATCGCTTTTTAATTAATATGTGTGAGTAGTTTCCCAATCTGGGATTTTGGTGGAAACCCCTTCGTGGGTTCTCCCTGATGCGTCTATAGGACTAGGAGATCGATAGGGAATAGGAATCTATTAGTTACGCGGGGTGTTTATTGTCATCGGCGGGAAAGAGACCGCCTTTGACCGTTGGGCCAAGGGGGAATAAACTTGCTCACGCCCTTAGCGTAGACATCGAATCCTAGCGCGTGGGAACAGCAGAATGAGATGTTGGAAGTTATCGTTGCGAGCTTAGTGCTCCCGGAGTCGGTCAGTGTTAATGGACATGGGAATGCCCACTGACCGAAACCGGGTAGTTCGGCGTATCATCCTGGGCACCGACCGAAATATCGGGCCCATGGGACGCTAGTATCACTCTTAGAGGCAACGTCTCACCACTAGACCTTAATTTCGATCGTTATCCTATCCGCCGGTCGTATTAGCGAGAATCTTACGATAGGGTGGAAACCGAAGTCCCAGGTTTCCTTTATTATTGTTTAATCCCTTACCTACGATTCGTGACAAACCATCATTCGATTCGGGCTAGCTCACCCCTAGGGTGAATCGGTTCCTTTCTGACACAAGCACAACCACGCCTCCCTGTGTTCGACCCCCAAGCCACACTACAACACCGTGCGCTTGCGGTTATAAATATTTAAATCTCGCGCCCCCAATCCTATTGCACCTTGCATATGATCACATAAAACCGTGGGGAAGTCACCATGTTCCTAAGAAGCATGCACCATATAGAAATCTAACAAGTATGCATGCAACTAGGAAAAGGACTCTCAAAACATACACCATTTGGGGTCCTAAGAACAATAGCCTAAATGATAGGAATGCTTATGTTGATTCCTATTTTCATGATGTTACTAAGAATAGTAATTATGTTGGGAAGCGGAAGTCCACTTGGACTTAGCTTCCAAAGGGCTAATCCCCTTGGACCCAACAAACATTGGGTACCAAGAGCTTATGGTATATTATATAGGTATCCAAGAGAAAGAAAAAGAGCAATAAAGGTCATACTAGCTCTAAAGAGAAAGGATGGATTCTCGATAGTGGTTGGTCCAAACATATGATGGGAGATCCCTCTTTGCTCTCCGAAGTGATTAGCATCAAGGATGGTGCAACAGTCACTTTTGGAGCTAATCAAAAGGGAACCATCATTGGAGTAGGTATTGCCGGTAACCCTTCAAAACCCTTAATCACTAATGTATTTCTTGTTAGTGGTTTATGTCACAATCTCATTTCCATTAGTCAACTTTGTGACAAAGGTTACAAGGTTAACTTTGGAGAAGAATTGTGTACAATTGTTGATTCTAATTCGAATGTTTTATTTTCCGGTATTAGGCGTAAAAATATTTATTATTTGAGCTTGCCTAAAACCGTAGAACATTGTTTAGTTGCTAACACAAGTGTACAACTATTATGGCATCGCAGTTTTGGTCATGTTCACTTCAAGCACTTATATAAGTTAGCTAAACATGATCTAATCAAAGGTTTTTCTAAAATTGCTTTTAGTAAGAAAAACTTTTGTGATTCCTGTCAAAGATGTAAACTTAGTAAATCATCTTTTAAGCTTAAAGAAGGCGCCCTTAGAACTTCTTCATCTAGATTTGTTTGGGCCAACTAGAACCGCTTCTTTAGGCAATGCTCATTATGGATTAGTTGTCGTTGACGACTTCTCTAGATTTACTTGGGTTTCATTCTTAACTAATAAGAATGAAGCTTATGAAGAGTTTACCATATTTGCAAAGAAGATTTAGAATCTCTTAGGATCCATCATTATCACTATCCATTGTGATCATGGAGGAGAATTCGAGAATGAATCTTTTACAATGTTTTGTGATGACATCGGGATAACTCACATCTTTTCCTTCCCTCGGGCACCACCATAAAATGGGGTTGTAGAGAGAAAGAATAGGACTCTTATTGAGGGTGCTCGCACCATGCTCCATGATAGTCATCTTGGACTAAAATTTTGGGTAGAAGTCGTGCACACGGCATGTTATGTGCTCAATAGGATCCTAGTGAGACCCCGAACGAACAAAACTTGTTTTGAGTTGTTTTATGACAAAAAGCCTCAAGTTAAATATTTTCGAGTTTTTGGTTCAAAATGTTTTATCAAGAATACTTTTGGTAATTTAGATAAATTTGAGCCAAGATCCGATGAAGGAATTTTTGTTGGATATTCCACACGTAGCAAAGCCTACAGGATATACAACAAAACTTCTTCAACGATCGAGGAATCACTACACGTATCATTTTATAAAGATTTTGATTTTCCTCATGTTGATGATGATAGTGCAGATGCTATTTGTGATTCTCTTAGTAATGTTAAGATTAATGATTCTATTATTGAGACTACTAAGACTACTAATGAGATTGTTGAAGATGTTCCAAGTGATGCAGGAATACCCAAGGCTTACCCAACCGTTCGCAACCACCCTCATGACCAAATTATTGGAGATATTGGTGTGGGTGTTCGAACGAGGTCAAGAATTGAAGAATTCTCTCATTGCGCGTTTGTCTCTACCATTGATCCAAAGAACATCCAAGAAGCTTGTGAGGATAGCTCTTGGATAGTGTCAATGGAAGAAGAACTAATGTAATTCGAGAGAAATGCAGTTTGGGAGTTCGTTCCTCTTCCAAGTGGTTACCAAGTTATTGGGACCAAATATATCTTCAAGAACAAGACCGATGAGAACGAGGTAATCACAAGGAACAAAGCAAGGTTAGTAGCTCAAGGCTACCGGCAAGAGGAAGGTATTGATTTCGAAGAATCTTTTTCCCCCGTAACTAGATTAGAAGCTATTAGATTGCTTTTATCTTTTGCATCCCATAAGAATTTCAAACTATTTCAAATGTATGTTAAAAGTGCATTTTTAAATAGGATTGTCAATGAAGAAGTATATGTTTCTCAACCTCCCGGTTTCATACATGAAAAATTTCCAGACCATGTTTTCAAACTTAAGAAATCGTTGTATGGGTTGAGACAAGCTCCTAGAGCTTGGTATGATCGACTCAAGATCTTTCTTTTAGATTTAGGTTTTAAAATGGGAAGTTGATTCTACACTCTTCATTTAAGATTATGAAAATGACATCCTTTTGATTCAAGTTTATGTAGACGATATTATATTCGGTTCTACTAACTTTAATCTTTGTCAAGAATTTTCTAAGTCTATGAAGGATGAATCCGAGATGAGCCACATGGAAGAGCTCATTTATTTCCTTGGACTTCAAATTTGACAAATGAAGGATGTGACTTTCATACATCTGACAAAGTACACAGGGGAGCTTATTAAGTGATTCGGGATGGAATCGTCTTCAAGAAAAAGGACTCCCATGAATACGACTACCCATCTACACAAGGATGAGAACAGAGAAGATGTAGACGTTCGTCTATACCGAGGTATGATCGGTAGCTTACTTTACTTAACCGCTAGTAGGCCCGATATCATGTTTTCGTGTGCTTGTGTGGTAGATATTAAGCTAGACCTAAGGAGTCACACTTGATTGCGGTTAAACGAATATTTCGTTATCTCAATCAGTCTCTAGATTATAGGTTACTTTACCCTAAATCTAGCACATATGAGTTAATCTCATATAGTGATGCCGACTTTGCCGGATGCAAATCCGATAGGAAAATTACTAGTGGCACTTTCCATTTCCTAGGAAATTCCTTAGTTTATTGGTTTTCCAAGAAACAGAACTCGGTATCATTGTCCACGACTGAAGCGAAATATATTACCACGGGTCTTGCATGTGCACAAGTTCTTTGGATGAGACACAATCTAAGTGACTATGGTGTCA